>CM063506.1:62277394-62282394 GCA_032207245.1 Pardosa pseudoannulata | reverse complement strand
TTAAACGGAAGGAACACATGCATTATAGAAGTCAGCCAAGTTGACATGTCTTTTTTTTTTTTTTTTTTTTTTTTTGTGTGTGTGTGTGTGTGTGTGTGTGACCAACGGAAAAACGCGTGTTTTGAAAAATCCCTAAGTAAAAAAACATGGCGGCGGTCACACGGCATATTTTAAACACAACAATTAACAAAACGAAACTTTTTCAAAAAAAAAAAAAAAAAAAAAAAAGAACACAGCAGAGTCACCATTTATGGCATTATTAAAATAAATTAGCATAACAATTATCATTTTTTACGTTATTTAAAAAATAAATAACATATTACTAATATTTATGATGTATATCAACACAGCATAAACACAATATACACTCAAGAGCCAAAACACCACCTTTATGATCACCCCTACATTTTGCAATGAACTCGCCTGGATGACGTGGAAGGCACGTGATCAGGTGGAAGTGGTATTTAACTGCTGCTGGAGAGTCTGAAGAATCATTCTTTCACTTACTTCTGTGTGTCATAGGAAAGGCTGCGGATCTAAGCGATTTTGATAGAGGGCAGATTGTAATGGCTCGAAGGCTCGGAACAAGTATTTCCGAAACTGCACGACTCGTGGGTTGTTCGCGATCTACAGTTGTTAGTACTTATGCAAAGTGGATGAATGACGGTGAAACCAGCAGTAGACGACATGGTGTTGGACGTCCACACGCTATCAAAGAAAAAGGTCGTTGGAGACTGTCTCGCATGGTGAAGCAAAACTGGAGCCAGACAGTGGCTCAGTTGACAACCCAATACAATGCAGGGCCAAGTAGAATAGTATCGGAGCACACTGTTCAGCGGACACTGTTGGATATGGGGCTATGCAGCCAACGTCCCACTTGTGTGCTTTTGCTGACCAAGCGCCATTGCAAACTGCGACTCTAATACAGCGTTGTATCAAAATTTCAAGCCAATCGGTGCAATATTTGCAGATATTTTGGGTTACGAACAAACATTTATACTTTTATTTATATAGGAAACAGAACCAGCTTAATGCATATTTAGATTGCTTTTTAAATCCAGGTTTTAATATATAATATTTTATCAAGATAAGCATTTACATCAACAAAGCAGACCTAGTGTTTGTAGTTTATAGCATTCCTGCAAAAGTCAAAAGCGATGTTTTATACATAAATATTCCAAGTCCAAAAAATTCTCTACACAGGGATTTTAAACTTTATATATAAACGACTAGCATATAGCATATGACGGAATCAGTAAAATTTTTAATTTTCCCGAATTGTAATGTCAAATCTATCACGTGAGGCAGGTAAAAAAGGTTTTTTTTTCTTCTGAGAATTATCTGGTACACCCTCAATAATTTGTTTATCTTCATACTCCTAAAAGTGTCCCTATACTGTGAATGCGGTTTAGAATCACGTAGAATTAATTTAGAAAAATAATTTAAACTTTTCTTAGCTACGTAAACATTATCGTTATAGGATGGACAGCAGAGGTTTTAATATTGACAGTATATATGAATGATGTCCAAAGTTTAGCGAATCAACTACAAAATGTGTGGTTATGTATGTAAAAAAAAACATACAAACGAACGAACTTCTTAATTTTCAAAGCTGCATAACTTAAACGCTAGATACTTATTACGCTAGATACTCCTAGATTTTTATGAAAAGAATGTGTTGTTAATACCGGTGATAAAAGTTTCATTGTAACAAAAAAATAAACGATGATTAAATTTGAAATTATTACACATGTACCTAATCTATTATTTAAGCCAAATATAAAAGAAAATTATTTACGTAATATCTAAGTTCAGTGATAAAACGTATGAAAAATAATGCAGATGATATTTAAATTATTTAAAATAAGAAATGATTAAATGTAATGGATAAAAGAATGACGTCATAATGTTGAAAAAATGTTACTTTTACCTATTTATTATGTGATAAATTGATAAATTTAATCGCCTGCTCTTAACCGGAGAAAATAGGGCTTGAAATAATGGCATTAAACACTCAAAAAGGGGGTAATGGGAATTTCGAACATTTTAAAGACGATCTAACGCTGTGATATGAAGCATATTTATATCAATTCATTTTAGAATCTGATCGATAGTTTAGGAGAAAATAAATTTGACTAAAAAGCTTTGAATTTTGTTAAGCCTAACTCATCAAGAATCCAATATGGATACCTCTATCCATTCCAGGTCCAACCACTTCATAAATTCGAGGAAAGACTGACAGATAACTTACGCTATTATTATATAGGGGATGTGGATATAAACATACCCGGTGTAACGGCATGATTTAGCGGTGCGTCGACATCAAAGAACTTTGCTTTGAGAGGTGGACTTCACTTGTGTGGATACAAAGGGATTGTTTTCCCCGGCACCACGATGTCTACACTGTTGTGCCCTATAGTAGAGGAACAATATACCAGATAACCCGGAACCTTCAATGACAGCTTGAAATATGACCATCGGAACGACAAGGATTTGCAGCGACTTGGATATAGACGCTAAGAATTCCAGGAACCCCTGGGTTTGCGGCCGGTGATTGTTTAACCCTGACCAATCCAGTTGGTCGAAGGTGAGGTCAGCGCTAGATGATCCAATAATGAAATTGTGGGTGAGGCTTCTCTCTTAAAGGCCCCTTCCCTAGACAGAGACGAGAGAAGATTTGTTACGAATTTCGCAAGCTGGCATGTATTTTGCCGTATACTGTGTATTGTAATGGTTAAATCGTGTATTTGGCAAGATATTGGCTCGTAGGCGATGTTTTTGGCGACTAATGTTTGGCCCGAAGTTTGGCGACTTATCGTCAAATTTGGCGGTTTGGCGACTTTCTTGGCGACCGTTTGTATAGTACTTTCTAGAATATTCCAGTTTCTCCGAGGATATAAATACCGCCGATCCTGATCGAGGTTCAGTTAACTGAGAAATTTGTAGAGGTGAAGACCTACGTTGTTTGGCGATAAGAGTTTTAGTGAACTATTGCCTGTGCTAACCAGTTCTCGCGGTGTTGGCTGCTGTTTTCGTGTTTTCCCTGCATTACGAATAAAGTGCTGTTATTTTTGCTGTCTTAATTCAAAGTCTACTCAATCCACGAAGGCTACGCTTCATAAATTGGTAACAATTGTTTTTCAGAGAATGCTAGCAACCAGCTAATTCATCGCCTTGACCATTCTCTCTATCGGAGAGTTTTTGCTATAATACGTCTTTTTTTTAAGAGTAGCCCGCATCGGCTAACTCGGAGGTCGCCTCGATCTCATGTTTTATTTAGCGAAATCCCGTCTTGGGATATATCTCTTGCTGAGATTGAAACGATACCCTGTGCATTGGGTTTCCTTTTCTAATATCATCCTTTTCAGGATTGTTTGCATATTTTCCTTCGGATCTCTAACTATGCTTCGATATTCTACCATTACTTCAGTGAACTTTCGCGAGAGCTGCCGAATTGTTTCTTCCGTCGAATCACCAATATTTCGGCAGAGTCTGATCTTAGTTATTGCACGTCTCTACACAGGCCTACGTGTATCTAATCACCTACATGTCATAGCAAATTGTTTTTTTTTTTTGTGTATTTGTGAAATGATGTATATAGCAGAGGTGTAAATAAATTCATTAATCAAGACACACCTGATTCTTCCTTGTGTCACCTGAAACAGGGACCGGATACGTTACACCGAACTCTAGTACAACGTTATGCCAAAATTTTAATCCAATCGGTGCAATATATTCAGAGATTATGGGTTACGAAGAAACATTTGTATTTTTACTTACATAGATTGTTAATTTATGCATAATTATAATAGTAATAAGTTTAATAATAATATATTGTTCCGATTTTCACGTCAAATATATATATGGAGCACACAATTTGAATAATACCAATCCGAAGATTGCTAAAGGGTGTAAGACAGTAGTGTGTTCAATCAGCATTTCTGATCAGAATAACTACATTAATTACAGAAACATAAAACAATAGATAAAAATGCAGAAAACAAAAGTAACGCAGTAACAATATTTACATACAATTAAACGTCAGTATTCATTCAACATATCGTTAGATAAATCAATAGCTGCCGTTTGTTGATTTCACGTGTTCTAAAAAATTAAGAGGTTTGTATTTAAATGAAGGACATGATTAGAATTTAGTTTGTTTGATCAATATATTTTATCACCAATGCGGGTTTTCTAAAATGAAAATTAGATGTCAGTGGGCAGTTAAACATGTAGTACTCAAATGAAGGACTTGATTAGAATTAAGTTTGTTTGATCAATATATTTTATGACGAGTGCGGGTTTTCTAAAATGAAAATTAGATGTTAGTGGGCAGTCAAACATGTAGTACTCAATTATGCAACTCTAAAAAATTAAAAGGTTTGTATTTAAATGAAGGACTTGATTAGAATTAAGTTTGTTTGATCAATATATTTTATGACCAGTGAGGGTTTTCATAAATGAAAATTAGAAGTCAGTGAGCAATCAAACGTGTAGTACTCAATTATGCAACTCTAAAAAATTAAGAGGATTGTATTTAAATGAAGGATCTTGATTAGAATTAAGTTTGTTTGATCAATATATTTTACGATCAGTACGGATTTTCTAAAATGAAAATTAGACGTCAGTGGGCCATCAAACATGTAGTACTCAGTTATGCAACTCTGAAAAATTAAGAGGTTTGTATTTAAATGAAGGACTTCATTAGAATTAAGTTTGTTTGATCAATATATTTTATGACATCGCGTGTTTTCTAAAATGAAAATTAGACGTCAGTGGGCAATCAAACATGTAGTACTCAATTATGCAACTCGCACCATGTTGAGTTCTCGCTAATGCAACCCTCTTGTTGCATACATTTTAAAGTAGAGCATTTAATAAAGTAAAGGCATTTTAAAGTAGACAAATCATCGACGAATCATTAATAAAATTCAAGCATGTAAAAGGAAAATTGCATTCTTACCTAGTTTAAACGTAATGTCAACATAAAAATTGCCAAA
>CM063506.1:62254894-62269894 GCA_032207245.1 Pardosa pseudoannulata | reverse complement strand
TTGCAACTTTATTTTTCTGATTACTGAAAGTCGTTTAGAAAAATTGTTAGAATGAACTTTTATTTATTTATTTATTTTTTGAACAGCTTTAAAAAATGGAAAGCATTTCCAGGATTTCAACTTTTTTTGCCTGATTACCAAGAATCTTTTGCAAAAATTTTTAATGAAATTTCTTTTCGTATAGCTTTAAAAAAATAATGAGCTTTCCTAGGATTTCAGCTTTTTTGTTTCTGATAATCGAGAGTCTTTAACAAAAAATTTTAAAATGAATTTTTTTTGTACAGATTTAAAAAAATAGAGAGCATTTATAGGATTGCAATTCTATTTTTCTGATTACTGAAATTCTTTAAAAAAAATTTTTTCTATGAACTTTTTTAGGTTTTAAAAAAATAGAAAGCATTACCAGAATTTCAACTTTCTTTTGCCTAATTACCAAGAACCTTTTGCAAATTTTTTAGTGAAATTTCTTTTCGTATAGCGTTAAAAAAACA
Organism: Pardosa pseudoannulata; assembly: GCA_032207245.1. Taxonomy (NCBI): domain Eukaryota; kingdom Metazoa; phylum Arthropoda; class Arachnida; order Araneae; family Lycosidae; genus Pardosa; species Pardosa pseudoannulata. The sequence goes on along the minus strand of CM063506.1, from coordinate 62,269,403 downwards.
AAAAGCACTTTTAGGATTGCAACTTTCTTGTTCCTGATTACCGAGAGTCTTAAACAAAAATTTTTAAAATGAAATTTCCTTTCGTAAACATGTAAATAAAATAGAGAACATTTGATTTTCAACTTTCTTTCCCCTGATTACCGAGAGTTTGTTACAAAATTTCAAAACATTTGAGAGTTGTTTCTCCTTGTTACAAACAAGTTTTTAGAACCGTATTCACATCATAGCACACCTTTGTAGTTAAGTCAACTTAGCAAGGTCTCGGAGCTTTGTAGAGCACTATAAATTGAACCACACCTCTTTTTTCATAGATCGGTTTGAACTCTTTTTACAATACCCATTGATTGTGTTTAAAGTTCAAAATGTAGTGGTAAATGTACAAAGGAAACTTCTCTCAATAGGTGCCATTCGAATTTGAGGAACTTATGTGCTTATCAGACGCCAACCTGTATCCGTTGAAAATGGCTTCAATTTACGATTTTTTGTCTTAATAAAGAATGAGCGTATTTCTCTTATGATAGTGAAAATTTTTTCAACTGATTTACTTTAGTTCCTTAACGACTGATAAAATTCTTGTATTTAATATTTATATTATTATTTATGTACCTTATAAATGCTAAATTTGTGAAAAAAATATTCCTTCAGGGGTTGTAGATGTGAGAAGTGGTTTAACTGTAAAACCCTTCCTTTGTACGGCTTGAAAATAATACTTCCCTAAAATTTAAATTATGTTGGAAGAATAATGAATAATTATTATTAATATGGTACAATAAATAAATATATTTACAATTTATAAGTGTTGTTTCATGTAAGTACTTTTATTGGGATTATAAAACATGAAAAATAGAATTCCTCATTGTTTGAAGCAAAGCAAGTTTAAAAATGTATATTTGAAAGTAAAAAAATAAATTATGTAAAGTGCTACCATGTATTGATAGTTTAAATTGTCAAAAACTTAGAAAATTCAAAAAGTCATTCATATATCTTTAAACAGAAAAGGAAAAACAATTTTAACAGCTGGTTTCGCACCGAAACCACTGTCCTTTAAAGGGTTAAATGTATTGCCACTATAATTAATGATAACAATAAACTAAGAGAAGAAACTGATTACAGAATGAAAATATTTAATAAATGTTCTTTTGGGTCGATAAGGCAACTGCGATATAATCTTTTCAGTCGCAAAACAAAATTCAAAATGTATAAGACACGTATTCAATCTGTTTTATCTAAGCAAGTGAAACATGGACCACAAACAAAAGCACACAATGCTTATTGGCTATATTTGGAAGTAATACCCTCAGACCCATCAATGGCCATTTGCGAGGACATTTGCGAGCAAGACAGAACTTCGAACTGTACAGGCTTTTATAGGCCAAGAACACAAATCATTCGTAGTAGAAGATTAAGATCATTGGGCCATGTTTAAAGCTCGAGAGATAATCCCACTAAGATCTTGACTTTTAAAAGCCTTAAGAGATCCCGAAGTCAGAAAACATCACCAATTAAATGGTTATATGACATTGGAAGAGACCTGGAAGCTTTGAAAATTAAGAATTGTTGCAAATAGAAAACACTGGGAAGAGCGTGTGGTTAAGGCAACCAAGGCTTGTAAGGGGCTGTTGTGCTTACGAAAAAGAAAAAAAAAATATTTAATTATATAACATAGAAATTTTTGGGTTGATTAATGGGATCACTTAAACATTATCAAGATGTGTTATTGTTATTAATTTAGCTTTTTTATTTACATTTAAAAGATTCCCCTTCGGTATTACATAATTTACTACGAAATCGTGTTTAAAAACTGAACGTGATCCGTGGTAGCTCAGTAAACATAGTCGTTGGCTAATAACTGTAAGGTTGTGAGATCGAGGCTCGAGATGGTTCGAGATGGTTCACTAAAGGCGGCTAGGGAACATAAAATAGATTAGTAGTCGAACTACGGGAGGGAACAGGTCAAGTCTGGGGATCTTCTGTTTGGTCCCTGCTTCCAAATTACAAAACCTCCTTTGAGCTAAAAACAGTTCTTAAAAAATAGCATAATCCTTTATAAAAATAGTTTTTTAAATATGACCAAATTTTATGAAAAAATTTAGTGTAGTTGATTTTTTTTTAATTCAATGTTTAAATGTACTAAGTTTCATAATTCTTAAGTTAATATTTTATAAAAGCGCTTTGTAGCGACTACTATTACCTTAAGTTTCACAAATTCTATTTAACCCTTTAATGGCCGAGTATTTTCCTTTGTTTACATATTGATGCATATCTTAAATCTAAGTTATTGTGGATTGCACAGTATAAAATAAATATGAAGTTTAAACAACTTTGAATAATACAACACGTCATGCTAGTTATCAGCTATCGGTTTAAACATCATAGATGCCATTTATAAAATAGGAAAATCTTCGGGAGAAATGTTTATTTGATATTAGATGTAAAATAAGTACTATAAAATGGATTTTTATAATAGATAAAGCCATTTGTCCTGATTTCGGTCTATGTGCCTGCCGAAAAAGTAAATTTATGTTCGCTTTTCAAAAACTCATAAAATGTCGATCGTTCTTTAATACCTTCAAGATGGTGGTGCAACTGGATTCTACGGGCCAAACCCACTAATGCAGAAATTGCTAACTGCAACCATAAAAATCACAACGAGCAGAAAATAAAACACCTGAAAGATTTTTTCCCAATGCAGCAGAGGATACAGACATTATTCTAACGCCTTAACAAGGCTGAAAACTTGTTACTCATTTAGCACCTCCCGAGGACCACGTGTAGCTTAAGGTATGCTACGGACGCGAGTTACATTACCCCCGATGGGCCCTCCTAATTTGGACGCAGGGACCAAATAGAAGACCCTCAGGCTTGGCCTGCCACCCCCAGAGGTACCGTTTGAAAACTTGGAGGACATTGTGACCACGAACATATTTTACGTGCTCCAGTCACCTTAGCGTTCGAGGACGATCTTCAAGCCGCGGCTCCAGCCAGCAACCTCAGGTATACCTCCTTTGGTATACACGTTATAGCGGGATCACCTAACGTGGTAGAAACTTGCCTCTAAGAACGTTCCTTACTGGGGTTGAACATTAATAGAAGAAATCTTGTATGTCAGCACATTTGTGGTGTTTTTGCAGCGCAACAAGTTATCAGAATCTGTTTGGCTTCAGGTCAGAAGAGATTAATTACAATTTACAAGACAGATTCGTCCAATAAAATTTCAGTACAATCAGTGCAATGATTATGGCTGAACAGCTGAAAGATGAAAAAAATATGTATGGTGGATTTATTTCCAAGACAAAAAATTTTAGAGAAAGTAATAAAAACACACAATTTTTGTGTTTATACATCCGTACTCTGCAGCGACGAGAGATGAAGTGAATACTTTTGTGGTTCTGAGAGATTAACCCGGAACCTGGAGAACCAATAAAAATTCTCAGATTCGTCCAATAAAATTTCAGTAAATAAGCCAATGTAATTTCATGGCTGAAAGGATGGAGAGTAGTACAAAAATGTGATGTATGGCCTGAATTTTATTTATTTTAAAGTTCTTTCTTACAATTTTTAAAATTTTTGTGTCGATCGAAATAAAAAATTTATAAATAAAATAAATTACTTGAAAATATTTTAAGTTGTTTATAAGATTCCATTTACCTACTGTCAAAAGAAAAACCCGTTTTAAGTAAACATAAATATTCTACAAATTATAAGGTATTTAAAATGATACACCAGGCATTAAAGGGTTAAGGGCAATCTCTACTTAAAAACAATTTTTCACGGTTCCTTGAAAATCGTTAAATAGAGAGTCAATAGTATATCACATACATAACACGCATACTTAGAAGAGAAAAGCTGATATAAACAGCTGTTAAAGGATAAAAAGTTCAAGGTTCCGCAAGAAACCAACCATTAATTATCGGCTGTCAAAAATAACGATCACCGATATAATTAACTCTGTAAATATTTTATTAAGTCCCCAGTAATGACTTAAAAGTAGCGCGTTTGACGTAACGTCTCTAATCCGCCCGCGCTTATATTTACGGTTTTAATGACTTTAGTTTCGTCCCCTGGAATAGCAATAACAGCAAATTGTTGTAACTACAGTCTTGCACATTTTACGCGAAGTCTCATTTTACTAAGGAAAGAAAAGATTATACTCCACCTTCGTTTCTATTGTTCATGTTATAATGGTAAATTGGAAAGTTTTGTTGGAAAGACATTGACCTGATATTGCACCTGACCGACATTATTATATCGAGTACAGATACGCCCACTTATCAGTCGAGAGGACTTTTAGCTTTACATATTTGGCGCTATGAACGTGCACAGGCAGGGATAGACTAAGATAATTTAAATGAAGGGCGGCCAAGCCACGCCCTTCATGAAATTTATAATTGAAAGAAGTATCTCATTTCTTAAAATAATATATTATTTAATTGATTTGTTGATTATTATTATTATTATTATTATTATTATCACCTATATAATAATAGCCTAAAATATTTGTCCGTCTGTCCCCGAATTTATGAAACGGTTGGACCTGGAATAGATAGAGGCATCTGTATTGGATTCTTGATCAGTATGGGTTGGCAACCATTCCCTTCCCTTCCCCCTTTTCTAGCATTTAATGCCATTATTTCAAACCCTATTTTTCCCGTTTAAGAGCAGGCGATTAAATTTATCAATTTATCGCATAATAAATAGGTAAAAATAACATTTTTTTCTAGCATTATGACGTCATTCCTTTAACCATCTCATTTAATCATTTATTTTAAATTATTTAAATATCGTCTGCATTATTTTCATTCGTTTTATCACTGAACTTAGATATTACGCAAATAATTATGTTTTATATTTGGTTTAAATAACAGATTAGGTACATATATGATATTTTTAAATTTAATCATCGATTATTTTTGTTGCAATGAAAATTTTATCACCGGTATTAACAATAAATTCTATCTACCTCCAGGGTGTAGTGGAAATGATAGTTTCATTCCTTTACTTCCATTAATTACTGTGGAAAAAAAATTGGGAAGAACTTAACGATAATTTCGACGTAGCTAAGAAAACTTTGAATTATCTTTCTAAATGAATTCAACGGGATTCTAAACTGCATTCAGAGTAGCGGAAAACTCTACAGGAATATGAAGATAAACAAATTATTGAGCGTGTACCAGATAATTCTCAGCCAAAAAACAAACCATTTTTTACCTGCCTCATAGGGTACTTTACAATTCTGGAAAATTGAAAATTTTACTGATTCCGTCATATGACGGGCTATATGCTAGTTATAAATATTTACGTGTATTTTTAACTGTTCTATTGTTTATTTACGTATAATAATAACTTTACGGATAATGTACTGTGACGTACATGTACATGTAATATCATTAATACACTGTACTGCAACTCTAATGATGATAATGACCAGAACATGATATTGTTTGGTGTGTAAAGATGCTAGGTAATTTTTTTTTTATAAAAGAAAAAATTTAAAAGAAAGGAAACTGTTATTTATCATCATACAATGAGAAAAATTGACATGGGAAATGGGATGGGAAAATAAAAGTTCTTTATTATTTACGAAAAAATAATTTAAAGAAAGGGAGGCCAAGCCACGCCCTTTATGAAATTAATTATTGAAAGACGTATCTCACTACTTAAAATAATATATTATTCGATTGATTTGTTGATTATCATTATCATTGTTATTATTATTAACATTTATGTTTATTTTTAACTATTCTATTGTTTATTTATATATAATAATTACTATAACGATAATGATGTAATATCATTAATACACTGTACTGCAACTCTAATGATGATAATGACCAGAACATGATATTGTTTGGTGTGTAAAGATGCTAGGTAATTTTTTTTTTATAAAAGAAAAAATTTAAAAGAAAGGAAACTGTTATTTATCATCATACAATGAGAAAAATTTACATAGGAAATGGGATGGGAAAGTAAAAGTTCTTTATTATTTACGAAAAAATAATTTAAACCAAGTGCGGCTAAGCCACGCCCTTTCTGAAATTTATAATTGAAAGACGTATCTCATTTCTTAAAATAATATATTATTCGATTGATTTGTTTATTATCATTATCATTGTTATTATTATTAACATTTATGTTTATTTTTAACTGTTCAATACTTTTTTGCGTAATAATAACTGTAAGGATAATGTGCTGTGACGTACAGGTACATGTAATGTCATTAATGCACTGTGCTGTAACTGTAATGATAATGACCGGAACGTGATATTGTTTGGTGTTTAAAGAAGCTAGGTAATTTTATTTTATTAAAGAAAAAATTTGAATGAAAGGAAACTGTTATTTATCATCATATAATGAAAAAAAACTATATGGGAAATCGGATGGGAAATTAAAAGTTCTTTATTATTTACGAAAAAATAATTTAAAGAAAGGGAGGCCAAGCCACGCCCTTTATGAAATTAATTATTGAAAGACGTATCTCACTACTTAAAATAATATATTATTCGATTGATTTGTTGATTATCATTATCATTGTTATTATTATTAACATTTATGTTTATTTTTAACTATTCTATTGTTTATTTATATATAATAATTACTATAACGATAATGCACTGTGCTGTAACTGTAATGATAATGATCGGAACATGATTTTTTTGGTGTGTAAAAAAGCTATGAAATATTTTATTTTTAAAGAAAAATTTAAAAGAAAAGAGACTGTTATTTATCATCATATAATGAAAAAAAACTATATGGGAAATCGGATGGGAAATTAAAAGTTCTTTATTATTTACGAAAAAAAGATGTATTAACTATAATAACTATATAGTGTAATTCTTATAGCGTAATAACTATAAGAATAATGTACTGTGACGTACAGGTACATGTAATACCATTAATGCACTGTACTGTAACTATAGTGATAATGACCGGACAGTAATATTTTTTTATTTGTAAAGAATCTATGACATTTTTTTATCATTAAAGAAACAATTTTAAAAAAATGAAGCTATTTTTTATCCTCATATAATGAGAAAACTTTACATTTGAGATGGGATGGGAAATTAAAAGTTCTTTATTATTTACGAAAAAAAAAAGATGTATTAAAAAAAGGGCATTCTAACTTTACCTTTTGAGAGTTCTTAACGTCGTTTGTCCACATTTATTAAGTGATCATTATAATTTTCTATTTCAATATTTTTCCTGGTTTTGCTCTAGCCGTGATTACAATCGATTTTACGATTCACCTCCTAAACGTTCAATCAAAAGCAGCAAAATCTGAGTAAACCAAACTAGTCTCGAACTAGTCAGACGATTTGATAGCAGGCTGGATTATTCTTGATCAATATTAACCTATGAGAAAATAAAATTTCCTCCTACCAGCCTGCATTTAACCCCTTCGCAACCAACGTCTCGTATACGCGACGCAGCGATTCCACTCTTATCAGCCCAGCGTCGCCTCCACGCGATAATCTCCAGTTAATATTGAGAGACCAGCGTCGCGTACGCGTAATAAGAGATCTGAACGTTTTATTTTAATTTTTAAATGCTAGATTTAATTACTGGATGGCAACGGTTTCACAAAGGTCAACTCGTATAGCATTTACGTGGTCAAGGGGTTAAAGAACTCTTAAAAAATTATAGCATGTGATAGAACAACAAATGCTTTAAAAGTATATATTTTCTTTTTTTCGATTTATATGTTTTTTTTTTTTTTTTGGTTTTTTTTTTTTTGCGTTTGAAGCATATGCCAAACGCAACATTTGTCCCAAATATTTTAATTTTTTTACAGTTTTTTAAGTTTTCTATAAAAAAAGGGAAAAAATGGCATCTTAGTTAATTTTCTGTTTTATTACGCGGTATATATTTTTTAAAAAAATTCTCTAATTGCGAGCCGGCCAGAGTCTATATTATTTTCCCAACACCTTAACATTGAGCTAGAGAAATCCAATATGGTAGGTAAAGGCCCCCTTTAACACAACACCCAGGAATCTACGTGAGGGTGCGGCAGTCATTCATTCGCCTTGGTGAACAGTGCTACAACACCCGTGTTCATCACTAGAAGAACCAGCTGTGGGTTTTTCTCTGAACAATAAATCAGATTGTGCTACTTTTGGTATCTTTCATCCGCTTCCTTAACACTGTTTAGGTTCACGTGGGAATTTCAATTTTGCTCTTTTCGGTTTCTTACAGTGGAATTCGTGCGTATGTACCATGGTATTTATTGCTCGTATGGATGGGTACTATCACCCTTCTTATTTTGAAAAAAAAATTAGACTCATTCTGTATAGGTCGGTGCCCATCGTAAAGAATTTTTCATTAGTTTTAAAAAATCTGGTTGTCCGTTAATACAAATTGTACTTCTCCAAACTGCCAAAAATCATCACAAAGAAATTCCCATGAGCTAAAACTAGTAGCTTTCTGATAAACTTTTTAGAATATTAGCGTGGGGAAAAATTGGTAATAAAATAAACAGAATTCCGTGCTGGTTATCCACGAATAAATAACGCTATTTTCTGTATAAGCAGTGATAACTAAATTAAAATTACTACTAAGCATCTGCTCTAAAACTAGATACCGTTCTTTGTATTTGGTTTACATCGGTTTGGAGCTATAAGATATACTGTTTTGCTACACGAGGGCTAATGTGACCGGAACCTACTGCTTAACCCCTTAACGTGCACGCTCGAGTTAACTCGAGCGCGCTAAACTGTCCAAACTGTGCACGCTTGAGATAATTCGAGAGGAGAATTGAAAATAACAATGTGAAAGAAAAAAAACAATCGTTTTATTGATATTTATCATTTACATGGGATTGTAAGATATAACACTTATTTATTCAAGTATAAAATATATATTTTTTTTTCTAGTTATCACTTACGACTTATCTCTTCCTCGTGAGCCGCTTTCCGACTGCGTATTCCTATTCAGATTCTGATTAGCTCATTTTTCAATATATATTTTACTAAAATATAATGTAAAATAAAATATAATTGTTAACTATTTTATCACTAACCTCTGGCTGCAAAGACATCCTTGACTCGAGGCGTCACTTTATATATTTTATTATTGAGATATGAAATATAAGGGTTTCATATTTGATACCTATGCATCAAGGAATGACCCATCATACTGTCAATTGGTAGATTGCCTACCAATTGAACAGCCGAACGATGGCCGATTGGTTAGGATGCTGGCCTTCGGTACCGGAGTTCGTGGGTTCGAATCCCACATTGGCATGGATGTTCGTAGCCGTTCGGAATCGGCTTTAAGCTGTAGGTCCCGGTCTCATTAGTCCTCGTGTTGCAAAAAGTAGACCGTAGCTCTCCAAACCAAACCAAACCAAACCAATTGAACAATATACTCTTTCGACAATAATAATAATATTCTAAAAATTAAAAATCATACTATTTGTATAAATATCCAGTATACTCAAATTTTGATTATTTTCGTACTTTTCTTGGCAAAACAACGTTCTAAATTGTGTTTTTTACATTACAAAATTTTTTTTGGTTGGCCTTTTAAAAAAAAACTGTGTATTAAGGGGTTAAGCTGATTCCGAGCTGAAACGGAGTTGCAATATAAAACTGAAATGGGCTGAAGCAAGAGCTTTGCCACACAGAATATTTCACTTTGTACTTGCAAGCACTAGTCTTGATGAGACTAACGTAAACCTTAGGAAGAAATGTGAAAGATCTTTTAACTTGTAATCAAAATTTCACCCGAATTATATGACAGGTATAGTATATTGTATGCTTAATCAAAATCTTAGGGAATGACAAGTTTTGATAAATCAAACAAATCATATAGCTTTAAGGTGGTTGGATACTGGCCATTTTGGTTTAGTTTGGATGGGTGCTATCACCTTTCTTATTTAAAAAAAAAAAAAAAATTAGACTCATCCTGTATAGACCGATGCCCATCGTAAAGAATTTTTCATTAGTTCTATAAGTACTGGTTGTCCGTTAATACAAACTGTACTTCTCCTAACTGCCAAAAAATCATCACAAAGAAATTCCAATGAGCTAAAACTAGCAGCTTTCTGATAAACTTTTTAAAATATTAGCTTGGGGGAAAATTGGTAATAAAATAAACAGAATTCCGTGCTGGTTATCCACGAATAAATAACGCTATATTCGGTATAAGCAGTGATAACTAAATTAAAATTACTACTAAGCATCTACTCGAAAACTAGATACCGTTCTTGGTATTTAGTTTACGTTGGTTTGGAGCGATAAGGTATACTGTTTTGCAACACGAGAGCTAATGTGACCGGGACCTACTGCTTAAGCCGATTCCCAGCTAAAACGGAGTTGCAATATAAAACTGAAATGGGCTGAAGAAATAGCTTTGCCACTTGCAAGCACTTGGCTGGATGAGACTAACGTAAACCTTAGGAGGAATTGTTAAAGTTCTTTTAACTTGTAATGAAAATTTCACCCGATTTATATGACAAGTATAGTACATTGCATGCTTAATCAAAAGCTTAGGAAATGACAAATTTTGATAAATCTAACAAATCATATAGCTTTAAGGTGGTTGGATACCGGCCATTTCGGTTTAGGTTGATAGGTACTATCATCCTTCTTATTTTGAAAAAGAAACCAATTTAGACTCATCCTGTATAGGCCGATACTCATCGTAAAAAATTATTCATTAGTTACTAAAAGTACTGGTTGTTCATTAATACAAACTGTACTTCTCCTAACTGCCAAAAATCATCACAAAGAAATTCCCATGAGCTAAAACTAGCAGCTTGCTGATAAACTTTTTAGAATATTAGCTTATCCACGAATAAATAACGCTATTTTCGGTATAAGCAGTGATAACTAAATTAAATTACTACTAAGCAACTACTCTAAAACTAAATACCGTTCTCGTTATTTCGTTTACGTTGGTTTGGAGTGATAAGGTATATTTTGACTGTTTAAGAAAACATAAATATTCTACTAACTATTTTTAAGGTATTTAAAACGATACACCAGGCATTAAAGGGTTAAGGGTAATCTCTACTTAAAAACAGTTTACTAACTTTTCACTGTTCCTTGAAAATCGTTAAATAGAGAACCAACAGTATATCACATACATAACAAGCATACTTAGAAGAGAAATCTGATATAAACAGCTGTTAAAGGACAAAAAGTTCAAGGTTCCGCCAAGAAACCAACCCTTAATTATCGGCTGTCAAAAATAACGATCATCGATATAGTTAACTATATTTATTAAGTCCTCAGTAATGACTTAAAAGTAGCGCGATTGACGTAACGTCTCTAATCCGCCCGCTCTTATATTTACGGTTTTAATGCCCTCAGTTTCGTCACATGGAATAGCAATAACATCAAATTGTTGTAACTACAATATTGCACATTTTAGGCGAAGTCTCATTTTATTAAGGAAAGTAAAGTTCATTCTCCACCATCGTTTCTATTGTTCAAGTTATAATGGTAAATTGAACTTGTTCGTTGCTTTTGTAACGATAAGGAGTGATAAGGCTGTTTTGCTATACGAGGGCTAATGTGACCGGAACCTACTGCTTAAACCGATTCCGAGATGAAATGGAGTTGCAATATAAAACTGAAATGGGCTGAAACAAGAGCTTTGCCACACAGAATATTTCACTCGTTTTCCACTTGCACTCGGCTTGATGAGACTAATGTAATCCTTAGAAGAAAATGTTAAAGTTCTTTATAATTGTAATTAAAATTTCACCAAAATTATATGACAGGTATAGTATATTGTGTGCTTAATCAAAAGCTTAGGGAATGACAAGGTTTGATAAATCTAACAAATCATATAGCTTTAAGGTGGTTGGATACCGGCCATTTTGGTTTAGTTTAGTTTGATTTCGAACGGTACGATTTACTGTTTTTCCACACGAGAGCTAATAAAATCGGGACCTACTGCTTAAGCTGATTCCGAGCTGAAACGAAGTTGCAATAGAAAACTGAAATGGGCTAAAGCAAGAGCTTTGCCACACAGAATATTTCACTCGTTTGCCACTTGCAAGCACTCGGCTTGATGAGACTAATGTAAACCTTAGGAGGAAATGTTAAAGTTCTTATAACTTGTAATCAAAATTTCACCCCAATTATATGATAGGTATAGTATATTGTATGCTTAATCAAAAGCTTAGGGAATGACAAGTTTTGATAAATCTAACAAATTATATAGCTTTAAGGTGGTGGATATCGGCCATTTTGGTTTAGTTTAGTTTGATTTCGAGCGTTATTGTTTACTTTTTTGCCACGCGAGTTCTAATAAAATCGGGACCTACTGTTTAGTTCGATTCCTAGCTGAAACGGAGTTGCAATATAAAACTGAAACGGGCTGAAGCTAGAGCTTTGCCACACAGAATATTTCACTTGTTTGCCACTTGCCAGCCCTCGGCTTGATGAGACTAATGTAAACCTTAGGAGAAAATGTTAAAGTTCTTTTAAATTGTAATCAAAATTTCACCCGAATTATATGATAGGTATAGTATAGTGTATGGTTAATCAAAAGCTTAGGAAATAACAAGGTTTGATGAATCTAACAAATCGTATAGCTTTAAGATGGTTGAATACCGGCCATTTTGGTTTAGTTTAGTTTGATTTCGAGCGTTATTGTTTGCTCTTTTTCCACACGAGGGCTAATAAAATCGGAACCTCTTGCTTTAAGCCGATTTTAAACGGTTACGAACATTCATGCCAGTAGTGGGATTCGAAACCACGAACTCCAGTACTACAGAGCTGCGCCCTACCCACTCAGCCATCGTCCTTCCAGTCTACTTGATTACTGGTAAAAGTAGTATCCTAGTTATAAAAGAACTCTGTTGGTAGTCTTTACCACTCTTTTTTGTTTACCAAACATTTTTGCAGTTTTATTGTTGTTTTATTTAAAAATTTCATTAACTCTTTTATTTACATTAATGATTTGTTAAATTTCCACATTTGTGAATTGCTCATAGAGGCAATCTCACTTACCAAGCAACTCTAACGGACTTTCTATTGTTGTGAACCCAATTTTTAATAAAATTTTTAACAAATCCGATGTCTAGATGCAGTCTAAATAACAAATCAACGAAATACATGACAGGGGCACTCAAACTTCGTAGTTAAATAATCGATCTGGAAGAGATTATCCTACGGAAATGTTTCTTGATGTCGACTACTATCCCAAGAAGTTTACGACATGCTCTGTTAAGCAGGTTAGGCACGATTTACTCCAATGCAACTATTTTTGATGAGTAATATGACTTTCTGTTTTCTCTCATCCTGGAGAATTCACATGTCGTGTGACCTACATAACGGTCAGTCAGAGATGTTTCGAGGTATTTTTGAATCTTTCGGACATGGGTGCTAAACATCGCTGTCAGATTCATAAATCTGAATTTCCCTTTGGATTGTAGCTTTCTTGTTCACTCAAATGCCCGTTCTAGATTACTGTCAGCACTACACCAGGTTATTCGTCATGATGTCTCACAAGGATAGAAGTGTAGGTGATCTATGCCAGACAATTTGAGAAATCGGATTAGTACTAGATCAAACAGAAACGCATTTCGATTTTACAGTGGACTCTGCTTAATGCGATCAGTTTGGGACACCGTGATTTTGATAACAATAATTGATTAATAACAATAAACGATATGCAAAATTAGATAAATTTACCCATCCCCTTTAATTCACACGTACTAATACACCAAGTTATTCGCCATGATGTCTCATACGGATACATGTGTAGATGATCTATCCCAGACAATTGGAGAAATCGGATTAGTATAACTAGGTCAAACAGAAACGCATTTTGGTTTTACAGTGGACTCTGCTTAATGTTATCAGTTTGGGACACCGTGATTTTGATAACAATAATTGATTCATAACAATAAACGATATGAAAATTAGATAAATTTACCCATCCCCTTTAATTCACACGTACTAATACACCAAGTTATTCGCCATGATGTCTCATACGGATACATGTGTAGATGATCTATCCCAGACAATTTGAGAAATCGGATTAGTACTAGATCAAACAGAAACGCATTTCGGTTTTACAGTGGACTCTGCTTAATGTGATCAGTTTGGGACACCGTGATTTTGATAACAATAATTGATTGATAACAATAAACGATATGCAAAATTAGATAAATTTACCCATCCCCTTTAATTCACACGTACTAATACATCAAGTTATTCGCCATGATGTCTCATACGGATAGATGTGTAGATGATCTATCCCAGACAATTTGAGAAATCGGATTAGTACTAGATCAAACAGATAAGCATTTCGGTTTTACAGGGGACTCTGCTTAATGCGATCAGTTTGGGACACCGTGATTTTGATAACAATAATTGATTAATAACAATAAACGATATGCAAAATTAGATAAATTTACCCATCCCCTTTAATTCACACGTACTAATACACCAAGTTATTCGCCATGATGTCTCATACGGATACATGTGTAGATGATCTATCCCAGACAATTTGAGAAATCGGATTAGTACAACTAGGCCAAACAGAAACGCATTTC
>CM063506.1:62244894-62249894 GCA_032207245.1 Pardosa pseudoannulata | reverse complement strand
TATATATATGTATATACATGTGTTTATATGGTTTGTATCATAAAAAGAACTGCAATGGAAACTTTAAAATTTTTAGTTTTTTGCCTGAAAAAAAATCAGAGAATATTGAAATTTGGGTTAGTATCCTGATTATTATTTAAATAATATAAACTTATTTTTTATACATTTTGTTCCGTAAATTTACTTTTATTTTCAAAACCACTTGGCAGTTATTTTTGCATAAATGTTCTAAAAGAATGCAAATAATTCAAATTAAAATTTGCTAATTTATTATTAAGAACAAATAAACAATGTTTTGCAGGGGAATAGCACGTCCTTTTAAGATCTGAAACATCTGAAAAAGCAAGTCCTTTAGAGATCTAAAACATCTAAACCCTCCATGTCGACATTTTCGGTCTTATAGACGTGCTATAGAATGGCGCGTAGCTATTGTAGACGTCTTATGGATATCAAAGAGAGCACACCTTGGAACTCCCATACGACGCGGACTAAATATTTTTCAGTGTCTTATAGAGGAAGGCGTGTGTATCAGATGAGTTATTAAAGACGTCTAATAGAAATCGGTGTGTTGTTTGGGTTTGGTAAATTTCCACTATAGTACTACATATAATGCATTTGTGGTATTCTAGAGATTGAAGTTCCTCATCCTAAGAAGAAAATGACCCACTGTTGAATTTCAAAAACTTATGTATGACCTATGATACTCGATCCTCTTGTTCTCTGAGAACAGACTTCCTTGATTCTAAGATTTCTACTCGTTTCGATTACGATCCGGTAAACAAAAAGACAGAGATAAGTTCGGCGTTCTCACGAGCAACCCTTCGGTCGCTCACAGTAAAGAATTCCATCGTCACAGTGACCTAGAAATGGCAGACCTTTATGTGGAACAAGGTGCGGTGGCGTTCCTTTCGAACTTGTCGGAATGGAACGTCTTGCCAGACAACAAAAAAACTGGTTCCGTAGAAAGTAACACGCGAGTCATAGAAGCTAGCGATCACTTCCTGGCATTGCGTCACTGGTCATTGGACCAGAGATTCATCACATGCTCCAGTTTACGTAGTTTGGGCGAAAATATCACCGTTTTCAGATCGATGCTCCGGTTATGGTTCTGGTATCTAAGGATGCAGGTAGACTTTTCAATTGCGCTTTCCATAACAACCATAGTGTTACTATTTTATTGTAGGATCACCGTTCATTTATTCATATTGTCCCCAATGAGACAAACACAAACAATGCTGGACTTTTGTTGTGATTTTCCTTAGGGGATATGCTCTTGATTCTATAGCCATTTGATTGCTGAATGCTAGGGAGCTGCTTTTCGGTACTGGATTCCATGGTCGCTGTGGACATAGCTGTTTTTAGACATTTGGAATCAGCTTTAGACAGTAGGTTCAAATGTCATTACTCATCGTGTTACAAAAAGAGCAGTCCTTAGCACTCTAAATTAAACCTGATTCAATACGTCTCTCCGAGCACATTCTATACTTTGATATCTTTACTCTTAACAATGAGAATTGTGTATTCATCCATAACACAGAGGGTGTAAGGCATTTGTTGTGCCATACAGGAGATTCCCTCCTTTTACCCTTCATGTCATTTCTCCTCAGGAGGGAAGATTTTTCTTTAGATCCCAGCTTCTGTCCCTTGCAAACCTCACAAAACATTCGAATCCTTAAATTTATTCTGTACTGTCTCTGCGTATATACAGCTCTTCATTTCTTGATAAATCCATAACTCTTGATATTTCGTCTACCATTTCTTGATAAATCCATAACTCTTGATATTTCGTCTACCTTAGAAATGTAGGTGGCCGCCTTACACCCCACTCGAAGGTCGGAATATAGCGTGTGCGTGATATCATTCTGGAAAATCCCCTAATTTAGTTAACTATAACCATATACTGGAGGGGTTAGATTTTTGTGTGACATTTCGTTCTCTTCTCCTATATGCTAACTTACTAGTGAGCTCTTTAAAACTCTTATCATAAATTTTTTCAACACAATGTGTGCGGGTACATTTCTCAGCGGAATTGTACCGGGAGCGGGCGTTTTGCGCGTAAATTTCGTTATTCGGTTAAATCTCAATAGATCGAAAATTATTTAATTTTTAACCAACTTTTCGTATTTTATATTGAAATATATAAACAAATATATAAATAGACAAATAAACAAATATATATATATATATATATATATATATATATAATATATAAATATACATATATGTATATATATATATGTATATATATATATATATATATAAATACAAATATATATATATATATATATATATATATATATATATATATATATATATATATATATGTAATCCATTTTTTATAAAACTCCTTCACAAGGAGAAAGTTCAACAGCTAGCATTCATAAAGTACAAAGATGCAGTCGGGTCTCATATTCAAGAGAACTCAGAAGTCTAATTTAAAACTTTATTTCAGAGCGGCAACACGGCACATCTGTCCTTCTGGACAATATACAATCAAAAGCCACAGAGTTCACTCTGCTCTCACACAAGTACACCCAAGAGCGCTGACAACAAGAATTTTCCCACAACAAAAAACAGCTTAATAAGCGAATTGACTGCAATATCAGCAAAACGCGAAAACATGTTCCGCCAACACCTGGGAAACTGCTGTATAGACAGAAAGTTTACAGTTTTATGACAGAAAGGAATGTTAAGTGGAAAATACTCCGTTGAACACACCATGTTGAGACTGGTAAAGATATTTAGATGAATTAAAATGGAAGAGAGGAGTTTTTTGAAGAAATATTAAAGTTAAATAATTTTGATATATTACATATATATATATATATATATATATATATATAATTTTCGCAAGGATAAATAAAAAATTAATTTTAAATCTAAATCGATTTTTTGAATCAACCTTCCCGTTCTATGGTTCCGCATCGACTTATGTAAAAACTGGTTTTAATTTGTCTAAATTTTTCCAGAATCTATATAGTAGACAAGAATATTCGGCCTCGTTTTCCTGTATATACCGTTATTTTTGTACCCACAAACAAACCATATTGTTACACTAACCCGTACTAGTACGTGACCCGCGTTCAAGTATCAGTCGTCAGAAAACGTACTAGTATGTGTTCCGCATACAATGTGTTAATATTAGCATTATCTGCAGTTCAGCTGGGCTGGTCTTTTACACCATATCTACGTGAAGAGATTCAATTGGAATTGACAGGCCTTTTTCCTATACATAAAAGTTTATTCGTTAACGAAACATTCGTTTACTAATACGGAAGTCACTTTCCTTTATTCAGCATTCTTCTTTACAATGACCGAATGGTAGGGCACTGATCGTCGGTACCGGATATCGTGGGTTAAAATTCTACCCCAGACATAACCGTTCTGAATCGGCTTTAAGCAGCAGGTCCCGTTCTCATCAACCCCCTGTTAAAAAAAAGTATACTGTAGTGCTCCAAGTCTAATTAAAACTTTATTTTAGAGCTGCTAAAACGGACATCTTTACTAGTCAACGACAGACAAGAGAAAGACACAAAAATCACTCTGCTCGAACAGAGGTGCTCCCATGAGAGAAGACAGATAGAATTTTTCCAAGGGACAAGAAACTTACTCAGCAAATTTAAGTGTTAAGATCAGGAAAAACGAGGAGCCATTTGCCGGAGACAGCTGGAAAACGTGTTGAATAGACAGAAGATTTACATCTATAGGACAGTAAGCTTTGGGAAATGTATCGCAAGAATTTTAAGTCGAGGACACTCCTTTGATTAAGACATTTAGAGGCTGGGAAAAAGATTTTAAGGAAGTAGAATGGGAGAGAGGAGGTTTTTAAGGAAATATTAAAGTAAAATAATTTTGATATATTACATATATATATATATTATATGTGTGTGTGTATAGATATACATATATATCAGGACATTGAACCGGTAGGGATTGAACGCAATATTGGTGGCTTCATGAGCCACTAGGCATTAGAAGACCTAAGAAGAACCTATATATATATATATATATATATATATATATATATATATATATATGGGGTTTAAGAATTAAGCAACATATAATTAAAATATAGATAGAACTCATTAACGATAACGTAAAAGGAGAAAGACAACCCTCGAGTGGAAATATACACATTAAAAAAGCTGACGCGAAAGTAGACATAAGAATTTACTTAGGTAGCAACGTCAAAAGAGGCAGTTCTGAGCAGGAACTCGGGCTGATAACATCCTCCACGCTTGTCGTGGCAAAATATGAGAACAAAGGATATCTAAATGGCATAGCCATGGAAAGAAGGATTACAATAAAGAAGTTTTTATATATGAAATCAAATGTGTCTTCCATGCCTTAACAACTCGTCCATGTCATTCATATATGTATATAAATATATATATATATATATATATATATATATATATATACACACACATATAACTATGTATAAATATAAACACACACATAGACACGTATATATGTATATATAAATGTATATATATGTATAAATATATATATATACATACATATGTATATATATAAATATACACATCTATATATATATGTGTGTATATAAATATATATATATATATATATATATATATATATATGTATATGTATATATATGTATATATATATATATATATATATATATATATATATATATATATATATGTGTGTGTGTGTGTGTATATATATGTATATATATGCATATATGTATATATATATATATATATATATATATATATGTGCATATATGTATATCTATATATGCATATATATATTGTCGATGTATGTATTTATTTTTGCACATCTCAAGGTTTCTATTGTCATCATAATACTATAATAGGTTCTTCATTCAGTGCATTGCCAGGAGTTCTTTTAATTCCAACTGCCAGGTAACAAAGAAGGGATTATGCTTGTAAACGTACGAATATAGTAGATACATATCTATGCATTTTAAAGCAATATTAAAGTACAATTTAGTTTCTTATTCACCAGTTGTA
>CM063506.1:62234894-62237394 GCA_032207245.1 Pardosa pseudoannulata | reverse complement strand
CCTAATTGTTTCACTTGTTCTCAATAAATCCTGTCCCTAAAACAAGCCCAAAGTAAATCTGGTCACACTCAATCTGAAAAAAAGGCAGGAGCTCTTTCGAAACGATAAGTCACACTTTTTCTTTCCTAAATTATGGGGGGAAAAGGTTATAACATGGTCTTCTTCTTTAAACCATCTAAAATCTTAACAATTAACTGGTTTCCTGTTACATATTCTTTTGTGAGCTGACGTCAGTTTCTCTGAAGCCTGTCCAAACCCCAATTAAAACCTGTTGAAAAATTCTTAACACGATACATATATAAGGACTGGATTCCTAGGGTTCTATCCAATGTAATGAGCTGAATTGTTCCACTAGATCTCAATATAACTTGTACCAAAGACATGCCTAAAATAAATCTGGTCAGTCTAAATCTGAAAAAATGGCAAGAGCTCTTTCGAAATAGTAAGTCACACTTTTTCTTTCCTAATTTATGACTGAAAAGGTCATAACGTGGTGTTAGTTAAATCTTTTAAAATCTTAACAAATAGCTGACTTCCTGTTACATATTCTATTGAGTGATGAAGTCAATTTCTCTGAGGCCTGCCCAACCCCAAATTAAAACGTGATGGAAAGTTCTTAACACAGTACATATATTAGAACTGGAATTTTGTTGTTCTATCCCATACAATGACCCTAATTGGTCCACTTGTTCTCAATAAATCGTGTTCTTAAAGCAAGCCAAAGTAAATCTTGTCAGACAGAATCCGAAAAAATGACAGGAACCATTTCGAAACGATAAGTCACACTTTTCTTTTCTCGGGGTGAAAAGAAGAAGGACGCCGAACTTTCCATTGTTGTCTTGACCTACATGCTAAAACAAAAGGAACAGACGGTGAATGGAATATAAATGCATCATAACGATATAGTTTTCTTGTTTATAAATAAAAAAGGTTCGTGAAATGCTACTATGGACGCTATAGAGACAATTATTTCCTCTTTAATCTTTACTTGTTTTTAATGACTTGTTTTCCATTGGCCATGAATCAGAAGAATAACATATTTACAAGATAATAGATAAACGCTTGCAACATTTAGCTATTTATCTGTCTAATCTTTCTGTCTGCCTGCGTGCCCTTATATATATATATATATATATATATATATATATATATACACACACATATATATATATATATATATATATATATATATATATATATATATATATATATATATATATATACATATATATATATATATATATACATACATATGTATATATATATATATATATATATATATATATATATATATATATATATATATATATATATATATATATATATATATATATATATATATATATATATATACATATATATACATATGTATATATATATATGTATATATATATATATATATATATATATATATATGTATATATATATATATATATACATAGATATATATATATATACATATGTATATATATATATGTATATATTTATATATAATATTTATATATATATGTATATGTATATATATATATATATACATATATATGTATACATATATATATACATATATATATATATGTATATATATATATATTGTATATATGTTATATATATATATATATATATATATATATATATATATACATATATATATATATATGTATATATATATATATATACATATACATATATATATATATATATATATATATATATATATATATATATATATATATATATATATATATATATATATATATATATATATATATATATATATATATATATATATATAGAAGGGCACGCAAGCAGACAGAAAGATTAGACAGGTTGGTTTTGGGGTTTAAGCTGCCTGCGTGCGAAATATTTGACCACTCTCTTTTATGATTGAGTCCTACTAGATTTATTACTTAACCCAGGGCATAAAGCATTACTATTACGTTAATAGACTGCTCCATATAACCGATTATATATAAAAAACAAAAAGATATACACCACATAACTTATTTTATTTTATTAACATAGCAGGAATGGCAAAATGCACCTATGAAGTAAGAATAGAACAGGTATGTTTGAAAGTGTTTGGAAGAGTACACTCACACCGAGAATTGTGCTTGCGAGAAGGAATTCTAAAAAAGGGAATTCCAAAATATTTATCTGCCCTCGTAGTTTGGAAAGGATGGTTTGCATACAAAAGGAATATCGGAAAATTTTAAAAATTCTTGTTTGTAAAGAGAAAATTTCGGATGATGGTAGAAAGTGAAAAAAAAAAGTGAAGAAGAAACCGACTCCGGTTAACAGAGAGTTTCGGTTAATCGAGCTTCGGATAATAGAGGCTCTACTGTATATGTTTGTGTGTGTATACACGTACCTTAGTATAAAGAAATTTAACGGATCAAAAATTTTATTTTCTATATCCTGTGGTCCGTTATATCTTAATCATATAGAAAAATAAGAGATCTAACAACAATCTGATGTATAACTCATTTGTTGCAAAGTATAT
>CM063506.1:62212394-62229894 GCA_032207245.1 Pardosa pseudoannulata | reverse complement strand
AATAAAATAGCTAAAAAGAAAATAAGACAGCTAAAAGAAAATAAAACAGCTAAAAATAAAATAATAGTGCAACTGAATATTCTGGGCCGAGCCTCTAATCCAGATATTTCTAACAGTAAGCAGAAAAATGACAACGAGCAGAAAATAAAACAGCTAAAAGAAAAGAAAACAGCTGAAAAGAAAAGAAAATAACTAAGAAGAAAATAAAACAGCTAAAAAGAAAATAAAGCAGCCAAAAAAATAAAACAGTGGAAAAGAAAATAGAGTAGCTAAAAAGAAAATAAACAGCTAAAAAAATAAAACAGCTAAAAAGAAAATAAAACAGCTAAAAAGAAAATAAAACAGCTAAAAAGAAAATAAAATAGCTAAAAAGAAAATAAAACAGCTAAAAGAAAATAAAACTTCTAAAAGAAAATAAAACAGCTGAAAGATACTTCTTGCATATTATGTTTTCGCACATAAAGTCCATTTTAAAAAAAGTCTTCTGGTCTTGCTACTTACTGGAAATAAAAATAAAATTAATCGACGAAACCCCGACAAACAACGCAATTTTCTTTTCGTCAGCTAAGACCTTCAAACAAACCGATTTCCCAAACACGAAAGTCGAGCCAGTTACTTAGTGTTCTTGTCATGAAACGCAAGACATATCTCTGGGCTATAACACCTTATCACCATGCGGAAATAGCCGCTTATTTCTGTAAAACAATATGTGATTATACTAGTATTTTCCTTCTTGTGACATACCATTATGTCTTAAAATAGAAAAATAAAATAGAATATATAATAAATGAATAATGACGCTTCAGTTGGCATCGGTATGCAATCCATTTTCCTCGATCCAGTGAAAGTTTTAAACTGGAAATGACTGAATGTGAAACTATTAAATGACTATTTAACCTATCACATTCCAAGTAACCGGAAAGGGTGGTTAAGGTAAATGCTTCTACTTTTCATACACACAAAGAAAAATTATTCAATATTTTAATATTTAATAAATTGTCTTATCATATCGAATAATGCTTAATTAATAAACTATACGGCAATATGCTATAAAATTTTTGTCAATTTCTTTTCGCCACTTACTATGTTTGTTAGCCAACTTGGGTAGATTAAAATTTTGCATATTTAAGCATTTGTAGGTATTCCAGGGTATGGTTAGAGTTACACCGCAGGATGGCCGAATGAGTAAAAGTTGCTCTTCGGTACCGGAGTTTGTGGTTTCGAATCCCCCTACTGGCATGAGTGTTCGTAGCTGTTCAGAATCGACTCTATGCAATAAGTTCCGGTCTCATTATTTCTCGTGTAGTGTTTCCAACAAAGCAATCATAGAATTAGGGCCGGTATCACCAAAGTCTTTAACGCTAACCACGATTAATCTCTGTTTAAACTGAGAATTGGGTACCACCATTGGTTGGCGCCATGGGTTAATCGCGGTTAGCCGTTAAACGACTTTGATTAGACCGGCCCTTAGACTGTGGGTGCTACCATATCATATCGACATAAGTCACTAGTGACTTCTACGTCATAATGATGTCAGAAATTGCAGAGATGGGAATTTGGTACCATAAATTTCCCTCTCTGACATCATAACGACGCAAAAGTCACCAGTGACATATGTCGACTATAATATGGTAGCACCTTGTAAAATTCATATTCCGATTAGAACTGCAGTCTACATACTTTTTCCATGGTCTGAAAAAGGTGGTTATTGTGTACAAAAAAAAAATAACCTTCTAACAAATATAGATATTTGAAAATCCTCATGAAGTGCAAAGGTAACTCATCTACTGCATACATTTATAATAAGTTTCTGTAATACTACAGCCATAGACTAATTGCCTAAAACCAAGTTTAGGGCGCACGCCAAATCCATAAAGATAATCGCCAAATTCTAGACACCCATATTTCTGAGAACTTTTGCAATTACATTAGTTTGAGATGTTTAGTTTAATTTTAAACTATTTAATTATGTTATCTGGTATTTAGTTGAATAATGGTTAATGGTCTTGATTAAACGAAAGCAATTGATGTTATTATTATTCGATTGCACTTTTCATTTACTTTTGCAAGATATCCCACTGGTTATTTCATAAAATACTACGAAATCGTGTTTTCAAAGAGAACATAACACGGCGTCATTTTGGAAATCAATTTCAAAAGTTGCTAAGGAGTCACGAGTCTCCGTACACTTAGATACTACCAACAAATTAATCTATATAAATAAAAATATAAATGTTTGTTCGTAACCCAAAATCTCTGAAAATATTTCATCGATTAGCTTGAATTTTTGCATAACGTTGTACTAGATTCCAGGTATGTTTTTATCCACACGATTTATATGTAGTTTAAAATCTCTGTCTCCCAGCAATTTTATTGGATCTTGTTTGTTTGGCTCTGTGATAAAGTTCTTAACACAGAGGAATGAAAGCAGTGGTTCGAATCCCACCAGACGCAGTGTTATTAAATTAAACATATTGTAACGAATTTACTAGGGATCACCTAGACCGAAGTGCACAGGTGATTAGGGAGACCACTCAGACAACCAGTACACTAAAATTCCTTTTATTGAAGGATCTTGGATAAATGGATATGTACACAAGCTATATACAAAGGTCCACCGGAAAGAAAGTCTCTGATGTCTATAGAAGGTGTAGACTACTGTTGCCTGACTCTAATAGTCTATAATCAGGACCTGGCTCACAGCCCAAGTCCGCAAAAAGGAAATAAGTCGTATAGACTGCTTTCGATGCTTCTCGAACGAGATGAAGTTGATCGCTATTCAGCCAGCTTGGCCTCAAAGGAAGAAAAACCGTCTCTCCTTAGACTCTAATAGTCTATAATCAGGACCTGGCTCACAGCCCAAGTCCGCAAAAAGGAAATAAGTCGTGTAGACTGCTTTCGATGCTTCTCGAGCGAGATGAAGTTGATCGCTGTCCAGCCAGCTTGGCCGCAAAGGAAGAGAAACCTTCTCTCGTTAGACTCTACTCTGTAATTGGGTTCACAGTCCAAGTCCGCAAAAATAAAGTCGCCCCGTGACTCACCAAGGCTTACCTCTCTCTAGAGGGGTGGACACGTCGCTCTGCAAGCTGAGGCCGTTTACAAACAAAAAACCAAGAAGCCCCGAGAGCGGGCTCGCTCCCGTTTTTAAAGCTCCCCGAAGTGACGTCGGTACAGCATGACCTCACTCATTTTCCGGGGCTCTCATAGGCTGGGGAGGTTAGGAGGGCTATCGATATGCCTCGATATTAATTTTTATCGGCCAGCCATCAGGGGCGTGATCGCTATTATGTTATAGTGTCACAACCCTAGACTTTACGGGTCCACTCCATTGTTACCGAAGTCCCGTAGGCCAGAGAATAAAAGCAGGGATCAGCTGATTTCCTTGCCGGTAACAAGTGGGCCATTGTACTTCGAGGCATACTTCTGGAACTCCACAGTATTAAAGACATGCGCTTTTATTTTAAATATACTGAGCCATAGTAACGCGTAGCCCGGGAACAACCAGTTCAAAATAAAACAAAATACAAGATTTATACGCCAAGTATCTAAAAATGATGTAGTACGATCACTGTAATGAACTTATATAAGAGAACTTATCAAAACATATTACACACAGTAATTGTTTTCCCAATTATTTAAAACTAAGATAGAAAGGATTCCAAGAACATGACCTCTATTTCGACACACATTAGAAAATTATTCTAATGAGAGCTGAAAGAAAAACATCACTTTTCCTGAGGTCTTACCGCTGAGGAATGCTAACAGGTTTCAAGTTTCGATAACCGTGTTATTAGCATCCATCGAGACTTGTTCTTCTCCCAAACCATAGAAAAGAAAAGAAAAAAAACCTTTCAAAAGTTTCTCTTTCAAGTCGAAAGAATGTTAATGGAACACTACTAAATGCAAGACGGGTTTTAATCTTTCCTTTTAATTATGTCCATTTACTTTACATCGAAATATTTCGAATTTTTATCAGGAAACGATAATAGAACTTATTTTAGCGATGGTATTTTAGACGGGAAAAATGTTCGAAATAAGAATTTTTTGCGGTATAAAAACGTTATAATTATAATGCATGGTAATCAAAATAATATCATCTTCTTGAGTAGATAATTTCTAATGGAAAGTAATCATTAAGATTTTGTATCTTAAAAAAACTTGTATTGATATATGTTTTCTCAAATATTACAATATATCAAATCAAGTATGTAAAAAACAATTAAAAGAATCTAAAATAGTAAAATCTGTTGGCAAAAAAAAGTGTATTTTCCGAATAAAATCTGTTATGAGCATAACTTGACTACTTTATACACTGTTATATTGCCGCTAAAAGCCCTTTCCGTGAAGTACTCTGCAGCCTTTGCCCTTTGAAGCCTACCCACCGCTTACGTGGTAGGTAGACTTCAAAACTGAAAATTGATAATTTTTGCTGTAACACAAGAAATCTGACATTCTTCTCCAATAGAAGGTATTTCGAACTACCACGTACATGTTGACATGTGATAAGGCCTTTACAGTGGAATGAAGAGTTTGTAAAAAATTATTATCTGCTAAATACATGCAATTACTGCAATTTGCAATAGTATTTTAAAATGTTTAAACTCCAGTCTCAAGATTGCATGATCCATTTAAATAGGAACAATAAGCATGAAAGTCTACCTAAAATCCTCTAAATAATAATAGTCTAAGTTGTCTGTCCGCGAATTTCTGAAGCGGTTGTACCTGGAATGGATACAGGCTTCCATATTGGATTTTTCATGAGTTACGGTTAGCAAAATTGAAATCGAGTTCGAAAATCACCCCATTCCCCTTTTCGAATGTTTAATGCTATTAATTCAAGCCTTATCCTTCCTCTTATTCTATACGAAATTCATTCTTGATAGGATGGCAAAGGCGGAGAGTATTAATTAAATTTCTGGACTGTTTCTACTTGACTACCTGACTTCATATACTCTAATTAGTTCGCCTACAACGTGTAGGCGTTGTACGCTTGGTAGAGTGTCCGTCCACTAGTCCGTCGTACTTCTCGGGTTGACGGTTCTAACCCCGACGAAGCCAGTTTTTTTTTTTAATGTTTAATAAATTTAATATTTTCTGCTTTTTCTTTTAAATTCTTTTTCCGAAAGTTGTTTTATTATTTGAAAAACAAATTTTTACTATTTTTTCAACTTTTTATAATTTTTATTTTATTAAATTCACGTATTGCTTTAAGGATGTCTGTGGCCACATAAACATTTCATGTTTTCTCATCTTAAACTTTCTTCTCGTAATGTAATAATAGCCTAAGTTATCTATGCATTTGTCCTCGAATTTATGAAGCTGTTGGACCTGGAATGGATAGAACATCCATATTGGATTTTTGATGAGTTAGGGTTTGCAAAATTCAAAGCGAGTAAAGTTTATCTTTTCCTAAACTATAGATGTGATTCTGAAGTAAATTGGTATGAATAAGCTTCGTATCACAGCGAAAAATACTATCCTCTTTAAAACGTTCGAAATCCACCCCGTCCCCTTTTAGAGCGTTTAATGCCATTATATCAAGCCCCATTTTAAAGAGCAAGCGATTAAATTTATCAATTTATCACATAGGAAATAGGTAAAAATAACAATTTTTTTCTAGCATTATGACTTCATTCCTTTAACCATCTCATTTAATCATTTCTTATTTTAAATTATTTAAATATTTTCTGCATTATTTTCATACGTTTTATCACTAAACTTAGATATTACATAAATAGTTTTCTTTTTTATTTGACTTGAATAATAGATTAAGTACATATGTGATGATTTTAATCGATATTTTTTGTTGAAAAATAATTCTCAAAAGAAAAAAAAAGAAAAAAAAAAAAAAAGAAAAAAAAATTTATTTGCCTCATAGAGTTCTTTACAATTCTGGAAAATTAAAAATTTTACTGATCCCGTCATATGACGGGCTATATGATAGTTTGTATATATTTTTACGCATAACTTATTTGCATACTGCAACTGATACCTGCAAACCATGACATCTCAATTAATGGAAAAAATATCCTCGGACTTAGATAAAATTTGGATAACGAAAGCAGCAGCATAATTTGTCTTCCACTGTCTCCACATAAAAACAGGTCCTTGGTCGAAACAAATAATGTTAATATTTATTCAATTCTGAAACACATCCTTGAATCTTCCTTATAAAACTCTCCACTAGAATAAATCCTTTGATGTTGACCTACGTCTGACCTTGAAATGTTTCAAGTGAGTGTTTGAGGTTGGTTGTGTAAGCAGTTAGAAAATCTCAGACAAAATTGTTCTCAAACTATTTCTGTTTTGAATGAAACAAATTGTTTGACAACAATTTAACAACTTAGCAATTTAACAACTAGTCGAACATTGCTCAACATTCAACTAGTATATTCAAAGGATTGTAGTAGTCAAAAAATTCGATCATCAGATTGAAATAAATATAAATGTTTAATGTGAGTCTGTACCTGACGTATCGTATTCCTCTAGCTCAATGTTAACCTATGAGGAAAAAATAAAATTACCTCTAGATGGCTCGAATTTTAAGAATTCGTTTTAAAAAATTTGTGCCACGTAATAGAACAGCCAATTCTATAGGATGCTATCGTTTCCTTTTTTGAAAATCACTGAGAAAAATATCATTAATTTTAAACTATTTGTGAGACATTTAGACATACTCTTTATCAAGCGCCATTAACAACATTTAATAGATATAAATTCAATAAAAAAGGAGCTTACCATTCTAGAAAATGAGTTAGAGTAATCAGTTACCAAATCTCAGACAAAAAACAATTTCTGTTTCATACAACATTCAATTACGAATATATGTAAAGTATTTTAGTCGTCAAAACATTCGATCATCAGACTAAAATGAATATAGAAGTTTGAGGTAAGATTGTACCTGTCATATTGGATTCCTCTAGCTCAATGTGAACCTATGAGGAAAAAATAAAATTACCTCTAGATGGCTCGAATTTTAAGAATTATTTTTAAAAAATTGTGCCACGTAATAGAACAGCCAATTCTTTAAGATGCAATCTTTTCCTTTTTTAAAAAACACTGAGAAATATGTGATTAATTTCAAACTATTTATGAGACATTTAGGCATATTCTTTATCAAGAACCAATAAGAACATTTAATAGATATAAATTCAATAAAAAAGAAAGTTACCATTTTAGAGAATCAGTTAAGAGTAACCAGTTAGAAAATCTCAGACAGTTCTCAAACAATTTCTGTTTCATAAAACATAAATTGTTTGACAACAATTTAACAACTTAGCAATTTAACAACTAGTCGAACATTGCTCAACATTCAACTAGTATATTCAAAGGATTGTAGTAGTCAAAAAATTCGATCATCAGATTGAAATAAATATAAATGTTTAATGTGAGTCTGTACCTGACGTATCGTATTCCTCTAGCTCAATGTGAACCTATGAGGATAAAATAAAATTACCTCTAGATGGCTCGAATTTTAAGAATTCTTTAAAAAAAAACTGTGCCACGTAATAGAACAGCCAATTCTTTAGGATGCTATCTTTTTCTTTTTTGAAAAACACTGAGAAAAATATCATTAATTTTAAACTATTTGTGAGACATTTAGGCATACTCTTTATCAAGCGCCATTAACAACATTTAATAGATATAAATTCAATGAAAAAGAAAGTTACCATTCTAGAGAATCAGTTAGAGTAACCAGTTAGAAAATCTCAGACAAAACTGTTCTCAAACAATTTCTGTTTCATACAACATTCTATTACGAAGTATATTTAAAGTATTGTAGTCGTCAAAACATTCGATCATCAGATTGAAATGAATATAGAAGTTTGAGGTAAGACTGTACCTACCATATTGAATTCCTCTAGCTTTGAGGAATACCTATGAGGTATTCCTCACCCTATGAGGAAAAAATAAAATTACCTCTATATGACTCGAGTTTTAAGAATTCTTTAAAAAAATTGTACCACGTAATAGAACAGCATGTTCTCTATAGTGCTATTTTTTCCTTTTTTAAAAAACACCGAGAAAAATATATCTAATTTTAAGTTATTTGTGAGACAGTTTGGCGTATTCTTCATAAAGCTCCAATAAGAACATTTAACCCCCTAACGTGCACGCTCGAGTTAACTCGAACACGCTTAACTGGCCAAACTGTGCACACTCGGGATAATTCGAGCGGCGTTGTACTTTATGTTGTTATAATTTTTCACACTCGAATGCAATCGATAATTGAAAATAACAATGTAAAAAAATCGTTTTATTGATATTTATCATTTACATGGGATTGTAAGCTATAACACTTACTTACTCAAGTATAATGTATATATATATATATATATATATATATATATATATATATATATATATATATATATATATATAAATTCAACGTACTAAATTGTGTTTTTTACATTAGAGAGAACTGTTTTTTTTTTGGCCGGCCTTTTTAAAAAAAACTGTGCATTAAGGGATTAATAGATATAAATTCAATAAATAAGAAAGTTGCCATTCTAAAGAATTAGAGTAATCAGTTAAAAAATCTCAGACAAAACTGTTCCCAAAAAATTTCTGTTTTATATAACATTCGATTGCGAAGTAAGTTTAAAATATTGTAGTCGTCAAAAAATTCGATCATCTTATTGAAATGAATATAGAAGTTTGTACCTGCCATAATTGATTCCTCTAGCTCAATGTCAACCTATGAGGAAAACATAAAATTTCCTCTAAATGGCTCGAATTTCAAGAATACTTTTAAAAAATTTGTACCATGTAATAGAACAGCAAATTCTTTAGGATGCAATCTTTTTCTTTTTTTAAAGAACACCGTGAAAAATATGATTAATTATAAACTATTTGTGAGACATTTAGGCATACTCTTTATCAAGCGCCAATAAGAACATTTAGTTTGCATGCATGTTTGTACTAGCTGTGTGTGTTGAGTACATTGTGTAATACATTAGGTAGTATGTATGTCTGCTTGTGTATGTGTATATATGTTTTATATACACATATGTTTTATATAGTGATGTCATACTGCATACCTGGACGATGTTTTCCCTCCGATTAAGAAATCACTCCCGGTAAAGATTACTTAGTGACGTCAAACCTCCACACCAGTTGAGATAATTCTTCTAATCCACTTCACCGGGCGGTATGTTAAACTGCCGATAGCACGTGGCTGTTATGTAGATTAGCAAGTGAAGACTGTATTTAAGCCGCCGGCAAATGCAAGCCTTGATGCTCTTTCGTGGCCGCCCTGTAGGAGATGTCCGTTCTGTAAACCGTTTTATTTGTAGGTAGCAAGTTGCTACCAAGTAGTGTACAGTTCTTAATGTTTCTTTTATAGTAATGTTATTTTTAATAAACGAGTCAGCCTCTGGCATTTCGAGTGTTTTTCTTCGAAAGAACTTCACATCTACTGCATACCTGCTATTGATATGGCGTAGTATTCTTACACATTTAGTTTGCATGCATGTTTGTACTAGCTGTGTGTGTTGAGTTCATTGTGTAATACATTAGGTAGTATGTATGTCTGCTTGTGTATGTGTATATATGTTTTATATGTGTTTGTGATTTTTTGTATGCCTATGTGTGCGTACATATTTTAAGGGGTATATTTGTTTTCAACGAATGGCTGAAAAACTAGTGCGATTAAGTAAGTATTAAATCTGTAATAGTTTTCTGTTCCTATTTAAAATTATATATTAAATCATCACTATTAAAGCTTTTCTGTTACAAGATTTTCATGAGTAAGAACACAGCAGAATCTTGGGACCCCAATTATTCTAATATAATATACAATGAGTAAGCAGGAAAACACATCAGCGTTTCATGACAGGATACTAGGATTTTCTGAAGGAAAGGATAAAAATCTTTCGCAAGAAATAACCAGGAAACTCTTTGGTAATAGATATCGCGAGATAGTAGAATAACGCAGGAATTTGCAAAGTTGTAATTCCACTCGCGATTATGTTAGTTTAGGAGAAAAAAACAGAAAAATCTACTCGGATTAAAGCAGTTCATTTAGAACTGAGGTTGCAATATGGTGTCGTCAAAAAAAATTGTCGTTTGCAGGTGGAATTTCTGAAATTTATAACTAAAATAAATATTGTATTTATAATAATATTCGAAAATATGATATTCGATTGATCTATTGATTATTATTGTTATAAATATTTTTTGTATATTTATAGATTGTTAAACATTTTGTTGTTAATTTATGAATAATTGTAATAAAAAGTTTAGTAACGTAATTACAGGTAGATAAGCTGCCTGGCGTATGCACACTACACATAACATCTTTCATTGATTAAAACAGGACAGTTTTAAAAAATGAAAGAAAAAAATAGGAAAAGTTTAGCCTCTCCCCCTACAAAGACCACAAATTTTCGACACCATTCTAAGACAGGCTGAAGAGACATTACAGTCTCTCCATAAACTTCAACTAACTTCCGATGAATTGCAGTAGAGGTTACATGTTTTGTTCACAGAAAATGAACACCTGAGCGTTTATCTTCGCGAGACTAGTTTTCCTAACGATTCGCCACTTGTTGTTACGACTCCAATGCCACTTAAATATGTTTTATCCTTAAGGCGGGATTTTGTTGCTTGATGTTCCCTACCTGGGGAAAAGATCTGTTGTTGAACTCCAGCTGCCATGTTGGTAGGCATAAGTGTTAGTTAGATGATATATGTGTTGTGAGGTCAATAAATGTCCTTAATGGAGTTGTATACAATTATTTATTGGAACACTTGCGTTGACCTTATAACTAGCGCTGTAGTTGTAAGGCTGAAACTCTGACATAAGGGCGTTTAGTTTGCTGTGAATCTCTTTATAACTAACAAAACTCTAGAAATATCGGCTTTGTAGTCTTATCACCTCTTGTGTAATAAATGCTCTTTTTGGGTTCTGAATATTTATTCACCGACAACATACCAAATTAAATATTTTCAATATTGAAGAGTCAAGTGGTGTTTTTTTTTTCAGATATGACACAACCATCAATATACTACCTATTGTTTCGAATGTTAGAGTGTTAAATATATCTTTCTTAATTTTTATATGTCTATGATATGATAGTGGTTTTTATAGAGAATCTAGCAATACGAAGAATGCAAATCTCAGCCACCAAACACATTTGGATCGAAAACATAATTTGGGAACATCAAGAAAAGAGATTGCCAAATTGCCAAACACGAATTTCAAGCTGAAGAATAAACTCCGGTCCACGATTGGTTTTGAGAATATCGGTCACTTAAAAATGATACTCCCACCAAAGCTTGAAGAAATACAACGTGTTCACAGATGCCGTATTACGGATAAATCTGTTTACCGGTAAAATGCGACCTTCAAGAGCTTCAAGATGATTGGTCAACTGGATTCTCTGGGTCGGGCCCTCTAATCCAAAGATGTCTGACAGTAAGCAGAAAAATCGCAACGAGCTGAAAATAAAACAATTAAAAGATGAAAGAAGGGTATAGGGTGGTGGATTCGTGAGTTTGTGGGGAAAAAATACCCCCTTTTGTACAATAATTGGCTATTATGATTTAGTAATGATGGAGGATTGCTTGGCGTTAATTTCCATGTGAAAATAATTCTAATAGTGATGGATGCAAGAAGATTTAAACTTAACAAACATTTATTCACACAACACATGCCATTTTCTTTTCCCAACTGATCTCTGGAATATTTTCATACCTCTAGTACAGCTCGCTCATGCGCAGAATAAATCTGCGCGTACATGCTGAGCGGAGGGATATTAGCGTTGCCAAAAGTTTATAACACAAAAAACTAGAGAGTAGAAAACATAGGGATAGAAAAACAGAAATATTTTTGCGGACCAGGGACACTGTACTCTGCGGCGACAGCAGATGGAATGAGAAGTTTTGTTATTTCCAGGCGATCCAAATGGCCGCAAGAGGACCAATGGAATTGCTGGGATTCGTCCAATCCCATTTAAATGCGACATCGCACGGGAGCTCGTTTTCTGACCTTCCTGGGCCAGGCCCTCTAGGTCAGAGTTACTGTGATGCATGAAAGTAAAGAGATAACAGAATTTTTCACACGATAATGAGGACTGAAGATACTGATTAAAATTAATTAAGTCAGTTAGAAAAATTTAAAATTTAAAAATAAATTACAAAATTAGGTAAGAAGTGGAAGATTCAAGAGTTCTGTGAAAGGGAAACACAATACACAACAATTGAGTTTAAATGAGAAATAAAGGCTTTAAAAGATGATGCGGCAACTGAACCATATGGGCCGAGCCCTTCAATCCAGAGGCTTCTGTCAGTAAGCACAAAAATGACAACGAGCGAAAAATAAACACATAAAAGAGCAAAGAGATAGAAGGGTGGATTCGTGAGTTCGTAACACAAAACTAGAGAGTAGAGAGTTTAGGGATAGAAAAACATAAAATATTTTTGTGGCCAGTGACATCCGTACGAAAAAAGCCGAAAATATAGAATAATAGTATTCAAGATCGAAAAAATTAAAAATTTTAGAAAAAAATAAAATTATATGTTTTAAAAATAAATAAATTGCATTAAAAATCCGAAGAAGGCCTAAATAATAATTTTTAAACATAAAAATAATTTTTATTAACTTAGATTAGGTTTTATAAATTTTTGTTTATTGAATAATAATAATCAGAA
Organism: Pardosa pseudoannulata; assembly: GCA_032207245.1. Classification (NCBI taxonomy): domain Eukaryota; kingdom Metazoa; phylum Arthropoda; class Arachnida; order Araneae; family Lycosidae; genus Pardosa; species Pardosa pseudoannulata. The sequence continues at coordinate 62,217,240 of CM063506.1, read as the reverse complement.
ACGATAAAGTTAAAAATTTTGGAAAAAATAAAAATATATGTTTTAAAAATAAATAAATTGCATTAAAAATCCGAAAAGGACCTAAATAATGATAAATAAACGTAAAAAACAATTTTGATTAATTTTGATTAAGTTTTAGAATTTTTGTCTTCGCCGGAGACAGAACCGTACACCCGACGATAAATGCGAAATAAATAAGCTGGTAAATATTAAACGATAATTTTTTTTTTTAAATTACCGGTATTTTCCTAATGAAAAATTTGTATTCTGTTTTTACGTACAATGTTCGTACAGTATAAAATCCTAGAATTAACGAGAGTAGGGATCAAGAGATTATTCTCACCAGCTAGATTACTCTGGGAAAAATTAATCTTTTTGTTAACATAATTTAGAAAAAATGTTAACATATAAAAATTATCTATTACATCAAAATTATTCTTTACATTCTTACGTTTCAATTATAGAATTTTTAAAACTTATATTTTAATCAACTGGTAAGTAAATAAATTTTATTCTTGAATATTTTGTTATTATTTGTTAAAATGCTTACATTTTACATGAATTACTATTCAGTATTTTGTCATTAAAATAAAGGGGTGCAATCCAGAATTTAATATTTGTATTTAGTTTCTCATATCTGAGCCCTGATAGCTTAGTCGGCAAAGGCTTACATTTTACATGAATTAACTATTCAGTATTTTGTCTTCGAAATAAAGGCTTGCAATCCAGAATTTAATATTTGTATTTAGTTACTCATATCTGAGCCCTGATAGCTTAGTCGGCAAAGGCTTACATTTTACATGAATTACTATTCAGTATTTTGTCTTCGAATAAACGCTTGCAATCCAGAATTTAATATTTGTATTTAGTTTCTCATATCTGAGCCGTGATAGCTTAGTCGGCAAAGGCTTACATTTTACATGAATTACTATTCAGTATTTTGTCTTCGAAATAAAGGCTTGCAATCCAGAATTTAATATTTGTATTTAGTTTCTCATATCTGAGCCGTGATAGCTTAGTCGGCAAAGGCTTACATTTTTCATGAATTACTATTCAGTATTTTGTCTTCGAAATAATGGCTTGCAATCCAGAATTTAATATTTGTATTTAGTTTCTCATATCTGAGCCCGTGATAGCTTAGTCGGCAAAGGCTTACATTTTACATGAATTACTATTCAGTATTTTGTCTTCGAAATAAAGGCTTGCAATCCAGAATTTAATATTTGTATTTAGTTTCTCATATCTGAGCCGTGATAGCTTAGTCGGCAAAGGCTTACATTTTACATGAATTACTATTCAGTATTTTGTCTTCGAAATAAAGGCTTGCAATCCAGAATTTAATATTTGTATTTCGTTTCTCATATCTGAGCCCTGATACCTTAGTCGGCAAATGCTTACATTTTACATGAATTACTATTCAGTATTTTTGTCTTCGAAATAAATGGCTTGCAATCCAGAATTTAATATTTGTATTTAGTTTTCTCATATCTGAGCCTGATAGCTTAGTCGGCAAAGGCTTACATTTTACATGAATTACTATTCAGTATTTTGTCTTCGAAATAAAGGCTTGCAATCCAGAATTTAATATTTGTATTTAGTTTCTCATATCTGAGCCCGTGATACCTTAGTCGGCAAATGCTTACATTTTACATGAATTACTATTCAGTATTTTGTCTTGGAAATAAAGGGCTTGCAATCCAGAATTTAATATTTGTATTTAGTTTCTCATATCTGAGCCCTGATAGCTTAGTCGGCAAAGGCTTACATTTTACATGAATTACTATTCAGTATTTTGTCTTCGAAATAAAGGCTTGCAATCCAGAATTTAATATTTGTATTTAGTTTCTCATATCTGAGCCGTGATAGCTTAGTCAGCAAAGGCTTACATTTTACATGAATTACTATTCAGTATTTTGTCTTCGAAAATAAGGCTTGCAATCCAGAATTTAATATTTGTATTTAGTTTCTCATATCTGAGCCGTGATAGCTTAGTCGGCAAAGGCTTACATTTTACATGAATTACTATTCAGTATTTTGTCTTGGAAATAAAGGGCTTGCAATCCAGAATTTAATATTTGTATTTAGTTTCTCATATCTGAGCCCTGATAGCTTAGTCGGCAAAGGCTTACATTTTACATGAATTACTATTCAGTATTTTATCTTCGAAATAAAGGCTTGCAATCCAGAATTTAATATTTGTATTTAGTTACTCATATCTGAGCCCTGATAGCTTAGTCGGCAAAGGCTTACATTTTACATGAATTACTATTCAGTATTTTGTCTTCGAAATAAAGGCTTGCAATCCAGAATTTAATATTTGTATTTAGTTTCTCATATCTGAGCCGTGATAGCTTAGTCGGCAAAGGCTTACATTTTACATGAATTACTATTCAGTATTTTGTCTTCGAAATAAAGGCTTGCAATCCAGAATTTAATATTTGTATTTAGTTTCTCATATCTGAGCCCGTGATAGCTTAGTCGGCAAAGGCTTACATTTTACATGAATTACTATTCAGTATTTTGTCTTCGAAATAAAGGCTTGCAATCCAGAATTTAATATTTGTATTTAGTTTTCTCATATCTGAGCCGTGATAGCTTAGTCGGCAAAGGCTTACATTTTTACATGAATTACTATTCAGTATTTTGTCTTCGAAATAAAGGCTTGCAATCCAGAATTTAATATTTGTATTTCGTTTCTCATATCTGAGCCCTGATACCTTAGTCGGCAAATGCTTACATTTTACATGAATTACTATTCAGTATTTTGTCTTCGAAATAATGGCTTTGCAATCCAGAATTTAATATTTGTATTTAGTTTCTCATATCTGAGCCCGTGATAGCTTAGTCGGCAAAGGCTTACATTTTACATGAATTACTATTCAGTATTTTGTCTTCGAAATAAAGGCTTGCAATCCAGAATTTAATATTTGTATTTAGTTTCTCATATCTGAGCCGTGATAGCTTAGTCGGCAAAGGCTTACATTTTACATGAATTACTATTCAGTATTTTGTCTTCGAAATAAAGGCTTGCAATCCAGAATTTAATATTTGTATTTAGTTTCTCATATCTGAGCCGTGATAGCTTAGTCGGCAAAGGCTTACATTTTACATGAATTACTATTCAGTATTTTATCTTCGAAATAAAGGCTTGCAATCCAGAATTTAATATTTGTATTTAGTTTCTCATATCTGAGCCGTGATAGCTTAGTCGGCAAAGGCTTACATTTTACATGAATTACTATTCAGTATTTTGTCTTCGAAATAAAGGCTTGCAATCCAGAATTTAATATTTGTATTTAGTTTCTCATATCTGAGCCGTGATAGCTTAGTTGGCAAAGGCTTACATTTTACATGAATTACTATTCAGTATTTTGTCTTCGAAATAAAGGCTTGCAATCCAGAATTTAATATTTGTATTTAGTTTCTCATATCTGAGCCGTGATAGCTTAGTCGGCAAAGGCTTACATTTTACATGAATTACTATTCAGTATTTTGTCTTCGAAATAAAGGCTTGCAATCCAGAATTTAATATTTGTATTTCGTTTCTCATATCTGAGCCCTGATAGCTTAGTCGGCAAAGGCTTACATTTTACATGAATTACTATTCAGTATTTTGTCTTGGAAATAAAGGCTTGCAATCCAGAATTTAATATTTGTATTTAGTTTCTCATATCTGAGCCCTGATAGCTTAGTCGGCAAATGCTTACATTTTACATGAATTACTATTCAGTATTTTGTCTTCGAAATAATGGCTTGCAATCCAGAATTTAATATTTGTATTTAGTTTCTCATATCTGAGCCGTGATAGCTTAGTCGGCAAAGGCTTACATTTTACATGAATTACTATTCAGTATTTTGTCTTGGAAATAAAGGCTTGCAATCCAGAATTTAATATTTGTATTTAGTTTCTCATATCTGAGCCGTGATAGCTTAGTCGGCAAAGGCTTACATTTTACATGAATTACTATTCAGTATTTTGTCTTCGAAATAAAGGCTTGCAATCCAGAATTTAATATTTGTATTTAGTTTCTCATATCTGATACGTGATAGCTTAGTCGGCAAAGGCTTACATTTTACATGAATTACTATTCAGTATTTTGTCATTAAAATAAAGGCTTGCAATCCAGAATTTAATATTTGTATTTAGTTTCTCATATCTGATACGTGATAGCTTAGTCGGCAAAGGCTTACATTTTACATGAATTACTATTCAGTATTTTGTCTTGGAAATAAAGGCTTGCAATCCAGAATTTAATATTTGTATTTAGTTTCTCATATCTGAGCCGTGATAGCTTAGTCGGCAAAGGCTTACATTATTACATGAATTACTATTCAGTATTTTGTCTTCGAAATAAAGGCTTGCAATCCAGAATTTAATATTTGTATTTAGTTTCTCATATCTGAGCCGTGATAGCTTAGTCGGCAAAGGCTTACATTTTACATGAATTACTATTCAGTATTTTCTTCGAAATAAAGGCTTGCAATCCAGAATTAATATTGTATTTAGTTTCTCATATCTGAGCCGTGATAGCTTAGTCGGCAAAGGCTTACATTTTACATGAATTACTATTCAGTATTTTTCTTCGAAATATCTTGCAATCCAGAATTTAATATTTGTATTTAGTTTTCTCATATCTGAGCCGTGATAGCTTAGTCGGCAAAGGTACATTTTTTTCATGAATTACTATTCAGTATTTTTGTCTTCGAAATAATGGCTTGCAATCCAGAATTTAATATTTGTTTTAATTTCGTATCTGAGCCGATAGCTTAGTCAAAGGCTTACATTTTACAGAATTACTTTCAGTATTTGTCTTCGAATAGGCTTGCTTAATATTTAAATTTGTAT
>CM063506.1:62192394-62207394 GCA_032207245.1 Pardosa pseudoannulata | reverse complement strand
CCCAGATAATTTTTATATATTTTCGTATTCTTTTCACTCAGATATTTGTCTTAAATACCCCAAAAGAATAGATTAGAATTTGTTACAACTTATACTAAAGAAACAATTCAATATATTTCCAATATTCACAACGAAGAATTTATTCTTGATAAAGATAGCAAGAAAATAAGCTTTAAATGATTTCAAAATGGATTTTACGTCCACGTGACGAAAAACGTTTAAAAGCTGTTTTCGCGGTTGTAAAAACATTTCCCCAAATATTTTTATATATTTTCGTATTCTTTTCACTCAGATATTTATCTTAAATACCCCAAAAGAATAGATTAGAATTTGTTAGAACTGATACTAAAGAAACAATTCAATATATTTCGAATATTCACAACGAAGAATTCTTTCCTTTATAAAGATAGCAAGAAAATAAGCTTTAACACTAGAATTACGGTGGTCTTTGTATACCTAGAATTACGGCGGGTGTCATTTTGATCCCTTGATAAAATATCTGCATATTTCTCTATATGATGCAATATATTTGTGAAAATAATTTTAAATAATTCAAATTATGACAAATACAGTTTGTTTTTAAAAATATACAGACTTTGCAAGTATGTAGGATCAATTAAACGAATTACTACATTCTCTCCTAAACTTCGATCACTTGGCCTCATTTCATCTTTTCCTGAATATGGAAATCCGTTTAATAAGTATTTTTGCTAACATCTACTTCTAGCCAAAATTTTATTCCGAATTTATCGAGCTTGTTAGGCATATACTGCAAAAAAACGGCATCTTGTTTTTGTAGGGTATAACTGTTTATCAAACGTAATATTTTCATTTGGTTTGTAGCAAAGCTTAGAGTTTTCTATAAAAGAATTCCATTCCTCGGATATTAGTGTAAATTTATTACAATGCAAACGTGAAGACCTTGTTAGTTTATTTTCAAAACGAAGAAATTTCCTAACTTCCGGAAACTTATCTCTACACATAGTTTCATGAAAAAACTTTTGTCCCCAAGTCTTGGACAAAACTAAGAATTTGTAAGCTCTTGGCGGCTAATGTCCCCTTACGTACAACAACGCTATGAATGCTTCCAGTTCTGCTAATAAAATAGTGAAAGAGTCATTATGAAGTTTACACTTGTCTTCAACATCAGTATATAGCCTGCCGTATTTCTAGGTATAATCATTTGTTAGGGCTAAAGTAAAAATACGATTTTCTTGAAATCTTTACTGTTTCTTATATCACAATAATTTAGGAAAAGTCAAGAAAGGATTGAGATATTTCCAAAAAAAAAATAGTGGAGCTGTCAGAGATAAAAGTTCGCTAGTTGTCAAAATGACCCCTTCCTTAATTCTAGTGTTAAATGATTTCAAAATGTTTTTTACGTCCACGTGACAAAAAACGTTTAAAAGCTATTTTCGCGGTTGTAAAAACATTTCCCCAAATATTTTTATATATTTTCGTATTCTTTTCACTCAGATATTTATCTTAAATACCCCAAAAGAATAGATTAGAATTTGTTAGAACTTATACTACAGAAACAATTCAATATATTTCGAATATTCACAACGAAGAACTTTTTCCTTGATAAAGATAGCAAGAAAATAAGCGTTAAATGATTTAAGTGGATTTATGTCCTTGTAACATAAAATCTGTTTTCGTGGTTTTAAAACCACTTTACCAAATAATTGTTACATATTTTCGTATTCTTTTCGCACAGGTATTTATCTTAAATATCCCAAAGGAATAAGTAACATAAAAATATTATTAGGAATTATTTTATAATTTAAAATCATTGCAGCATTTAAACTCATTGCAGGAAACTGGATTTCGATTAACGTAATATCTCATGTAGAACCCCAGTACATCAAGGAAAAAATTGCTTACTAACAAAAATATTTTGCATTTTCCTATTCAGGATAGAACATATATTAATTTTCATTAATTAAAAATATGTTTTCTATGAATTGGTAATTCGAAAAATAATTCGGCAAAAAAGAGGTAAAATTTTGTTATTTTGTAATTTTGTTATTGTTTAAAATATGTTTTTTGTGGATTTTTAATTCAAAAAATAATTTGACAAAAAAGAGATAAAATATAGTTATTTTGTTTAAAATATGTTTTTATGGATTGGTAATTCGAAAAACAATTCGACAAAAAAGAGGTAAAATATAGTTATTTTGTTATTTTCTTTAAAATATGTTTTTTTATGGATTGGTAATTTGCAAAATAATTCGACAGAAAAGAGATAAAATATTATTATTTTGTTATTTTGTTATTTTATTTAAAATATGTTTTTATGGATTGGTAATTCGAAAAATAATTCGACAAAAAAGAGGTAAAATATAGTTATTTTGTTATTTTGTTTAAAATATGTTTTTATGGATTGGTAATTCGGAAAATAATTCGACAAAAAAGAGGTAAAATATAGTTATTTTGTAATAAACCGAAATTTTTAGCGTTTGTACTCTCTTTACTCTGTAACAGAAAAAAATATATAAATAAAAATAAATAAAAAAAGGATATTCAAAATTACTATTTGTCAATAAATTTTATTTGTATTTTTTAAAAATAAATTTAAAAAAACATTGTTTTAACTTCTAAGACACGTTGTAGCTGCATGTGAATACGTCTTATCTTTCTGTTGAATTATTGTAAACCAACAGCGTCAGTGACCATTATATAGAGTGTAAATTTCAATCAAATATGGAAATGCACAAAAATTTAATCCCAAATATATTTTTTCTGGTAATTCAATTGATTCCAAAAATGTTTCAAATGTAAAAATGTTATTTAAAAATTATTTTAATTTCGAAAAACGTGACATCAAAAATTTTTTTTCATCGGTTCATGCAAAAAATTATATTGTTTAAGCGAATATTTTCCTTTTTTTTGCAATTCTTAATTTTTATCAAATATTTTTATTTAAATGAATTATTTTATCGATCTATATTGACTAATTTGTCAAAATGTTTTTATTAATCACAATGAAAAATGATTCAATGTTTTTCTTTCTTGCAAAAAATATTTTAATGGAGCAGATCGAGGTTAAAACATTTAATCATTTATATATTTTTTTTTTTTAACTTTTTAATACTTTATCGATAAGCTTTTTGTTTGTAAACACAAACAATCAAATGAAAATATATCATATACATACACATTTTACTTTTTTTATAAATGACATGTAATATTAAAATTAAATTAAAGGTATTTTTTGTGAGATTTTCGTGTTTGTATAAACCACTTCCACAAAATTAACAAAATTTTTCTTAAATTTTAATATATGAAAAGAAATTTAAAATCAAAATATTACTTAATTATTTATAATTAATGAAATTTTATTGCAATTTTTAAAATAAATGTATAAAATTCTCAAATTAAAAATTTTAAAGTAAAAATTATTAAATTTTTAAAAATATTATCTTTTTTTTTCAAATTATCAAATAATCGAAAAATATCATGTTTCATTTATATAGAAATATGAATTCGAAGAAAATATTTGAATAAAAATACAGTTTTGTTATTTATTAATAATTATATGTTCAATATTTTTATTTTCGATATTTATATGCTATAAAATATATTGTACTTGAATCAAAATATCGAAAATTAGCATTTTAAAATACAGTGTTTCATTTTTTTTTGTTTTTAATTATTAATTGTTCTAAAATAGTTTTTCATTAGTTTATTTTCCGAAAAATTCTCACAAAGAGAACATTTATTAATTTGTTTAATTTCTTTTTATCTATGTGATTTAGTTGTGTCTTTTGGAGAAAATATCTTCTCATGAATTATTGTTGTATTTTTACGAGTAAAACAAAGTTGTATGATTTTTTCCAGACATAACAAAAAAAAATTTTTATATGCAATCTCAAATAAACAAATTTTAGTCGTTTTAACATTCAGCATTATCTTTTACATGACGATATCACAAATAGAAAATATGAGAGAGTAAAGAGTCAATAAAACCCATTGAATCACTTTAGCATGAAAGATAGCAGCCTGTTACTTTTTTGTCTATCATTTAAAATCAAAATGCGTGTTCCTCAAAATCACAATAACAAAATTTCAATATATCAACAGTTTTTCATTAGTGATACTTACGTAAATCTAAAACTAATCAAAATGGTTTCAGGCATAATGAAAATGGGTATTTCTTTTCAAATTCAAACACCAAAAGTTTTCACAATTACAATACTTCTTTCACGTCGGACATGAAAGGAAAATGCTCGTCTGTAATTTCGAAACAGCCGTCTGCGTTCAACTTTTTTTTATATTCATACCCTATTTAAGTTGGCTTTGCATTTATCGCTATCCAAAGGAATAATTTGTCATTGAATTTAGAGCTCAATTTTTTAATTCAAGTGATTTAAATTATTTCCAGCTGCATAGTTTTTCCCAGCTAGTGAGACAGCTGGGTTTATTTATTAATTAAAATATATTTTCTTTTCCTCTGCTTCCATTTCACAGATAATTTTCTGCGTTAGTAGTTGAAATCAGAATCTGTGAACTTTACATTTTACTATTCCCAGATGGACTATGTTTTGACATAGAAATAGTTAAACCACTGTTCGCAAGGCCACATTCCCTGTAAAATTTTGGGGCATAATTCCACAATCTATTAATGCAGGAATTTTTTTTCTACTGATTACATATTGACAAGTATCATAAATCAAACTTGGTATTGCCTTCCGAGAGTAAAACAACTATGAAATTTTGACAATTTTGAATATCACAGTCTGTTCTCATTAGTGAGAGCTTAAATTAACAATTAGTTCAGTCGAATTTTAATCTGCTGATTATATATTGACGAGTATCAAAAGCCAAAGTTGGTAGCATCTTCCGAGAGTAAAACAACTATGAAATTTTGACAATTTTGAATATCACAGCCTGTTCTTATTAGTGAGAGCTTAAGTTAACAATTGTTTCAGTCGAATTTTAATCTGCTGATTATATATTGGCGAGTATCATAAATCAAAATTGGTGTCAACTTCCAACAGTAAAACAATTATGAAATTTTGACAATTTTCACACACACACATTACAGCCTGTTCTCATTAGTGAGAGCTTAAATTAACAATTATTTCAGTCGACTTTTAATTTGCTGATTATATATTGACGAGTATCATAAATCAAACTTGGTATCAACTTCCGAGAGTAAAACAAGTATGAAATTTTGACAATTTTGAATATCACAGCCTGTTTTCATTAGTTAGAGTTTAAATTAACAATCGTTTCAGTCTAATTTTAATCTGCTGATTATATTATGGATAAGTATCATAAATCAAAGTTGGTATCAACTTCCGAGAGTAAAACAAGTATGAAATTTTGACAATTTTGAATATCACAGCCTGTTCTCATTAGTTAGAGCTTAAATTAACAATTGTTTCAGTCGAATTTTAATCTGCTGATTATATATTGACGAGTATCATAAATCAAAGTTGGTATTGCCTTCCGAGAGTAAAACAAGTATGAAATTTTGACAATTTTGAATATCGCAGCCTGTTCTCATTAGTGATAGCTTAAATTAACAATTGTTTCAGTCGAATTTTAATCTGCTGATTATATATTAACGAGTATCATAAATCAAACTTGGCATCAACTTCCGAGAGTAAAACAACTATGAAATTTAAATAAATTTAAATATCACAGCCTGTTTTCATTAATGAGAGCTTCAGTTCTTGTCTATTAAAGTCAAATTTTAACCTGCTGATTATATATTGACGAATATCTTAAATCAAACTTGATATCAACTTCCGAGAGTAAAACAACTATGAAATTTAAATAAATTTGAATATCACAGCCTGTTTTCATTAGTGAGAGCTTTAGTTATTGTTTGTTTAAGTCAAATTTTAATCTGTTGATTATATATTAAGGAGTATTTTAAATGTCCTTCAAATTAAAAAGTTGTCATCGCGTTCCGAGAGTAAAATAACTATGAAATTTTGACAATTTTGAATATCACAGCCTGTTTTCATTAGTGAGAACTTAAGTTATTAATTGTTTAGGTCGAATTTTAATCTGCTGATTATATATTGACGAGTATCTTAAATCAAAGTTAGTATTGGCTTACCTTCAAAGTTAAACAATTTTGAATACCATAGCCCGTTCTCATTAGTGAAGAGCTGTAACTTTAAACATTGTAGTGGATCATTTATAAAAATAAAAATTCCGAGTTAAGAAATTTGTTTGCTATCCTACAAATAGTACTGTAAATGGAAATTTTAGAATGGATTTATCTATTCGTGATCATCCTAATCGATGTACAGGCCGAAAATGTAAATTCCTTTGCGATGGTGGAAAAACAATAAAATACCGTTCTACACGACGTCGTGCGGCGATCGACGACATGCCCTCTGTAATTGACCACCAGCGTTAATATCCATGATACTGCTGTCATATCAAGTGATAATATTAACTGAAACGGTTTTATATTGCCAGTGATCATCTGGTAGTATCAAAAAATGCCTGTTTTAAAAATGCATCAAAATTTTTTAAACATGGTTGACGCTTTTTTACATTAGTCAATAAGCTTAATTAATGGCTTTTATAAGATTGACGTTTTCCTAAATGAGCCAAAATCTTTGAAACATGATTTTTATAATTTAATACTTTCCCACATGAATCAAAAGTTTAAATCATGGTACTTATAAGATTGGTGCTTTCTTAAATGAGTCAGAAAGCTTGAATAATAGTTTTTATAAGATTGACTCTTTCGTAAAATAAGTCACAAAGATTGAATCAAGCTATTTATAAGATTGACACTTTCCTATATGAGTCAAAAAGTTTTAAATATGTTTTTATAAGATTGACTCATTCCTACATGAGTCAAAAAGCTTGAATAATGGCTTTTATAAGATTAACGTATTTCTAAATAATTCAAAAAGTTTGAAGAATGGTTTTTATAAAACTGATGCTTTCTTACATGTGTTAAAAGATTAAATCATGGTATTTGTAAGATTGATGCTTTGCTAAATGAGTCAAAAAGTTTGAATCATGGTATTTGTAAGATTGATGCTTTGCTAAATGAGTCAAGCAGTTTAAATCATGGTATTTACAAGATTGACACTTACCTGTATGAGTCAAAAATTTTTAAATATGGTTTTTATAAGATTGACGCATTCCTACATGAGTCATAAAGCTCGAAAAATGGCTTTTATAAGATTAATGTCTTTCTAATTAATTCAAAATGTTTGAAGAATGGTTTTTATAAAACTAATGCTTTCCTACATGTATCAAAAGTTTAAATCATTCTATTTATAGGATTCATGCTTTGCTATATGAGTCAAAAAGTTTGAATTTATAAGAATCATGCTTTTCTAAACGAGTAAAAAAATTAATCATGGTTTTTATAAAACTGACAATTTCCTAAAATAGGTCAAGATTTTAAATCACAGTGTTTATAAGATTGACATTTTCTTAAATGAGTCAGTAAAAGTGAACCATGGTTTTGTAATAGATACGCTTTTTTAATGAGTCAAAATATTTCAAAAATCCCGGTCAAGTGATTTTTCAACTATAACTTTTATAGGATCGACTTACTCTCCAAAATTAGTCAAAAAATTTGAATCGCGCTTTTTATAAGAATGGCGCTTTCTTGAATGAGTCAAAATTTTTTAATAGTGGGTTTTATAAGAGAAACGCATTCTTAAATAAACCAGAAGTTTGAATCATGCTATTTATAAGATTGGCACATTCCTATGTGAATCAAAAGATTGAAATATGATTTTTATAAGATTGACGCTTTGTTACGTGAGTCAAAAATCTTAAATAATAGCTTTTTTTACGTTTTCTAGATAATTCAAAAAGTTTGAAGAGAGGTTTTTATAAAACTAATGCTTTCCTACATGTGTGAAAAGTTTAAATCATGGTATTTATAGCATTGATGCTTTGCTATATGAGTCAAAAAGTTTGAATTATGGTATTTGTAAGATTGGAGCTTTGCTATATGAGTCACAAAGTTTGAATTATGGTATTTATAAGATTGACACTTTCCTGTATGAGTCAAAAAGTTTTAAATGTGGTTTTTATAAGATTGGCGCATTCCTATATGAGTCATAAAGCTTGAAAAATGGCTTTTATAAGATTAACGTCTTTCTAAATAATTCAAAATGTTTGAAGAATGTTTTTTATAAAACTAATGCTTTCCTACATGTGTCAATAGTTTAAATAATGGTATTTATAAGATTCATGATTTGCTATATGAGTCAAAAAGTTTGAATTTATAAGAATCATGCTTTTCTAAGTGAGTAAAAAAATGAATCATGGTTTTTATAAGAGTGACGCTTTGCTAAAATAAGTCAAACATTTGAATCGTGGTTTTTGTAAGATTGACTCTTTCTTAAATGAGTCAGAAAATGTGAATCATGGTTTTTGTAATATTTACGCTTTCTTAAATGAGTCAAAATGTTTCAAAAGTCCTGGTCAAGTCATTTTTCAACTATGACTTTTATTATGATTTACTTAGTCCAAAATTAGTCTAAAAGTTTGAATCATGTTTTTTTATAAGATTGGCGCTTTCCTGAATAAGTCAAAATGTTTTAATCGTGGGTTTTATAAGATCGAAGCTTTCCTGAATGAGTCAAAATGTTTTAATCGTGGGTTTTATAAGTTTGAATCATGTTTTTATAAGATTGATGCTCTTCGAAATGTTTTAATTATGGTTTATGTCAGATGGGCACATTTCTAAATGAGTTTGAATAGTTTGAGAACCCCTGGTCTTAGACTTTTCTATTATGGTTTTTATATGATTGACGCTTTCGTAAATAAATCAAAAAGTTTGAGAACCTCTAGTCTAAGGCTTTTCAAATTATAGTCTTATTAATATAATATTGACGCTTTCGTAAGTGAATCAAAAAGTTTGAGAACCTCTAGTCTAAGACTTTTCAAATTGTAGTCTTATTAATATAATATTGACGCTTTCATAAGTGAATCAAAAAGTTTGAGAACCTCTAGTCTAATGCTTTTCAAATTGTAGTCTTATTAATATAATATTGACGCTTTCCTGAGTTTTTATTCTACAACTGGATGGAGAGTACGTAGAGGAGAAAAGAGAATTCCCTCGACGTGTCTTAGAATTATTAGATGAAAAGGAAAACGTTCATCATATTTTCTTCTTTTCCTTTAGTCACGGAAACACGCGAACTCTAATGTAAATTGCTCGGGCGACTAATGCCTTATCTTATGAACAAATCTCCACTAGAATATCGATTCGCATGCATCGATGTTGGTCACAAGACATCATAGAGTATCATTAATACCAAGGTTAAAATTTTGGTTGTTTATCAATTTATGACAAAAAAAAGCTACCCACCAGACAACTGAAGAGATATGCGCTTACATAAGAAAACGCTCCAAGGTAGTGTTAAAAAAACTGCAAAGTTAATAATTAATTAAACAACTGTGGCAATAAATAAAAAGTGACCACAAATAATACGAAAAATAAAGAGAATATCCAAGGTTAAAAAGATTGCGGAAGAAATGGTAGGTATGCTTATTTAAGTTTAGTTTTTATGTTATTAAATATTAATTTCCAAGCTTAAATGAACAAAAAGACCTTGGTGTAATCAATTTAGGTACTGCTAATTGAAAGATGAAGCTATTTAAATTTGCATTCATTTTGCCATAGAAATATGACGTTGAATGAGAACAGTATAAGAAATATGCCTACGTAATGATTGTCTCATTAAATTTTTATATTTTAAAAGCTAAAGCACCAGGTGTTGCTTCACTGGTAACATAGATTTAAACTTCTGTCCTTGAAGTTTAGAATTATTTAGTAGCACTGATCATTTATGTGAAAATTTCTGAGACATAAATATTAAAATAGTCTGCAGCAGTTTACTTTTGATTTACAGGATGAAAAGGTCTGATTACAATTGTGAAATTGTCCAAACGTACAATCTATCTTTTATACCCGACAAACAACACTGAGAGTATTTTGTTTCAATATCGTTGATCTGTAACATAATTTTTACAAGTTGAGTAACTTTCCGGCCAAAACTTAATTGTTGGCTGAATAGATGGTTTTAGACGAACCAAAATCAGGGAAACTACACTGCGTTTTGCTGAAAACAAGAAACTTGTTCTAAGACGATTGAAAACACGTTTATCTTGAATAAACTTTGAGAATTACATCGCAATTGACTGTAAACTAACAATTAGCGGGATCATAAGAGTGGACAATATCGGGAAAATAAAGGAGAAATTCAGAGATGAACCAGATTCAGTACCGTGTATTTAGGAGTTTCATGAACCTTTGTGAAAATTAAAACTCTTTTTGTGTGACCACAATGACAAAGTTAGAGTACTCGCAGAGGTAGGAATGATAAAAAGGTCATTAGTTGCAGTTAGAAGGCAATCAACTTACACAAAACACCTATCAATTGCAGAACGATGGCCGATTGGTTAGGGTGCTGGCCTTCGGAACCGGAGTTCGTGGGTTCGAAACCCACAGTGGCATGGATGTTTGTAGCCGTTCGGATTCGGCTTTAAGCTGTAGGTCCCTGTCTCATTAGCCCTCTTGTTGCAAAAAGTAGACCGTAGCATTCCAAAACCAAACCAAACCTATCAATTGCAATCTGGGTATATACAATGAAGGTAATACAACTAAAATTTCTGTACTCGTATATTCATATATATATATATATGTGTGTGTGTGTGTGTATTAGGGCTGGACAATATCAGAAATTTAATATCGTGATATATCCTCAAATGTATATTGATATCATTGATATATCGTGATAATACTTTAAAGTACGAGAGTAATTACTATTTTTGACATTACAGTTTCAGATACTACTATTTTTGAATAGTCTTAGCTTTCATTCATTCCAAACTTTTTTTTTCTTGATAATTAACATTTATAGAATTACAATTTGTTCCTAAAACTTATAATTTCTGGAAAGTAAAACAACTTTTTATGAGTATTTCATTTTAACACTTAAAAGTATATATATATATATATATGTGTGTGTGTGTGTGTGTGTGTGTGTGTAGAATGTAAGAAGGCAGGTAAAGGAGAAGGTCTTTTACATCCCATTCCTAAGGAAGATTCGCCATTATCAACGTACCATGTCGATTTTATTGGACCATTACCAACTACTAACAAGAATTATAATCACATATTCACAGTGGTTGATGCATTTACCAAATTTACATGGCTGTACCCAACCAAAAATACTACAGCACAGGAAGCTATCGACAGATTAAGGCTTTAACAGAAAACCTTTGGAAATCCGTCACGTGTTATCAGTGATCGAGGAGGAGCATTTAGATCCAAGGAATTTGAAGAATATTGTACTAAAGAGAAAATTGATCATGTGCAAATAACTGCGGGAGTACCTAGAGGAAATGGACAAGTGGAAAGAATCCATAGAACCCTGATCCCAATATTAACAAAGATGTCCATAGATGATCCTGCGAAATGGTTCAATCATGTCGACTCACTGCAGCGTGTTTTGCTGTATGCCACGTAGTACTAAATATTCACCGTTTGAATTACTCATGGGAACCAGAATGAAGAACCCTGAAGAAACAATTATAAGAAATTTGCTCGTGGAAGAAACTCAAGAACAGTTTCATCAACATCGTGACAACATTAGAAATGAAGCCAAGAAGAACATTTTAAAGATACAAGAGGAAAACCGCAAGACTTATAACTGAAAGCGAAAAGAAGCTCATCAATACAAAACCGGAGATTTGGTGGCGATATTGAGGACGCAGTTTGGAAGCAAATTGAAGCTAAGACCGAAATATTTTGGACCCTATCAAGTCACAAGTGTTAAACAGCATGAGCGCTATAATGTGAGAAAAATTGGGGATCACAAAGGGCCGAATGTCACATCATCGTCAGCTGACCAAATGAAACCATGGACTAAATAGTAGAAGTGGAAAGTGAACTCAGACTATTTCGTGAGGTGTTTAACAATTTGTAATCCAAATTATTAATCTATGTGTTTTGTTTTGTTTTGTTTTTTTAGTTAGTATTTTAGATCCAGGACTGTTTCGTCGGTGAGGACACTGCCAGTCAGGATACCCGAGCAGTTGTAGGACCGGTGGAAACCATCGGAAGACAGATGACAGAGATGATAGATGGCGCTACTGAGTGCTAGCGAAGGCGTCAGATAGAGATGAGAGAGAGAGGGGGTCCGGAGGTCCGACGCGTAGGTCGACCGTGGAACCGAGAGAGCGATCCTGTTTGATACGACCTGAGATAACCCTTTAATTATATTTTATGTGTGTGTAAAGTCAAGTGTTGTTCATTAAATGTGATTTGTCTTCAGAAAAGTATCGTCATTACTATCATCATTTACCCCTAGACGCCGTCCTGCCCTACACGCACACACGCACACACGCACACACACACACACACACACACGCACACATATATATATATATATATATATATATATATATATATATATATATATATATATATATTATATATATATATATATATATATATATATATATATATATATATATATATATATATATACATATATATATACATATATATATATATATATATATATATATATATATATATATATATGTATATATATATATATATATATATATATATATATATATATATATATATATATGACACGGATGAGTGGTTAAGGCATGGAAGACACATTTGATTTCATAAATAAAAACTTCTTTATTGTAATCTTTCTGTCCATGGCTATGCCAGTTAGATATCCTTTGTTCTCTTATTTTGTCACAACAAGCGTGGAGCAATTTTTGAGAACCAACAGAAAAAAGCGTGTTTTGAAAAATAGTCAAATAAAAAAACGTGGCGGCGGTAAGCGTTTTCTCAAAGATCACCCCCTCCAAAAAAAACATGGTAGGGGTCACATGGAATATTTGAAACACAACAATTAAAAAAAATGAAACTTTTTTCCAAAAGAAAAACAGCAGAAGATTCACAAATTTAAAGCATTAATAAAATAAAATTAGCATATAATTATCATTTTGTACGTTATTTAAAAAAGAAATAACAAATTAGTAATATTTATGATATATATTAATACAGCATAAATACAATACATATCATTTTAATAAACATTAATATTATAAAAAAATTTATCATGCGAGGGGAGGTTCCCCAAGCTCCCTTGTAATAAAAGAAATATAGAATAAATTTAATAATAGATGTAAATTGGAAATGGGAGACAGTATGCTTAACAGTATGCACTAAAGTCAGGGCAAATACATCAACCCATTCATTGCCCCATAAAACCGCCAAAAATTCGCCAAGTTTGACGAAAAAAATAAACAAGGCGTCTGTAAAGCATCTGTACCAAAAAGAAGAGGCTTTAGCATTTTTAATCTAAAAAATTCTGGAAACCATAAAATGGAGAAAAACAAATTTACAGTTTTCATTAGAAAGATAGCTCTTACAAATGAAAATATATGAGTAAATAACTTTTGTGAATGCGGAAGATAGAGATTTCAAATTTTTCCTGCATGTGTAAAAAGTTTAGATCAATAATATAAAGTATTAAAAGCAAAATAAGGCATTTTGCCCATAATTGGTTTACCGTGAACCCTAAAAAACTTTTTATTCTAATAATGTAAAAAATACTATTTTTTTTTTCGAAGATTTCGTGAGCAGGATCCCTTAAAATTAGTGAAATTTCACATATATGAGTTTCAGAAAATAACTAAAAAGGCCTTTACCGCTTCCTTCGGAAGAGTGACCTTAAGTCTCAGGAAAATGTTCTGGATGATTACGTAGACTAATTAAGAATACCTATTTTTACTTTCATTCCGTAATTTGCACACTTTATCTACCGCACTTGACAGCACCGCTCAAGGAGCCTCAATAATGCACGCGATATTTCGCCAGCTGTTGTGGCATCATTAATTCGCATGTTTGGCGTCATTCAAGCATTTAACTGCTGCCATTCATCTGTTATGTACATTTCCATATTAACGAGGTCCGATCGTTTGGGATACTATCCCTGAGCTCCTTCGTTTCAAAATTCGCTGATTTGCGCACTGAGCCACAAATATTGAGCCAATAATCTGTCTTTCGCGTGATTTTGAAGGATGGAGAATAAGTCATATCTCTGATAACGGTCTCGAGCTTTTTTAACGAGATTTGGAAATAAAGGTTTGATATATGCTGTGACAAATCTGAATGACAATTGAGCCGCTCAGAAGCTAATGCGGTTAAGTCCAAAACACAAAAATTGAGAAAATTAATGTTTTTTGATACATTAGTTTTTAAAATTCTTGGTTTATTAATTTAATTAGAAAAGTGTATAAAGTCTTTTTTCGAGGTGTAAACTCTGCAAGAAAACAAGATATGTACAGGATGTGTAAATAAAAACGTAAGTATTTATTGAAATAATGACAGCATCTTAAAAATTTTGGGACTTATACCTTTTGGCAGCTGAAAAAGATAAGAAATTTGTATAAAAAATAATAAAATAACATTTATTGTCAAAAGTTTTATGTTTATCCATCATAACAAACATCATCTTCTTCCGGGTTATTTAAATGTAAATCTTGATCTCCACGTGTATATATATATATATATATATATATATATATATATATATATATATATATATATATATATAATATATCTTTACGAAAGTAGAAGAATAATTCAATTTTTATTTCAAAGTTTATGTAAAAAAATATTGATAAAAGGCGGACTTATTCACAATGGCTTCTGAAATTATTATACAATATATTCAGAAGCTATTAAAAAAGGGCTGTCTAACCTAGAAAAAAGTAACCAACGAGTAAATCCTTTAATAACTAAGAAGATTATTATTTATTTCATCAAAATTTCCAAAAATCAGAAAATATCAAAAAATGGACTTAACCGCATTGGCTTCTGAGCGGCTCAATTAATCCTCTTCACAACTGGTCTTAGATCTTAAAATCATTCACTTTTCTTTTGCTAGACGGTGACTAAACAAATTTGGCAATGCCTTTCGATACCAGAATGTGCGGGTTTCAATCCAAGTGTTGGCA
>CM063506.1:62182394-62189894 GCA_032207245.1 Pardosa pseudoannulata | reverse complement strand
GGGCCGGCAGCCATGTTTTTGGTTCTGTTTTTGTCCAAGTGATCGCCAAATTATCGCTTAGTGATGTCTACAATTTGTGCTTCGTTTTGTATTAAGTTTATACCCAATTTCAAAGCATATTTTGAAGAAAAAAAAAAGGTTTCAAATTTTTTTAAGATGAATAGAAATTTTTAAAAAATAGAAAATAAAAAATAGAGCAAGGTTTGCCTGAAAACTGGGTTCTAGAATTTGGCGACATCACCCACGCTTGGCGTGCCCACTAAACTTGGTTTGGCGGGCCCCTTGAACTGGGATGCGGCCCTGAAGGCCAAATTTCCTACATTTTGGCATGGTCAAGTAAACCAGTGAACCTGCTGATATTTTAGAGTTATTTAACGTTATGATCTTGATGCAGTACGATTGCGTACTGCATGCAATAACTTTCGAAATTAATGAAGTTAGAAGAATCATTTTATAAGAGTTGTCTTTTATTGGAAGGAAAATATTCAACCCTTTTGGACCTGAATTTTGCATCGAGATCAAACAATTTATTAGAATACATATATACAGTGTTCTTACGATGTTTGAAAGTGCTTTAAAACACTTTTTCATGAATATGCAAAAAAAGTGTTTAAAACTGTTTCAAAAAAATTCAGAGAAGCGTAAAAACTTTACTTTGTATATCAACAGGAAGTTTCCTAAACAGTCCTACATCGTGATCGATTAACGAATTTTAATTGCTGTCGACAAGGAAATCGTCATGGTGAAAAAAAAATTAATTTCAACACCTGAGTGAATAGGTAATTCATGTGCATCTGTCGTCATTACCAGACAGACTTTATCCACTCTTCCATCAGATGTAAATTTACATTTTAAAACAAAGGATTTAAGTACTTCAGGCATGTGCTTATCCTCAGATTTTCACGGTATTTTTTTCTCTCTCTCTCTCTTTCGTAAAAGGTTAAAAGAAGCACGTGGAGTTCCGCTTTTGAACACCTCCATGACTTATTACTCACTCATGCATGATAAACTCTCAAATTACCTTGGTGATTGAGGCTCTGCAGTTTTTTACGTACTTATAGCTTTGGGTTTCGATAAGCAAATCAATGCGCTTGTTTTATTAATACTTTGATCTAATTTTTTTTCTGTGGTTACGGCTCAGATTCTCTTTTGCCCAAAAGAAACCACAGTTTGGAATTTTTTTTGGCACCCCACCTACCACAGTCCTTGATGTACCTAAAAAAGTGGATGCACAATTATCCCTGACTAGATGACAGGTTTGCCTCAATTTTCTTTACAGGTGGCAAACTCCCATTTGGGCTACGTGTGAAAGAAACCGAAAATCTCAATTCAGCTTCCCCCTCAACTTTAAATCGAACTCCTGATGGTGTGAAATGATCTGCACAAAATTCGACTGGTGTGATTTGCAGCGCTACCATCCTAGTCTTTAAATCGAACTCATGCTCGTATGAAATGATCAACACAAAATTCGACTGGTGTGGTTTGAAGCACTACCATCCTAGTATTTTAATCGAACTCATGATCGTATGAAATAATCAACACAAAATTCGACTGGTGTGGTTTGAAGCACTACCATCTTAGTCTTTAAATTGAACTGATGATCGTATCAAATGATCAACACAAAATTCGACTGGTGTGGTTTGAAGCTCTACCATCCTAGTCTTTAAATTGAACTCATGATCGTATGAAATGATCAACACAAAATTCGACTGGTGTGGTTTGAAGCACTACCATCCTAGTCTTTAAATCGAACTCATGATCGTATGAAATGATCAACACAAAATTCGACTGGTGTGGTTTGAAGCACTACCATCCTAGTCTTTAAATTGAACTCATGATCGTATGAAATGATCAACACAAAATTCGACTGGTGTGGTTTGAAGCACCACCATCCTAGTCTTTAAATCGAACTCATGATCGTATGAAATGATCAACACAAAATTCGACTGGTGTGGTTTGAAGCACTACCATCCTAGTTTTTAAACCGAACTCATGATCGCATGAAATGATCAACACAAAATTCGACTGGTGTGGTTTGAAACACTACCATCCTAGTCTTTAAATCGAACTCATGATCGTATGAAATGATCAACACAAAATTCGACTGGTATGGTTTGAAGCACTGCCATCCTAGTCTTTAAATCGAACTCATGATCGTATGAAATGATCTACACAAAATTCGACTGGTGTGGTTTGAAACACTACCATCCTAGTCTTTAAATCGAATTCATGATCCAATGAAATGATCTACACAAAATTCGACTGGTTTGGTTTGAAGCACTACCATCCTATTTTCGGTTAGACGAGGACTAATGGAAATGAGACCACTTGTTTAAATCAGATTCCAGAAGGCTACCAACAGCGATGTCTGGAATAAAACTGAAACATTCGAAAGGCAGAGCCTTACCTATACGGTCTATTATTTCCTACTCGAGAACTAATGAGACCAGGACCTTCTACTTAAAGCCGATTCAAAAGAGCTACGGACATCCATGCCAGCTAGAAGATTCGATGTGTGTATGTGAACACGATAAGTCGAGTACTTTTGATTTAGAGAAACCAAATTTTCAATACGTGCATCATAGCAAAAATTTAGTTCTCTATCAACTTTTGGGTTATTTCCGAAAGCCAGAAGTAGCAGTTTCTCTGCTACTTCAAGGTTTACTTACTTCTAGTTTACTTGCTTCTCCCCATCGTGATTACCAGCAATGGGCAGTTTTATTTTAGTTCATAAAATAATATGTTAACGTAGTTGAAAAGTAGCTATTTTTTATGTGATAGTGTAGATATGTTTGTAAAAGTAAGAACAAAAACGTGAGTAACTAAAATAATTACTTTCTTTTTCTCGCGAGTATATGCGAAAGATGAGAGGATGTTACTCTCGAGTTTTGTTAATAATTTATTATATATAAACATCACATTTATTTGAATTTACAGCAGAGCAGATAGAATCTTAGACAGAACTGAATTGACTTGCGGGACAATGTGTACATATCCCTGGCTTAGAAAGCCTACAAAATGCCCGGACCTCAATCTAATTGAACGTTTGTGCGATAAGGTCAAATAAGGCATTGGACATCTAGATCTACAGCCATCCAATATCACCAAAATGAAATATGCTGTTCAATAGAGAATAATACGTTAGGGTCATTAGATCCTCTATCTGCATGTCGTGCAGTTCAAGTTAAGATTCGCAACAGTATTGAGGTTAATTGGTTGGGAATGGTTACGGTCAGTGCTTTGCGATTTCAAGGTTCATTAGATCAACACCTTATATGTTAAACTAAATTTCGGGTATCTGCTTCTTTATAAATTAAACTGGTTTATTCATGAAAAGGTATTTTAGATTTTTTACTGAGACAAAGGTTCTTTCTTTGTACATTAAACTGGTTTATTCATAAAAAGGTATTTTAGTTTTTTATTCATAATTTTTTTAACAAAATAATTAACATTTCGTCCTTTTTAATAACCAATAGATAAAAAATTTCTTCCTCAAAAAATTTCATTTTGTAGTTTATTTGACATGGAAAGGACAATTTTTAAACTCCGCCGGGTACCACCACAGCCTATAGAGTAAATAATAACCCTAGTAAGGTTACTCTATGGCTACGCAATTGCTGCCATAGATGAAACTTTAACCGTAATCATGACTTACCCTTGACTCACATTTTCCTTGTACATAAGCGTCGGTTAAAAAAAAACTGCAAAATAAATCTTTTGCAATGAAAGCATAACTATAAAACCTTCATCGTTCGTAGTAACCAAATGAAATCGCCAAATGGCAACTCTCTTTTCGCGATTATCTCGCCTTCGAATCTCAAAGTGAAGATTAATCAAAGTAGTTAGAGAAATTTAAGAACGTGTTTCCCAGCAAAATCTCTCAGCACTGATTTCACATCGCCTTTTTTTTTAATCATGATTTCGAAGGGAGAATGTTTCGTCTACTTCAAAACTAACGAAGAGTTTTAAAAACAGTTTAGAGTTTCGGAAATTCCACACGTTCTAAACAAGAATTCGGTGTCACAATGTAAATAAGATGTTATCCAGAAGATGTTGATACTTAATGAAAATGATAACTAGAAGTGTTAGATAATGCATTAACAGTATTATAGCAGTATTTCATGAGGAAATGCGTTCATGAAGCTATAATTTAACAACATCTGCAACATACCCCAAAATCGAATGTCACTTACACAGGGAGCTTTAACATTAGAATACCCGGAACCTTGCTACTTGCTATTGTCATATGTATATGCATGTACACACACACATGAATGCATGAGTATCCTCTGGTAGCTTGTGGGTGTCGAAGTTGTAGTGACACGACGTACAATTTAACAATAACAACTTTAATTCTGGACTAAATATAAAACTATTTACAAAGAGTATTAAATATTTTTATTAATAAAAAATTAAAGTCTGTTTTAGTTTTTCAGATTATTTTTGCTATATTTTTCATTTTATATTGTGTACTATTGTAGTGTTTTATATAGTGTACTTTGAGTATTGTATTTTATATTGTGTACTTTGTATATTATGTGGTCGGAGAGGAAAAGAACCTGGTAAGAACAAATATCCTAGGATCCAAATTGGCTTAATCCCATCTTGTCTGCACATAGGTAAAATTGATTTTGTGTTTCTGATAGAAACCAAAATCTAGCTAACTTCCGTCTTCATGCACTGTATCCCTTCAGTTAAACAGGAAAAAGGATATAGTATTGAGCTTTTATAACGGAATTCGTAAGCGGGAATAACCAATCGCTAATATACCTCTTATTGCCGGATCTACACATTTGGCCGCGGGTGTGCAATTATTATTTGGCTATCCCAACCCACCGAATAAAATTAAAATAAAAGTGATATTACAAAAATAAAATTTTTATTGTATAACAAAAAAAAAATCTGATGTGGACACCACATTACTTTCTGGTCAAATTACACACATTTTTAACTGCATTTCTTTCATTTGAATGCAAAATGCGATCCTCCAAATCGTTAACAAAGTCGATAGTTACACGATTGCTAAAATACAGTGGACTCCGCTTAATGTGATCGCGGTTAATGTTATCAATCGCTTACTGTTATCGAAATCACTTGGTCCCGATTTTCTCTATTCATTTCTATGTTAAAATTATCGCTTTATGTGTTCGTTACATCTGTTAATGTTATCAGTTTTCGAGCCTCATTTTAACTGACAAAGGAATATTCACAATATATTCAAACGAAAGCCATTTTTTTAGTTTGAATTTCTGACAATTTTCCCTTTTCCACCTAGAGAAATGGAGAATGACCATTTCCGTAGGGCCGATCTTCTCTATTCATTTGTATGTTAAAATCATCGCTTTATGTGATCGTTACATCGGCTAATGTTATCAGTTTTCGAACCTCATTTTACCTGGCAAAGGAATATTCACAATGTATTCAAGAGAAAACTATTCTTTTCGTATGAATTTCTGATAATTTTTCCTTTTCCACCTAGGGAAATGGAGAATGACCATTTCCGTAGGTCCGATCTTCTCTATTCATTTGTATGTTAAAATTATGGCTTTATGTGATCATTACATCGGTTAATGTTATCATTTTTCGAACCTCATTTTACCTGGCAAAGGAATATTTACTATGTAGTCAAAAGAAAACCATTCTTTTCGTTTTGAATTTCTGACAATTTTCCCTTTTCCACCTAGAGAAATGGAGAATGAGCAAAGGAGTGGGGTTAATCCCTTTCTGGAATTTTTTAGAAATACACACACCCTGCTGATGGTCAATGATTGACAGATAAGCAGGAGGCAAGACATTCTTATCGGAACTAAGAAGAAGCGTATTTACATTTTATGCCTTGATCACTTGCAGCTTGTCGACATGGAATCCAGAAAGCGAAATGATTTAGCATTAAAACAAAAGAAAACTTAAATCGTTATGACAGGCTACCAGAAGTGAGTCAGCGCAATGCTACAGAGCAGTTAAGCATTTCTCAGCCTCTATTGTGCAAAATTTTGAAAAATCGTGATGAACTTACTAGAAGAGATAAACAAAATGAAAATACGGAGTTCAAACGTAATAGAGCTGATAAAGATGAGCAAGTTGAAAAGGCTCTAAGACTTTGGTTTGAAAATGTTCAAGAACGTGATGGTCCAGTCTATTGTATCTTTAGTCAGAACATTCCATTTTAAAGAATATTTTCTGTGTATCTAGGTATAAATAAGAGATATACTGGATGAGAATGAGTCAGTAATAGAAGTTTTAGAAATTGATGAAGTTTCGAGTGCCCCTTTGGAATTTGCTGCTCCTATTGATATGATTAACGAATTAAAAACCGAAGGAATTAATTTGAGCAATGTTAATTACGATATTTTGGGGAACGGAAATATTTCTTTACTCATCGGTGCTGACCATTATTTTAACATCGTAACCGGGACAATAAAACGTTTAACTTCTAAATTAGTTGCAATTGAAAGTAAATTTGGATGACTTCTAATGGGAAAAATAGAAAAAAACTGCACAAATAAAAATGTAACTTCTGCAATGCCGTCAATATCTTTGTTTGTAAGTAATTCTAGTATTGAGAATCTGTGGAAACTAGATACATTAAGAATTCGAGACCCCGTTGAAGTTCAATCAAGAAAAGAAATAGAAACGACTGCTCTAGATTATTTTAAGAAAACGGTTACTGTCAACGATGTGAGAAGATATGAAGTTCATTTACCATGGATCTCTGACCAAATTCTTCTAAATTCCAATGAAGACATATGTAAAGAACGTTTGAAATCAAACACAAAGAAATTGCTTCAGAAAAATCAGTTTGAAGGTTATGAAGCTGTGCTTCATCAATGGATCGGAGATGAAGTTATTAAAGAGGTTCCCTTTAATGAAATTGAGAAGAGCCATTATTTGCCACGCAGTGTTTAAAGAATCTTCTACAACGAAAGTTCGTCTCGTGTTCGATGCTAGTTGTCGAGGTAAAAATTCATTGTCATTAAACGGTTGCTTAGAAAAGGGTCCAAATCTTTTAGAAGAGATTCCCCCCATCTTACTAAGATTTCGAAAAGAAAAAATAGGTGTTGTATCCGACATAAAAAAATAAAATGGTTGTTGTTGCCGATGTTGAATGTTTCATTCTTGAATACTAATTTGCTCTCCCAAAGACTATTTTTTAGAGAACAGAACACAGTCAACGGTCCCCTTATGAAACAAAAAGCAAAAAGTGTAGCGGCTCAAATGGGAAAAAAAGATTTTGTTGCAACAAATGGTTGGTTCCAGCGATGGAAGACACGCGAAAATATTGTTTACAAGAGAATTCACGGAAATTTAGTACGTGTGAATTAAAGGGAGGGGGAGGGGTAAATTTATCTAATTCCGCATATCGTTTATTGTTATCAATCGGTTATTGTTACCAAAACCGCTTTGTTCAACACTGATC
The DNA here is from genome assembly GCA_032207245.1 of Pardosa pseudoannulata. Classification (NCBI taxonomy): domain Eukaryota; kingdom Metazoa; phylum Arthropoda; class Arachnida; order Araneae; family Lycosidae; genus Pardosa; species Pardosa pseudoannulata. The sequence continues at coordinate 62,182,477 of CM063506.1, read as the reverse complement.
ACATTAAGCAGAGTCCACTGCATTAGCTTTTTATACCATAAAAAATTTATGCAATATTAACTCAACTCTGACTTTTGAGAATT
>CM063506.1:62047394-62177394 GCA_032207245.1 Pardosa pseudoannulata | reverse complement strand
TTATGAATTTGACACATATTAAATAGGTAAAACTGACATTTTTTCCAGCAATTTAAAGTCATTCCTTTAATTATTTCATTTAATACTTTCTTATTTTAAATTAATTAAATATCGTCTACATTATTTTCATACGTTTTATCACTGAATTTAGATTTTAGGTAACTAATTTTCTTTTATATTTGGCTTAAATAATAGATTAGGTACATATGTGGTAATTTTAAATTGAATCATCAATTATTTTTTGTTGCAATGAAAATTTTATCACCGGTAATAACAAATTCTATCTACCTCCAGGGTGTAGTGGAAATGATAGTTTCATTCCTTTTCTTCCATTAATTACCGTGGGAAGAAAATAAGAAGAACTTAACGATAATTTCTAAGTAGCTACGAAAACTTTGAATTATCTTTCTAAATGAATTCAACGTGATTCTAAACTGCATTCACAGTATCAAAAGACTTTAAAGGAGTATGAAGATAAACAAATTATTGAGCGTGTACCAAATATTTCTCAGCTAAAAAACAAAACAATTTTTTACATGCCTCATAGGGTACTTTACAATTCTGGAAAATAAAACATTTTACTGATCCCGCCATATGACGGGTCATATGCTAGTAAACATGTAAACGTACATGTCACATAGGCATACTTGTAAACAAGGGTTTTTTTTCGTTTCGTCTTATTAACCTTCCGAGTGGAACACATCGAGGAAAAAAAGTCTCCAAAAAGTACGCAAAAGTTTTATTGTGTCGGTGACTAAAGTGTTCTATGATTTTTTACTTCACCCTTTGTCGACTAGATTGGAATACGGGAAACCCACCCTTGTTATTGTCCCTTTTACTTACGGTTATAAATAGGTATATAAATAGACATAATAGATTGTTAATTTTTAATACACATAAAGCTCGTCAAGTCTCGAAGATCATCCCATAAGAAATAATGGATTCTAAAATTACAAATAAAAATATTCTTTAAGAGAATGATTGATATTTTTTTACGAAAGTCATCTAAACTATTTAAGTGGTGCAATTAGAGATACACCTGTTACCGCAAACGAAATACTTCGAAATAGAGATTTACAAAGCCATGAAAAGCTATCAGCGTCTATGTGCCTTAGGGAGTAGGAGTGCATCCCTCAATAAATGTCAGTCAAAGAGGGGTACAGTTCCTAAACAATCGACCTGACCCTCCTACCTCAAAACTCCATGGGGAAAACACTGGCAGAAATGTACAATAAAACCATTTTCGGAACGTTTTTGGAGGTCGAAAATTGTACGTGACAACCACTTTGGCGGAATTGTACGTGCGAACCGCTTAGAGGGTTAAAGTACGATAACTTAAAATTCAAATTTAAACATGAACGGAAGGAGAAGAGTTTTCAGATTTTCAGTTCATTCAGAGCTCATAATTTATGCAGTTCAAGAGGGTAAATTAATTGTACGGGTCTCTTAATTCACTTCTTTTAGTTTTCACAAGACAAGAGCGAACTATTCCATCACGTCTTTGTATAATTTAAACTATGTGACTTAGTTTCATAACAATTTAGATTTGCTATTTCCTTCAAGCAATACAACTTCACTTACATTTAAATTTCTCTCGATTAAATTCCTCAGATTTGGAAAATGTTCATGATTTAAGACTTAAGGTATCCTTCTACTTTCGGAGAACTTTTTTACTTTAAAAGTAGGAACTAGTTCATGTTTTTACATTTTTAGATTTATTTTTTATATTATCATAGAGAATTGTACTTAAAAAATAAATTCCTGGAGAAGTTTTTATAAAATTTCTAATAAATGAAAAAAATTTAGTAAAAAAATCGGGGTTTTTCAAAAGGTCTATTTTTTTAATAAATTAAAGTATTTCAATATTTTTTGATGCAACACATTCCTTATACACTGGACTAGTGAATCACCTAAAATCTTTGCTTAATTTACATTTGGTAAAAAATGTTGGTCCTTCAAAATCATACACATTGAATTTTTAACGAATTTACATTACCTTTATATCTAACTATGAGCGTAACATCATTAAAAATTATCCAAATTTAAAGCTTTTCAGTCATTTACTAGTAAATACTATCAAAAGCATTCATAATAATTTTCAACAAAATATTTTAAGAACTTTTTGAGAAATCACATTTCAAGTTTCAGCATTTTATTGAAAATACCTTTCTGAGCAAATTGCATTTGAAGTTTATGAAAGCAACTTTAACTATTAAAAAATTAAAATACACGTTTAAAACTCCCCACACTTTCTTGCTGCAAAACTTTCTAATTGCCAAATTGCTAATTATTAAAAATACTAGAAAAATTTTTAAACTAATCTTCATAAAAATTTAAAAAGTTTTGTCAAAAAATGCTCTTTAAAAGGCTTTAAATTCACAACTTCCTGTTCCGAATCGCTACCTCCGTTTTGTTTTGACAGTTGTCACTGATGTTTAAATAGCTGTAACTTTTCTTTAAAATGCCGTAGAGACAAAACAAAAACAGATTTAGAAGCCTAAAAGTTGAAATTTTACAATAGAGAAATAAAAAAAATTATGATTTTTGGCAAAAAAAAATGGCGTTTTCAACATAGACGGATACATTAAAATAAATTTTCAATTTTGCATTTTTACCTAAACAGTTTTTAATGTTTTTGAAATATGAATACTTTCACTACTATTGGTTTTCTGTTTTAGTGTTCGTCTATTTCGGTTGATTACCCGCAGACAAAACATAGACATTTTTATGTTACTCCCTATTTTAGGTGTTTCCATCCATTTTAAAGACACTAAATTACAGGCAATTGCACTAAATTGCTGTTTTCTTTAAATCTTTCCGCCAAATTTCTCAGAAAATAATTATTTCTTTTGAAAATATATTTTCTTCGAAGCCAAAAATAAAACAACGTCAGAGACGTTTCATAATGGCTATTTGGTTGTACGTTCTAAATAAAATTACAATGCCATTTGAAAATTTTTACTTTTAACAAAGGAAACAGGGAAAATAGATCTTGAATTTATAAACAGATGCTTCATCCGAAATAATCAGTCCAATTTAAAAGCATCGAAACAGGGATTTTCAATTTGCTTATTCTGAGATTTTTCTATCTATCTCGCAAGAAAATGGTAAAATAAAAAGAATTTTCATTTAAGTGACAGGTTAAGTATTAGGCTTTAGAAGTTTATTCAAGATTCGTATGGTGTTTGAAAGTTCTTTAAAACTCTCATTTTTCCCCATTTAATAAGGTAAAAATTCTTTAAAACTGCTTTTTATATAAAAGTGATTTTAAAAAAATGAAATTATGAGAAAGTGCTTTTATGTTTTTTTTTTCCTATTCTTCTTTGGCTCATTATTATTTTCGTACATTTTTATATATAGGGGATAATATTCATACCAAAGGCATTTGATAATAAATTACAATTTAATTTCTATAATATCTGTTTATAGCAAATGTAGTATGTATTTTCCTTCTATTGTTATTATAATCTTTACTTTGATGTAATATTAATGTGTAACCAACTTCATAGAATGCATCTTTAATTTTTTTTCTTTTTGGTTATTTTATATTGTCAGTTCCCACTATACTAATCAGTTAAATTATTATAAGTATTTGAATTATTATTATTAAACATTAAAATAGTTATAATAATTTAACCCATTAACGCCCAGCGTCCTTATTTGAGGACAGTCAAAAAATGGTTTGTAGAGTTTTTGTTTTCTTGAAACGATTCTTCCTTTTTAATGGAAATAGATATTAATCTTATGAATAATCTCCCAAGTTCTCAAATATGACCTTATCTATAATTTTGTCCTTTTATGATTTTCAAGCTTAGAATAGAAATGTATTATGACCGGTATTCTGAACGTATACCGGTCAAAATCATGGCGAATAGCCATATCTGTAATAAGTCATCTCTTTTCAGTACTTTTCTCATATATGGTAGCAAATAAATCTCTTATCACGAAGTTTTCCATATTTTTAAAGACATCTTATTATGTTTTAAAATGACACCTCCTCACTAATGATGACTTGATGTCATTTTAAAGGTGTTTAAATTTCATATTTTGTTTTACTTCCAGGTGTCTATTGTTCCAATAAATAATTGTATCCAGCTCCATTACGAACATTTATTGACCACACAACACATATCTACAAACTAACACTTATACACATGACTACCAACATGGCAGCTGGAGTTCAACAACAGCTCTTTTTCCCTGGTTAGGGAACATCAAGCAACAAAATCCCGTCTTAGGGATAAAACATATTTAAGCGGAGCTGAAGTCGCAACATCTATAATAGCTTCTACCTTAGGTATTTACTAATATATAGTCATCAGAAATATCCGGGCATTAATGGTTTAAAATATTATTATTATAATATTAATATTATATTATATACTATTATATACTATACTATTATTATATTTATAACTATACTTATTGTAAATATACTTATAATTATAAACATAATGAATAGGGAGCTGCACTCCCTGGGCCGAACCCTCTAGTGCAGGGATCCATAGTACCAAAAAAAAAAAAAAAAAAAAACCTAGGGAAAATGATGCAACTAATATAAAGAAAAAAAAATGGTATATGTTAAAAAAACAAAAAAAATTAAGGATAGTATAGTTATATTATTATTATTATTATTATATTATTATTTTAATGAAAATGAAGAAGAGAAGTTCAGTATCCAACTTCATAGAATGCATCTTTAATTTTTTTTCTTTTTGGTTATTTTATATTGTCAGTTCCCACTATACTAATCAGTTAAATTATTATAAGTATTTGAATTATTATTATTAAACATTAAAATAGTTATAATAATTTAAAATATTAATATTATATTATATACTATACTATTATTTTATTCATAATTATACTTATTATAAATATAATCATAAATATATAATAATTATCTAATTATTTTTAATACATTTTTTATTTAAAATTGTTATAGAGCAAGTTCAGTATGCAATTCATAGCATGCATCTTTAATTTCTTTCTTTTTGGTTAATTTATGTTGTCAGTTCCCACTATACTAAGCAGTCAAATTAATATAATATTTGAATTATTATTATTGAACTTTAAAATAGTTATAATAATTTAAAATATTAATATTATATTATATACTATACTATTATTATATTTATAACTATACTTATTGTAAATATACTTATAATTATAAACATAATGAATAGGGAGCTGCACTCCCTGGGCCGAACCCTCTAGTGCAGGGATCCATAGCACAAAACAAACTAGGGAAAATTATGCAACTAACATAGAGAAAAAATAGAATATGTTAAAAAAAAAACAAAAAAAATTAAGGATAGCATAATTATATTATTATTATTTCAATGAAAATGAAAAAGAGAAGTTCAGTATGCAATTCATAGCATGCATCTTTAATTTTTTTTTCTTTTCGGTTATTTTATATTGTCAGTTCCCACTATACTAATCAGTTAAATTATTATAAGTATTTGAATTATTATTATTAAACATTAAAATAGTTATAATAATTTAAAATATTAATATTATATTATATACTATACTATTATTATATTTATAACTATACTTATTGTAAATATACTTATAATTATAAACATAATGAATAGGGAGCTGCACTCCCTGGGCCGAACCCTCTAGTGCAGGGATCCATAGCACCAAAAAAAAACTAGGGAAAATGATGCAACTAATATAGAGAAGAACAAAATATGATAAGAAAACAAAAAAAACTTAATATAAAAAAACTTAATATTAGCATAGTTATATTATTATTATTATTATTATTTATTATTATTATTATTTTAATGAAAAGGAAAAAGAAAAGTTCAGTATCGAACTTCATAGAATGCATCTTTAATTTTTTTTCTTTTTGGTTATTTTATATTGTCAGTTCCCACTATACTAATCAGTTAAATTATTATAAGTATTTGAATTATTATTATTAAACATTAAAATAGTTATAATAATTTAAAATATTAATATTATATTATATACTATACTATTATTATATTTATAACTATACTTATTGTAAATATACTTATAATTATAAACATAATGAATAGGGAGCTGCACTCCCTGGGCCGAACCCTCTAGTGCAGGGATCCATAGCACAAAACAAACTAGGGAAAATGATAGTACTAATATAGAGAAAAAATAGAATATATTAAGAAAACAAAAAAAATTAAGGATAGTATAGTTATATTATTATTATTATTATTTTAATGAAAAGGAAAAAGCGAAGTTAAGGTGGGGGTTTGGTAAGTGTTTCCAAGGAAACATTTAACTTGTCCTCCAGAGAGTTCGAGCATTTCATCTGTACTATTAATTCAGTAAAAAGTTTAATAAGAAAGCTTAAGTTATCAATTTACAAAAGGGTTTTAATTTAATTAATAACTTGTGAGAGTTCAATCAGCTCAGCACAAGTGCTGGCGGTTTACTTAATATTAGACTCGTTATTTACTTCTGCAGGGAAAGTAACATGATTAACGGTTGGAAACTTCTAAACATTCTTATGAGCATAAGTTCTAGCACAGATGTGAAGATCATTATTTGTGCTATGAACAGTCTTTATAAACCAGAGGTGCCAAAGAATCTCTGTCAAAAATTGGATGACTCTAACGACGAGCGATTTGAATTTATATAAAAGACACAAAGGGACATTCTCTTTTATGTATAAAGATATCTCTTCTTTCCTCTCTTTCGCCTTACGGAGAGAAGAGAATCTCTCTCCTCTTACGTCACATACACACCCTCCGTATCGGACGGACGCGAAAAACGGAACTATGTCCTTCAACGAATGTCAAGAGCAACGTGACGAACTGCGAACGATTTCTCGCAATTTCCCGCCGAAAAAGGAACAAAAAAAAAATGGGTAACGTGACCCAGTGAAAATACGGCAGCGAGTGTTCCAATTAGCGGCTAAAGGTCGTTTAACTGTGGACAGCACGGAAAATCATTTTGTGGCCTGGGGAAGTTATTTCCGGAAAAGAAAAGTAATTTTTTAACAGAACGGGTGGAGTCAAAGAGGGCTAGAACTGTTGGAGAAGGTATCTTACAGCTGACAGACAAAGATAGCGCCGCTTTCGCCAGATCTTGTCTAAGCGGCTCGGTCGGTAGCTATTGCCTACACTCAGCGAACTGGGTCAAACAAAAGGGTAGTTTAAAGTGTTCGTGATATTGGTAAATGCATCGAAAAATGCGAAAATGTAAAACAGTGGTCACATACAGTCTACGTACAAATCAGTGGCGTGCGGTAGGTTTTCATGCAGGGTGTGCAGAGAACATGGATTTTCCAATAAATCTTTAATTTTTGAGACATCTCAGTTCTCCATTCTGAAACGGGTTATTTATTATGAATATAAATTTAAAGATTACAATAAATAAAATATTTACTTACGAGTAGTCGAGTTATAACTATAAAAACAGCTAAACTTATGAGAATTCTACTAGCACTGAAGCAAAAATCATGTCTTTTGTTGAATGGCATCATATCGGCGTCGAAAAAGCAACGCTTCGGGCTTCTACGAAAAACTTATATGTTCAGCAAACGTAGCACCACATGGCGCCCGCCGCTGCGGTGCCTCATCCGAATGCTCATTGGTGTCGACAAACCGAAAGTCTATTCCACGTGCAGAGGATTTCACTGCACGCTGGCACAATAGAGCGAACTGTTTTTTGTTCGGTCAGTGGATTAAATTATATTTATTAATTGTTTTTAACATTTGGAAATCATATATTCTGCGAAAAACATCTTGACAATTTTTAAAAACAAAACCAGGGATATGGTGTTACAGATATAACTTATATACTGTCTGTAAGACACAATGAATGGTAAAATTTGGACTGTTCTGTTAAAATTCGTTTCTTAAAAACAGAACAACATTGTTTTTTCCGCTAATTATTTCAATAAATATAATATATCACCGAAATTAATTTACCACACTAAAAGATTTGACTTTATATTGATGAAATACTTCTTTTATATTTCCATGAAAACAAAATCTTACAATATATAAATTTAAACATTAACCGTCTGCAAAATCGTATGGCCAGTTAATCAGTTAAAAAAACAAAATCGCTTCAGCACGTAAGTCCCCGCTCTAATACAACGCTTAATAAACCGTACCTCCGGATGATTCTGAATGCCAAGTGCAGGAAAAATAGCTGCACTTTCCTCAGTGCCATAGTATGCTGTGCTTCTCCAGTAGCCCATACATATAAAGCGTGATTTTCAATTTAGTGCGCAGTGCGTACACATCAGAACTTCCTATGTTCGTTTGCGCGCTACGTGGTGCTTCGTTTGCAGCATCTAATACCACACGCACTGCAGGAATACAAGCAAGCAAATCAACATAATATTTGAATATATTATAAATAATATTTATTATATACCATATAAAGTTAAGTAGACATAGGTGCAGAAAATTATTGTCCCTCATAATTTTGCCAGGGTGTGCAGTGCACATACTGCACATATGGACCGCACGCCACTGGTGTAACTAAACACAATTAGAGTTAGTGTTATTGATGGGCAGAATGAGCCTTCTTTAAAAAAAAGCCCAAATCAAAAAAAAAAAAAATTGTTAAACAATTCAATTTAATTAATAACTTGTGAGAGTTCAATCAGCTCAGCACAAGTGCTGGCGGTTTACTTAATATTAGACTCGTTATTTACTTCTGCAGGGAAAGTAACATGATTAACGGTTGGAAACTTCTAAACATTCTTATGAGCATAAGTTCTAGCACAGATGTGAAGATCATTATTTGTGCTATGAACAGTCTTTATAAACCAGAGGTGCCAAAGAATCTCTGTCAAAAATTGGATGACTCTAACGACGAGCGATTTGAATTTATATAAAAGACACAAAGGGACAGTCCCTTTGTGTTATTGTTGCAATGAGTTAGTTTTTTACACGATGTTGTGAAAAGGGCCTAACGTGAGTTTTTGATTTACAGGTCCAAACTAACGGAACGGACACAGTCGAATATCAGACGATTGCACCCGATCGAGTCTCGTGCATCTAAACAGGTCCCGATTAAAGCCCGGACGACTGGGTTCCCCGATTTTTAGAACCCCAAAATTGTATATCTAATTTTAAAACTCAAGTTATTTAATTAACAAATTTTAAGTCTTTTTGGTTATTTCTTTAACCGTTTGAGTGCTGAAGAGTTTTCTTATATATATGCTAATAGTGCGGAATGAAATGCGTAATAATTTTTTGGAGAACAATAGAAATGGTTATAATTAACACTAATTATTATGTAACAAGTCATTTTTACCAACAAAAATATTCTTTACTCTTACTTATTACAAAAGTATTTTTGCTGCACAAATTCTATGAATTCCATTTTTACATATAACGCAAATTAAGTTGGATCGTCTAATTCCATTACTATTTTTTTACTGCATACATCACATTGTCGCAAGTTTCGCCCAGGCAATTTTTCTAAAGAAAACTTTGTACTTATTGGTAGTCTTCCTGTGGCATTTTTGCTTGCTAACCATTCCTCCTCTATAGCATCAATAATGATCAGTATAACACTTGTTGAGAAAGTGAAAACAGTTTCTAATTTCTATACAACAACGAAAAGTTTTTTTTTTACTACAAATAAATAAATAAATAAAACACGCTCATTTTGTCTACCGTACCACAATCCACGGCTCTACTGCATTACTACTTACCACTGTATTTTATTTTAATTCTTATATTATTAAAAATCACAATTGAGTAAAATGAATACAAACTGCGATTGATATGAATTCAACTGCTCTCAATAGATGCGAAAATTATACTAACCAACAGCAGCGTCTCCGCATTTTCGGTACAAAACAAGAGAAACGCTATCACGCTTCTCCGCATTTTTGGTACATCGCGCATCGCCGCACTCAAACGGTTACGCAATATTTCGTGAAACTCTATACTCAGAAAGTTATAAAAAAAAAAAAAAAAAGATAGTTTTTATTGTTGTTGGAAATTATCAAAATCTAATGTCAAATTTATAGTGTTTTGGTATGTATAAACTTCCTCATAGTATCGTTAAAAAAAGTTAATACAATTTGTACCAACTCATAGAACGTTATACTGAACTTCAAGTGAGGGGTCCCGAACAAACACTAAACCTTGGACCCAACTTTGTCTTGATCGGGCAATACTTCTAAATATCCGTATTATTAAAAAATAGCTTTTTTTTCCTTACAACGTTTAAGAGGTAGTAGAAAATAAAATAAATATCAAAAGTTTGTTCCAGTAATTTTTTTTTAACAGACGAGGTACATATATGTACCTGATAGGCCCTGATAGGCCATCTGTAGGCCCTGATCATGACAATCCTAAATGAGCCCAGGGCAAAGATTTATTTGGGGACCCCCCCCCCTAATATGCTATTAATGGAATGTTTCGAAGGGGAGAAGGAAATACCTAGATAACATTTAGTTACGTATAGTATTTTGGGCATATATTATGCATACAAATTTGCTTTCTATTTACATCTTTGATTTTTTTTTTTTTTTTTTTTTTTTTTTTGTAAAAAATAATTATTTTAATTTTTGCTTTTCTATTTACCGAATCGTAGAGCAATGTACAGCTAAATGGATTTAATTCTGTTAGAGTGTTTGGAGAATAATTTCCTTTTTACGTTCATAAATAAATAAATATATGAATGTAATATATCAAAATTATTTCACTTTAATATTTCCTTAAAAACCTCCTCTCTCCCATTCTAATTCCTTAAAATCTTTTTCCCAGCCTCTAAATGTCTTAATCAAAGGAGTGTCTTTGACTTAAAATTCTTTCGATACAATTCCCAAAGCTTTCTATCCTATAGATGTAAATTTTCTGTCTATTCAACACGTTTTTCAGCTGTCGCCGGCAAATGGCTCCAAGTTTTTTCCCGATCTTAGCACTTAATTCGCTGAGTAAGTTTCTTCTACCTTGGGAAAATTCTTTCTGTCTTCGCTCTTGGGTGCACCTCTGTTCGAGCAGAGTAATTTTTGTTTGTTTATCCTTTGTCTGTCGTTGACTAGTAAAGATGTCCGTTTTAGCAGCTCTAAAATAAAGTTTTAATTAAACTTGTGTCGTTCTCTTCAATGTGGCCAGACTGCATCGTTCGTTATTACTGTTAGCTGATTAGGCTTTTCCTTGCCCAGTAGCCCGGGCAAGTAAAAACAATAGGGGCTACATAATTATTGTGACTAGAGGGAAATAATTTTTGCACATATATATATATATATATATATATGTGTGTGTGTGTGTGTGTGTGTGTGTGTGTGTGTGTGTATGTGTGTGTAATACATTTTTTATAAAACTCCTTCACAAGGAGAAGGCTCAAAAGCTAGAAGTAATAACAATGCAGTCAGGCCGACATTGACGAGAACGTAGAAGTCTAATTTAAACTTTATTCCAGAGCAGCAACAAAGCATATCCATTCTACTGGACAACATACAACCAAAAGTCACAGAGTTCACTCTACTCGGACAGAGGTGCATCCAAAAGCGATGACAAAAAGATATTTCCCACGGTAAAAAACAACTTAATAAGCGAATTAAATGCAATATCAGTAAAACGCGAAAACAAGTTCCGTCAACAGCTGGGAAACTGCTATATAGACAGAAAGTTTACAGTTTTATGACAGAAAGGAATGTAAATGGAAAATACTTCATTGATTAAACCATTTAAAGGCTGGGAAAGAGATTAAAATAAATTAAAATGGGAGAGAGAAGGTTTTTAAAGAAATATTAAAGTTAATTAATTTTGATATATTACATATATATATATATATATATATGTGTGTGTGTGTGTGTGTGTAATAAGACTGACTCCATGACGGGTGGTTGCGGTCATGGGCAGAAGAAGACACCGTTTTAGTTAAAAGCCTTTATGAACATAACGTTGGGTGGACGGGTTTCAACTTTATTATAGGCTCGGAACAAGCTGAGGGAGCCTTTTAAGTAAAACGCTAAGTAAAATCTGAGTCAAAATCTCTGCAAAAATCTGTCTCCGATAGTGTGCATCTCTTTTTAGTTCTGGAATTTTCTAAATTGGCCACTATGGTAGATAAAGTTTTAATTACTTATACCCTTTTTCTGAGGGCGTGAACTATAGCCCTAGTTAATTTAGATTAGAGGTTAAAAAGGGGAAAGCAAAGGGACGCGGAGTATTTTGCTCTTGACTTAAGATATGACAACCCCAGAGAATTTTCTTGGGCCTTAATAAGGGCTTTCGGCTGTAAATTTTTTAAAAATATATCGGGGAAGTAAAATGAGATTTGAGGCCTAGAGCAATGTCCCGATTTACCCATGTGATGAGAAAGCCATATATGTACTAGTAGTACCTGATCTACTACCTTATATTTGTAGATTCGAACAATATGTCGGTTTATAAAATATACCTATGTTTGTTTACATCAAATAAAATTTAGTTATCTTCATTAATAGTTATTTCATTTGATACCGATATTTTAATGTAGAAATTTAGCTATTTATCTACAAATTATCAGACATGTTTAGGAAACAGAAAAACGATAATCAGACAGGTTATGAAACAGAAAAACAATGTTTTAGTTTAGAGGAAGAAATTCGCTCACCCTTCTTTGGGGAGTGGGGATGAAAAATTTCTTATATGCTGTTCAAGACCTTCAGAATATCGGTCAACAAGATTTTATGATCCTAGATCGCAAATCCTAAGATTTGTAAGTGAACAAAAAAATGAAAACAAGCAAGAAAATAAACAACTAAAATTGTAAAAAGATTAATATGGATTCGTGACTTCATAACACAAGGATAACATGTTGCCATCAATATCTTAAACGGATATGAGTGGTGCTGCCATCTATATTTTCAAATATAAACAAATTTATAATCAAGACGTTAATGCTTACTAAACTGGTACAGGAGTAAAGAATGAGATAAAAACTAGCATGATAGGGTATGTTTAGTCTTAGTAGTCCTGATGTAGCAGTTCTTTAAATTAAGCGATAAATATTTTATTTAAAACAAGTTTATCTTTAAAGAAATTATATTTATAGCTATAAGGATGGGGTCGTTTAGCATAAGTTCATGACAGTACTTAATGATTCATTTGAAAATTACCATCTTATTAAAAAAATGCTAATTTACTATCAAAAATATATTTGTTCTTTTTTTCACTGCCTTGCATTAAAAATATTCTTTTAGACAGCATGAAAAGTTCCCCCTATCTTTTGGCACATTAAAACTGAACTAAGAGACTAGTAATATAATAAATTATGCACATTAAATATTTAACCGTAATAATTGAATAAAAGTCTGAACTGACAAAATTAAAGTTGGAATTGAATCACATAGTCTCATATCATGAATAATTTGAGAAAACTAAATCAGGAGACTTAGTCAATATTTCTCCCATTAAACCACCAGTTTCTAATTAAATACAAATGTATTTAAGACTATTTCAGACTATGTTCCTTCACATTTTTTTTTTCCAGTACGGAATAAGATTGCAATGAAAGTTTAAGCTTTACATATTTTGTTTTCTTTTACATCAGATTCTGCTTTATCAACATATTTGTCATTAAAAGTATAAAAAAAATTTTTTTTTTCAAGGTAGAGGTAAAAACAGCTTGTAGTGCCTAGATGCAAACAAATAACCAAATTTCTATGGCAGCCGATAGAATATCTACTATATATAAGCATTGATAAAAGGCAGCCAAATACTATCTTGCATGCAGGAATAGGTGGCAGCTATGTCTTCAGCCCTTCCTTTCAATAACAAAATTAAGATAAAATAATTATACTCCATTTTAGATTATCAATTCATATAAAATGGACTATAATTATTTCATCAAGTTGATGAGTTACTACTTCTTATAGACAAGCTGTTCTACTTGTGGATTCACAGGCTGCATTTCTCACTCTCTGCTGCTCATGCAAGTGATTTAAAAAAAGAGTACAGGAGGTAAAAAAAAATTATGAATTCAGCTGTGCCAGCTGACTATAGTCTTTCAATGGATTCTTAGCCATTGTGGCGTCCCTGGTAATGAAAGGACAGGCTCACTAGCTAATAACGGCTGCACTCTTCCTCAACCCTCTAACGACTTATCACCCAACCAGTCATTTTCAACTATCTCCAGGTCTGCAAGAAAATCCATACTCAGAAATCAAGAAAATGATGCTAAAGGAAAGATCTGGAAGACCTTGTTATATAACCCAATCTCAATGAATCTACCCAGAGAGACCTTCTCTGCAAATTTTAGAATTTTGATGGAACATTACTATCTCCAAGGACATTTGCACCATATTAGAGTGAAAAACACTCCTAACTGCCCTTTATGTCTTAATCAAGAGGTTATGAATTTTAACCAATTAACAGTTTGTGCTTCCTTAGTCAGCATTAACCTTGACTTTTTATCTACTGACAACTTTTCTGCAAAGGCTAATTTGCTATTGGGCTGCTGATGGCCTATATGGCCCTCTCCATCAACATAATATATATATAATCAATTCAAATTACCCAGTACTAAAGTAGGAAAGATTTTGTGCATGGATAATACACTTTCAAGTCATATGTTGAATTGAAATGAAATGTAGTTTTGGTAATTTTGTTTTCATTCCTCTTTTAACCAACTTTTCAAATTTTCATATTATATAAAGATTGCAACAATTTTTTTAAGGTAGAGAAAAAAAATAGCTGCAACTTTATAAAAGAAAAATTAGGAATAAATATGGAACTTTAGTATTATATAAATATTACCAAAATGATTTTCCTTACTGGTTGATAAAAATCTGACATTTCAGAGCTACTGTAAAAACTTAATGCATACTATTTGTCATAATTTGATTTTAAAATATTTTAATAGCATTCAATAGCACTGTAAATAAAAAGCTACATTTTGTTAATTATTTAAATATTCATATATTTATACAACAAAAAGGTCATTTTTAAAACTCTTGATGGACTAAAGATTAAAGACAAAAGTAGAGAACAAAATAAATTTACTACCAAAAATTATGCACATTGTTACTTTTTAACAATCCTCATGAAGATTCAGGCATTTCTCATACTGATGTGCCAAGTAAATGATCCCCTCTTTGAAGAAAGTTGATTTCAGTGATAACCCAAACAAATCAAAAGTTTTAAATAATTCCCCTTGACAGGATCACTAAGGTTTACTGGGACTAAAGGTGTATTGCTGAGATAATGAAACTTGAGGTACAATCAATGCAGCACTTTAGGGTCTGACTTGACAACTGCAAAGAGCCTTTCTAAACAAAAGGGGATTGCTGGCCTCTGAATTTCATGACAATATCAACCCTCACATTGCTTTTGTAACCCAACCATTTCTGGTGCAAGTGAAATAGAATGTGTTTTGTTCCAAGTGATTTTCCTGTCTTCCCAGAAAAGAAGAGGTGATACAGCAAAATTTAAGTCCCATTTCACAAAACTTGAAATGCTCTTCAATAAGATCAGAAACCTGAATCTTCATGGTAATTATAGCAAAAAGTAATCATGCTTGTGCATAACTTTTGGTAATAAATTTATTTTGTTTTTTACCTTTGTCTTTTATTCATGGTCCATAGATGGTTTTAAAAAAATGCCTTCATGAAAATGTGTACTAGTTCAAAGGATCTTAACATCTCAAACCACTATATAATAGCTAAAATGCATAAAAATTAGCTAACAGACAATCACATTTTAAAAAGAAATTGGAACCTGACTTAATAACACAACATCAATTAAAAACTTCAACAAAATAAACAGGTTCAAAGTTCAACAAGGATTCAATTTTAGAGTGCATTTATTCCTTAGCCAAAACTGTAAAAACAACTGGAAATGAAAATACTTAATTAAAAGAAAGAATATTAGTTACCAACAACCCTAATGTCTGAAACTAAAATCATGATGTACAGAACAATGCACTTTTATCTGTATCAGTGGTTGCTTTGGAATATTATGGTCTGCTATTTGGCTGCAAAAAGGATAATGAACAAAAACCTACTGCTAAGGTAATTCTGAATGGCTAAGAACATCCATGCTACCTGCGGAAGTCAATTTCATGAACTCCAGTAGTTTATCAGTAAAGACCAACTGGTAGCCTGCACCTTTGTTTAATTTAGTAGTGCCTAACAATTTATTTTTATACTTAAAAGTTTGCAATCATAATGCTCTTTAATATAAAGGAAATTATAGTTTCTTTTGATGCAGGTATATTATAGTTTAGTTATTTTTTCCTCTTTAACTTTGGGAGTGTTCAGGAATAAAAAATTCAAAACATTAAATGTGACAGCCATTTCACTCCCAAAACAATTCATATTATTCATTTTACAGTGAAATATAGTAAGAAATATATATATTTCCCAATATGAAAAAAACTGAAAATAAGGCATGATCCAACAAATTTTTCTTTCTGAAAAAATGCTATTGGAATATAAGAAATGCAAGAGCTTACATAGTTTAATTATTTGCATCAACAGGCAACACCTTTTAAATTTACTCAGAGACATGGCATATCATATTTTAGATAGCACATTTATTTAGTGTTTAATATTAACATTCAATGTAGCACTGTGCCCATTTGTAGTTAAATCTGTCAACAATAAAGAAATAAGTCAATTTAGAAAATGTCAATGTAATATGCCCATCCTCCCTCAGAGGGTTAATATTTGCTTGACACTACACAGTGTAATGTAAAATTTAATTGCAGAAGTTCAAATAGTTGTTTTCTCATTATTATGGCTTTTTTCCTCTTTCTTGGGAGAAGGTACAACACAATTCTGAAAGAAACACTGGATCTAGCCTCTGGTGGTGACCTATAAATTAAATTTGGTCCTTCAGACTTATTCTATTGATCAACTTTGTTCAATAGAATATTTATCAGAAAATATTTCACGTTAAAGATTTCTTTCCAAAAACTTTAGATTTTATTTTTAGGAGTAAATGGAAATGGCAATTTAAAAAAGTCAAAAATAAGTTTCATTTAGTGATTTCAGTGAAATCTATTTTTTCCTCTTTGATTTCTTTACAGCAAACAATGATATATTTACTACCCAATAATCTAAGCATGCTGACTCACTGTCCCCCTCTCCTAACCTTTTATTATTCTAAGGTTGAAAAGAAGAGCAATTTCTAAAACAGGGTTCCCACTGTTTTTCTAGAACAAAAATTAAGGACTTTCTAAGGAACAAAGTAGCATTTTATAATGACCTACTTGAAATACACAGCATAACGACATAAACCCTATTTCCTGAGGAACCTATTTTAATGATTATGATCTGACGTTGCTTGGGAAAGAAGAAAGTTTTAGACTTTTCTTTTACATTGAATGAAAGGAAAATGAAACTCCATAACTAACTGAAATATCTACAACAACCCCCCCCCCAAACCTCCCTGCTTTGCTTAATTAAAATCTGCATGATTATGTTAGCTATTAGGAAAGGGCAGCTGACTTTAAACCTATTCAGTATGCGAAAGATTATTTGTTGGTCAAATAATAACTTTAAAAAAAAAAAAAACTATCCCATAAGAAAATTGATAGGAAATCACGTGATGATGGTGAATCGCGTTGATGAAGAAATTGATCACATTGCAATTTAAAAATTAAGGAGTTTTAAGGGCCTTTGACAAAAATTAAGGAGTTTTAAGGGCCCTTAAAAATGAAATATAAAATTAAGGAGTTCTTAAGGAGTTTTAAGAACTGTGAGAACCCTGTAAAATATAAGAAGAATACTTCTTTTATATTACTGCAAGAAATTATGACTTTCATAGTTCTGTTAAAATTTAGCACTAAGACACTGGACATATAATAAATATATTTTTGTGATGATCTTAACAACATTAAAGGAAATGCATATATCTTAATTGAAGGTAAGCCACATATACAAAATATTCGTCTATAAAATATTTTTTAATATGCAAATTAAATAGCCTTGATTTTTAGTTTTAAAAAATTAGGTAAAAAACAAAATGATACAAAATATTCAGTAACATTTTATTATAAACAAATGTTTAGTTAGTGATGCAGATGGAAGGCACAAAAACCAGTTCATTAAATACTGAGATCTTTTAAAACATCTTCTACTTCTTCTTTTGAATACATATGATACCCACTGACTTTGGTTACAGTAGCAACCTAGTAAGAAAAAAATAAACCCTAGGTCAGCAGAAAGCAATAAAAACATAATACATGAACAGATTACAAAAACTAAAATTCTATTTATAAAAAAATTACTATTACCTTTGTTTTACTAAAGATTACATTACACATTTTCAAACAATTATACACTGTCTACCAATAAGTATTTGGACACCTATGAAAATGACGATATCTGCGATCCTGAGGTACGTCACAGCGTCCACCAGTATACATTGTGTAGGAAGCAGCATTGGCATTAGTCGCATGCAAGATGCCCTTGGTCCCCATTCATGGTAAGCTCAACGTCAATGCCTACTGCACTATTTTGGATGACAATGTGCTTCCTACGTTGTGGCAGTTTTACGGGTTGGACCCCTGTTATTTTCAGGACAACAATGCCAGTTGTCCTGTTTCAAGGTTAACCAAGGCATGGTATGGTGCCAATGGAGTTCATCGAATTGACTGGCCTGCCCAGAGCCCAGACCTGAACCCTATCGAGAACCCCTGAGGCAAGTTGGATTGCGGAATTAAGGGGTGTACTAACCATCCAAAATCAGTGATGAAACATGTATGTCTACTCCATTGACCTACATAACTTATTAGGAATAATATTATGAACTTTTCATACATTAGTTAAATTAGCACATATTGAGCTATATTATAGATTTAAGGATATACACTTTGGTGATAGATACATGTGCACTTTACTAAAGTATCACTTAATCTAAGAATTAAATTTATGTATTATAGTGTTGTGTTATCCTGTATTTTAAATTATTTATTTGAAATTAGAAACTACTTTTTAGGCTAAACTGGATATTTCATTTAATAAAGATATGAATAATTCATAAATAAACATTATTCTATAGTTAATATATTTTTGGTTTTATTCATAAATTATTTTAACAATATTTAATTTCCCCATCTTAGTTTTAAATCATTTTTTGAACATTTAAGATTGTGATTTTAGTTTATCTTTCCATATTTATCTATCTATATACACAACAAGGGAAAATATTCTTCCCCAATTACACCAAAGATTAGTCCCTATTATTTAAGTTGCCCATGCTGTACAGTACAACAGCTCTGCATAGAATGTTTGAATGTTTATACATATTTGTCACTGATGTTGACCCCATAGTGAGCAAGTTGCGTCATGTTGTTCTCGTGAGACTAAAGATGGATCAGCAAATTTTGGGAGGCAAGGGTGAACCTTGATCATTTAAGATAGCTTAAAAATACACAGGCAGCAATTTAGTTCTTGCAGAAGCTTTATTTTCTTGCACAGCTGAAAGCTGTGACCAAAGGACTGAAATTTAGCATTTAATCCAAACTTAGTTTTGATTGATAGTTAAAAAGAATTAAGTTGGAGAACACTCCTTTATCTGACATTTTATGGCTTAGGCATTAAAAAATAAGATGAGGGAAAAGAAGTTTAGACATCAATTTTAAAGGTTATATAACACACACACACACACACACACACACACATATATATATATATAGTATTTGTAAGTTAAATTTTGATACTTTTTAAATGCTTTTCTAAAAGTGGTACGTAAAATACTTTGCTATTTATTATTGGCCAATAAGAAAATAAAACATAAAAAATTTTTGGTACTGGATATCAAGCATAAAATGCAACAAAAAAGTGTAATATTCGATATGCAGTACTAAAATATCCAGATATCCTCATCCAGCAGATAAAGGAGCAACAAATATTCAATATCTGGGTAAATCATCTGTTCCATACTTAATGAATACAATGTACACAACTGAAATTACAGTTCAATCACAGTTGTGAGATCTTCAGATGGCACAGGGCCTAGCACATTCCATTTCAGTTGTTGATTTAAACGATGCAGAAAACATACGAGAAATTTTAATTACTCCTTCAGTGAAATCTGTAAAATTGTCTTTTGTTTGTATTTAAAATGATTTGTTAGGGACATTTGGTTTTATTGTCTATTTAAATGAATTTAGAAGTACTTTCTTCCAGTGCAAAAGTTTTTGAAAAGATTGCAAATGTATTATACATTGCTCCGCATTAGAAATTAACTTCAGTATTATATAAATGTCTTTTTCACACATGAAGATCTGACAAAGGACCTCTAAACCATGGGCAAACTGTACTAATATAATAATTACATAATAATGCCATAATAATTTACAGGATAATTGTTGAGAGGGAAGTAATTTTGAGTATTACTTGTATAATCATTTCATTTTAAAAATAAGTATTTTACAGTCACAAGAAAAGCATTAATTTCCATAGAATAGTATTCATAGGGAAATTAACTTATAGACATGACACATGACAGATTTTCTTAACACTTTCACTGCCAAGAGCATCAATATTTCATTCTGTGCCTAGTGCATCACTCACAGGTCACAGATATATGTTTTCAAATAATACTAAATATCTTGGGAAACATAAAAATGAATTTGTATTTAAACATTGACAGAAATGATTTTCAATTTGACATTCCAGAAACTACATTTAATAGTTTCCATTAAAGCAAATTTTATATTTTAAAGGAAAAACAATGTTTAAGGCAAAAATAAAATACAAAATGAAAATAAACATAAACTATAGAAAGTGTCAGCTACAAGAATTAAATAATTTCACAATATTACATACAAGTCATTGGTTATTTAAATCTCAAGCCATAACAAATTTGTTCACATATCACATATAAGTGCAGAGAAAATAGATTATGTGCGTTATAGACTGTTCAGAATCAGATTGAAAAATCCCAGGATCTCGTTAGATTTTACTGATATTCTTCCAATTATTCCCAAATTTTTCAAATTATGTGATGTTTTTCAGTATTCCAGGACTGTGCCCACCTTGTTGTAGGTGGAACTCTAGTTTAAAAAGTTTTCAAAAAATTTAATCAACTTACTCAGAATGATATTTACTGTACTTTTATAACAAAGAAACCCATTTGAAACAATTACCGTTATTTCTGTATACAAGCCAAACATTTTGGGACAAAGGGCTAAAGGGGAAGGGCATTAGACACATAAAATCTGGATCAAAATACCAAAAACTATTTTTTTTTAATTGTTATTCATAAATTGACATGTTATTTTAATGATTTTAAAATCACTATATCATAATCTTTAAGAATGTATAAATATATCAGTAATGGATTAATATGGGTATGTCCTATAAAATTAGATTCATTGTAAAAAAGCAGAAGACATTCTTTGTTAAATTTGGCTATTTAATAGTCAACAAAATAAGCACTACATCAATAGTTCACTTATTGTTACTAATTTTAACAATTGCATTTACTGAAGAAAATTTATGACTGTTTAAAATAATAAGCAGAAAACTTACTTCAACATTAGAAGAATTTAGTTTTTCCTCCATCACCTGTTTCAAAATTTTAAGGGCCAACTCTAAAGCTCCTTTCAGAGTCATTTGCTAGAGAAAAAGAAAATTCAACCATTTTATATCACAAAATTTTGTTGCTCTATAAATCAAATTACATTTTAAAAGTAAACATGAACAGTTTTGATGATGGCTTTAGCTCGTTTGTTATAATTTTGTGTTAATCCAAATCAAACCTATAAAAAATCTAAAATGCATTTTTGTATTTTTTAATTCTGATACTTTTATCACACTGGATGTATACTATTAAGATTATAATCTCTTGCATATAAATTATAATCCCTTAAATATAATGTACAGTAGAATATATGTATAGGACAAAGTTAATGTAATTTGCTTTCATAATCTATTTTTTTATTAGTTTAAATGCCATTCAAGGACACAATGCAAATACATGACCATTCTTAAAACTATATTATTACATATCATCTACATTATTTTGGAATTTCCAGTCTTCAAGATTTATTATTTTATACTAATCATATCACTAGTGTTAAGAGATTTAATTCAAATAATCAAATATTGAGCAAAAACTCCCTTTCTGGCAATTTTTTTTTCCAAAATTCACTGCAGTGCATTGATCAAAATTTATTGCAGTGCTTCAGAGGCAAAACTTGGAAGCTAACTTCTTAAAGATCTACTTCTGACAAACTATTAATACAGTTAAAGAATGATTTATATTTACATCATAACATCATCCAATAATCTTCATTTATCAGTTTATAATAAAGAACTAATATTCTATTGATAACAGATAGCATTTACATCTTTTACCGATAAAGAAAAGTTTATTATTTTGAATCTAGAGCTATAAGTCTCACAGTATAAAACAAATAAATATTTTAAATAATAAATAGCTAAAAATTTTAGAAAACTATTAATCCACAAATTTTTTTGTTAAACTTTTTTTTTGTCTTAAAAAAAATTTATTTTTTTGGGGGGAGAGAAGATGGTGAAAAATGTGAATATATATATTTGAATATTTCTTACTATACAAAAACTATTCTTTTTCATAGTGAAAATGGATTATAGATATCAAGAAAGTCTGATAAAAATCCATTAAAATAAAGGTTTAATAAAGATAGAATAAATAGATGAAGATGTTTCGTGAAATAAACTGCATACTAACTGCTACAACATATAACTTCCAATAATAATTGATAATTTGAATAATTACATATAACAATTTTTTTTTCTTATTAATGACATTACCTTATCATAGTGTTCTTGTAAAGCCTGTTGAGCACCTTCTGAACCTGAACCAATTGCTTTAGCATCATACTGAACATAAGTTCCAGAAGGATCCATGTGGAAACTACAAATAAATATTATGAACAGAAAAATTACAAAGAGCCAATTTTATTTATATAAATACATAGAAGAGCTAAGTTAAATTAAACATTACAAAACTAATATCTTATTATAACCTTCACAGGAGAGAGGAAATATTAATAGTGATTTAAAATACCTGCTGAAACAAGATAACCTTTATAAAAATTCCTAAAAAGTTTTCTACTCCTTTACTTTTCACACTTTATACAGGAAAAGCAAAATTATTGACAAATACCATAAATTCTTCAGTAGACAATCAATGTAGGGTAATTTTAAATAGAATTTAAATATATTATATTATTCTTTAATAGTAAGAACACAATATTGGGAGAGAGGCAGCTACGGTCTACTATTTTTGCTACATGAGGGCTAATGAGAGTAGGACCTACTGCTTAATACTGATTTTGAACAGCTCTGAACATCTGTGTCAGCAGCAGTGGAATATGAACATACAAACACTGGTTTCGAAAAGCAGATCTACTTATTCAGCGATTGTTCAGCTACAACAGTTGTCTTTGCACTTTTAAAACTCGTAGCACCATTAGAACTATATAGTCATCTGGTGGAACTCTATCTTTCTCAAAAAATATATAGAAGTTAGATGTTATGAACATTACATAAATACTGTAATAAGTAATGAAAGTTAAGGAAATGCAGTTAAACTTTAAATCTGCATTATGCTATTTTATTTAGCTAAAAGATAGTATAACTCATGCTACTGATATAACCATCTCTTACATGATTGCATCTAGTGAATAGGATAGGCTTTCATTTTTTGCACTAACGAAATCTACAACTCTTGTTGCTATCTTTGATAGTATTTTTTTCTTAACAAAATTTACTCTGGAAAAAATCCACAAATGTATTATATATTTCTAAATAAAAATGATCTACTAACATTTAATTAAATAAAGAATATTAAAAACAGAGATAAATGTTAACCAACAACATGGTTCGTACACTTTTTTAATGGAAAAAATTAAGCACCATTCAAACTTTTTAAGCACCTCTTATCAGAAACATATCAGATAAAATAATGGTTATTACATTAGGTTCAACAAAAGAGAGTGTATAAGAATGAAATCACAGACACAGAAGTCAAAATTTTGAGGAAAAAAGGGGGGAAAAAAGGAGAAAATGAAAAAAAAAAGAGGTAGTTGAATAACTATTAAAAATTAATGTTCTGATTTACTTAATACAAAAACAAGTGCCTAAATATGAAATATGAAAGTATCTAAATAACTTTTTATCAATATAAACAAGTACTTAAGTTTCCTAGTAAAAAATAATTTAAAACAGATTCAAATCAGATGCTTCTTCAATTTGCCTAGTTAAAAAAATAAATAAATTCACCAATACAGTTAAACTTTATTATATTAAACTTTGAGGAACCATATTGTTTGTTGGACTTAACTTTAGAAGAAACCTTAGAAGAAAGGTTCTTAAAGAACCTTTAAAAACCTTTTCTACTCTTTAATGTTAGATCTCAGAAAATTATAACTTGTATAAGATTTACATATACATTATAAGATTTATAAAAATATTATCTTTAATGATCTTAATTGACTAAAACCAAACAACTGATGGATCGCCTATTCGAATGACCAAAAATACAGACAAATGCAAAACTAGTTATTGCTTACTATTTTAACACTCAATTAATTATAATCTTCTGTAGACGTGATGCCAGTATCAAGATAGTGTAAAGAATTTCTTTGTCTTATACAACGAAAAACATTTTCTTTCCTTGAGTAGGTGAACAAGATGTTATTAATTTCATGCACTTTGTTTTTAAATCTAGACACATATATTTAAATCTTTTCATAACTGCAAAAAAGTTTTATAAAAAATGAAGAAAAAAACTTAGTAAATGACTGAAAAAAAAGGATCCTTCTGCCTCATTCCTAAGATTCACTATAAATGTATAAAATGGACATTCACCATTTATGGATAAATTAGCATGCAAACAAAAGGAAAATCATGAGATCAAAATTTTCATTTGTTATAAGCTGGTTTGTTAAAATAGGGATTTCAACAGTACACCAATAATTTAAAAGTCATTTCAAATAGCAAAGCTTTAAAATGCACTTCTAAACAAAACTTAAAAATTTTGTAACATTAAAATTTGTTTTTAACTAATTTGTAAAATTCTATTAATTTTTCTTAGATTGATTTATAATTAATGTTTAAAAATACAGCATAAGTCTTTTTTTAAATGGACAATTTCAAAAATTTTTAATAAAAGTAGCAGACCCAGATGTTAAATATTAGAGGGAAAAAAGGGAGGAAAATGGAGAAGGAAAAACGGAAATTAAAAAACAATTTAAAAATATTTGATTTACATAATGCAAAAACAAGTACCTAAGTATGAAATATACCAGAAGCTAAATAATTTTTACTAATATAAACAATTACTCGAGTCTCCTAATCAAAAAATGTTCAAAACAGATTCAAATCAGAAGTTTCTCAAATATCCTAATTTAAAAAAAAAGTAATTTAAATGCGCATTTTAGATATCAAATTTTTAGAAGACATTTCTATAAACAAATTTTTAATTTTGTGACTGCAGAATTTCTTAAATAGCAATAAAATCTATACCTTAATAGTTTGGAAAGATACAATAATTATCATTAGATTTAATTTTAATCAATGTCTAAAAACTCATGATTTAAATAATATATGCACTGTATAAGGCTATTTTTTTAATTGGACAATTAAAAAAAAAATTTAAATAGTAATATTTCGGGACGATGATCGAATAGGACGGGATTTTTTTCGGTATCTGAGCCAGGGGGTTCGAATTGTACTTTAGACTAACAGATTTGTAACCATTTAGTTTGGTCTGAGAGCGCTAGAGTTTTCTTTTATGTTACCCGACGGCTAAAGACATCGGAATATACTACTTAATTACTACGATTCTGAACGGCTACGAACAAAGAGCGGGATTCGAACCCGTGGCCGCGTAATACCGATTCAGCTATAGGACTGATTTTTATCTTCATTGCCGTTAAAAGTTATGATTTTTCATCAACTTCAATGCGCACGCAAAACTTAACAAAAAAAAAAAAGTGTGGATTTTTCAACAATAAACTTCCGTGCATATCCAAAATTTCGTAAGTTATTTGCAACAGTGTCATTTTCTCACAGACACTGCCCATAGCAGAAAATTCAGTCAATAAGATAAAGTACCGTTTGAAATAACTATAGGAGGGATTGGAATCTCAATACTGTTACCGCGATATTAAAAAAATACCGATATATAAAACAGTATTACGATCGGTCTACATGCACGTGAGTTCGGGAGATATCTATAAAGAAAGTATGCAGGTTGTTAAAACATAATTCTACCGTATGAGAGCCCCATATTATGATCGCACTATTAACTATAATGGTCCATTAAAAAATGCGCATTTTCTGGAATCGAAAACGGTTGTTTTTTACCAAAAACATAGAATTACGGCTTAGTTGTACTTTTATAACTAGAACCACACAAGTTCTATATGTTTCATTTATACCGCGTCACACGGCTTTTTGACCTTGAAGCACGTGTTGCGAGCATCGACTGATAACACTTTCCTACTCTTTGTCAGAAAAAAAATTGTGGACGCGGCAAAGAGAAAAAGGATATTAATAAAATTTATACATATGTGAGATAAAAAAATGGCTTCTTCCTTTCTTTTTTTTTAATTTCCGAAAAAATCTGTTTTTTTAGAATAAACCCACAAAAAACATTCGGATCAGAATCATCCCTGAATTCAATATTCGATATGTAAGTCCATTTTTAAGCACACAGGCTCGGAGTAACGGTTTTTTTCCCCTCTTGGGTTCAGAAACGGGTTAAACAGATTTCTCGACACTACAATCGAAAAATTCGGGTCCCCCTTTGGTTTTGACACTTTGATCGTTATTTGCTAACTTTCAAACACCTGTACCGCCAATAAATAGCCTAAGACTTTTTTTCGAGGGGGGGGGGTGAATATCCCACAGAAACAAAATGTTAGAAAAACAAAGATGTTATCAAAACATGGGAAAGACGATGTGTATAATCCGTTCCACCATTACATAACTCCGTAAATGTTGAGAAGGAAAAAACGAATAAAAGGAGTGAATGGCCCAAAGAAAAAAGGAATAAAAGGCGGGAATAGCCGAAAAAAAGGAGGAATGTCGTAAAATAAGGAATAAAGGACAGATTTCTAGAAAAAAGGAAAATGAGGAAAAAAAGGAGCGCTGCAGTGTCTGATTTCATTCACACTGAACGATTAATCCCGAGCGACCTTTTATGATTTTCATAAACGATTTCGAAATATTCAAATAAAAACTGTCGGCAAGAAAAAAAAATTAAGGACTTTAGGGGAAAATTAAGCACTCTTTAAGCACTTTTTAAGGCCTTAAAAACGCGTTTCGAAATTAAGCAGTTTTTAAGCACTTTTAAGCACCGTACGAACCTTGAACAAAAACCAGAGATAAAGAGTATTACATAGATTTGTTATAACTAAACTCTATATTGTATATGTTTATATTTTTAAAACCCCTTGCAGCATTTCCAGGTTTCTGCAGAACCAAGTTTGATGACCACTGACCTAAGATATGGGAGAGGGAGAGAAGGTGCAATATGACTGAGAACTGATTCTTATTTAAAATTAAACCTTTTCAGAAGAATTAAATTCATTAAAATCGCTCATCTATGGAAACAATTACAGTTTAAATACAAAAAAAAAACTGAATTTATAATAAATTCCTCAAGTAAAATTGATAGTTCAGTACGCAAAACTCAGACAAATTTAGAATTATACCCATGAAAAATACCAGAAATTGTTTTATAGTTATGTTTTGCTTGCTTATTTCTCTTTCTCATTCTTTCAGACAAAGAATAAAATTCTACTTAAATTCAAATAGCATTTCAGTATATTTAAAATCACTTTACTTTTGCCTATAGTTGATGCTATTTATCCCCCTTGTGTAGGAAAGCCTACAAGAGGTCCAATAGACCTTGTCACAATATGCAATAGGTTCATGGCTAAGGGCAATATGAAGCTTCAAAAAACCATGAGGACTGAAGACTGACTTAGCCTCAAGAAGGGTTCTTTGAAATTTAGAAGCAGGGACTAAGTAAAAGATCCACAGCCTTAGCTTGCTACCTCCAAAAGTATAATTTGAGAACTTGGGGGATATTGTAAACACAAACCTACTTTACGAGCCCCAGCATTTTTGCTTGTATATATATGCAAACCCATAATTTAAAAAAAAGACTGATTTAATCTTAAATCCCAATTACTAAATTAAAATCCTTAAATAACTATAAAATATTTATTAAAAATTACATATATTTTTAAACCATTAACTACAAAGAAAGTTTCATTGCACACAGTAACTTGTGATAAATTAATTGAAATTTAATGTATATTAATGCATTTAAAACTCAGAAGACCAAATATATGATGGCCAAATGAGAAGGGTATTGCTCTTCAATATTTGAGCTTGTGGGTTTGAACTCCACTGCTGGCATGGATATTAGTAGCCATTCAGAACTCGCTTTAAGAAGTAGATCTCTGTCACATTAGCACTTATAACAAAATAGTAGGCCACCAAATCACTTCAAATAAAACCAAAAGAATTTTGAAATAATCAATAAAACTATCAAGTATCCAGAGGCATGAATATATATAACACCCAAAATATATCACATTATATTTAATAAATCCAATCGAGAACTTTTTTTCAAACTTACAGTTTAGGATCGGAATTTTTGTCTGCACCACCAAATAATATAGCAACACCGAATGGACGACTCTATAAAGAAAAAATAAAATTTTTCTAAATTATTCATACAAAATTTCAAACATTCTCAATTGTTATTCAAATTGCTCAACAGGATGTAAAAGAAACATGATAACTTTAAAAAAATGCAAACATTAACATTGAAATAAGTTTAAAAAACTTTTATTCATTAGTATGAAGATTTTTCTTAATCATTTAATGACTTAGCTAATTATTTAAAGCTTATTTAATGACTAATTTTTCCTTAATCTGTATATAATGACTGATTTCATGATTACTCCACAAATAACAGAGGAAGAAAATTATAATAATGTTAACAATTTACAATATATTGCATAAATAATACTTTTGAAAAAAACTAATTTGAATCTGAAGAAAATAACTAGCCTATGTTTATCATGGAGCTATTATGAAAATATTAAAAAGACATTCAACAGATTCAGTAGTTTTTGCATAATAAACACTCAGACACAATTCTAGCATTTTATTTATATAGATAATCACTTCTAATGTAAATAGAACAAAATGTCATCATGCCACGAAATAATCTATTTTTAAAACACTTTATTATATTTTCTATAAAAAGTTTATACATGTTATAGAGAGATAAAATACAAAGAAAATTATCAAAACTATAAACAAGATTTACTTATATTTACCATTGCATTTCCATCATCATCACTATCTCCAAATTGAATTGCTAAATTTGAAACAGATTGTGCAATGCTTTCCACATCCATTGGTTCATCATATACAAACCAGTGGTTCTGTAAAAGTGAATGGTAAAGACCATAAAATAAAAAGTAATGACAGCGTAATAAAAAAAGGACAATTTAATAAAACAGCTTTGGATAAATAAATAAAACAGTGTTATAATATAGACAGAGTATGATAACATATACTAAACTTGATTAAACTTCAGAGAAATTAAAATTGTAATATTTTCGTCACTGTTTAACCATCCAGAAGGTATAGAGTTTATTGTAATACTTCAGTAATAAATAAATCTCTTAAAAATTGCCTAAATAATTTCAATTTAGCAATTTGTATATTATATAATTATTGAAAAGCCAATAGATACAAGGAATCATTTTACAAATGAAACAGCCCAATACCAACTGCAAAAAGAATTTTCAGGATTGGACAAGTAGTTTCAACATAGCATTTAAGGGGGGGTTAAAGGAGGAACTCCCCTCAAAAATTTTAAATTTGTTTTAAAGACTTTTTAAACATTTATTTTCTATACAAATGCATTATAAAACTCATTTTTGGTGTGGTCATATAGTTTTTAAACAGTAAAAATCTGTAAAATATATACTACGTCACTTTTCTAGAATTTTGTAATAGCTTTGGTTTCTTAAAAGTCATGTGGTGTTTTTTTGTTTGTTTGTTTGTTTGTTTTGTTTTGTTTTCTGTAGTGATCTTTCAGAAAACACAGGTTGACTTAAGAATTGGGTTCCCCCTGCCAAGTGGAGATAAAGCGCCAAGTATGGTAACCTAGACTGCTTTCTCCTCTCCGCAACGTGTTATTTTTTAGCTTATGTTGATTTCAGAGACTGCTCTTCTTATGTAACTCTTTCGTTACGTTTTAATGCGCCTAATTTCTATTGGTTCTGTGTTTAAATGTGCCTAATTTTAACACAACATTCAAACTGGTTAAACTCGTTTTCTGCCATTTTCGCTGAGGATATTGTTTGATGCACTTTTGTTTGGTTTTTGTGTGTGTGAATGAGGGGCTTATCAGTAATAAAATATGAATGCTTGATGTGTAAGAATGATATGCATTTGGTTGAACGTAAAGATCAACCCGATGGAAGTGCATCAATTGGCTAAAAAGTAAGTGCTTATGTTTTTTAATTTCAAGTGATATTTCATGTTATTTTAATTTTAAATTCTTTCATATGGAATGAAGGAAGGTTTTGATGTGTTTTTTGAATGGTTGAGGATTTAAGCATTATTTTTTTTAGATGCAGTTAGTGCATATTTTATTTTTCATATGTACATAAAAAATATCACATTTTTAATAAATTTTTATACTATTTGTAATAACATTTAAAGTTTTTGATAACTCAAAAATTTATTTAAAAAATTAGAAAGTACTATCCTTTTAATGTTCTTTGAAAATTAAAAGTAAATCTCTATCTTTGCGGATGTTTTATTATTTTTTTATTTCTGGTTTATTTTTAATTATTTTGTGTGTTTAAAATAAGGAAATATTTTAAGAATATTAAAAAACAAAAATAATAAAAAATAAATTTATTACATTTTTAATAAATTTTTATATTAATAACATTTACGGGGGGTCAAGGGGTGGGCAGAGCCCCCCTTGGTTAAAAAACTTTTGATAAATCAAAAATTTATTTAAAAAATTAAAAAGTGTTAACCTTTTAATATTGTTTGAAAATTTTAAAAAAATCTTTGTGTATGTTTTATTTTTTTATTTCTAATTTATCTCTTAAAATAAAATTTTTAATTGTTTTGTGTGTTTAAAATCAGGAAATATTTTAAGAATATTAAAAACCAAAAATAATCAATTTTTAATGGTTTAAAACTAACAACCAATTAATATTAAAAAAAATAACATGAATAAATAAAATTTTTATTAATATAAATATCATTTTACGCAATTTTAAACATTTTTGCCATTAATTGCAAAATTAGTATATTATTTCACAATAAAATAAGTCAGTTAATTAGTCACGCCGAAAATCCGCTCCCATTCAAAACATCAGCCTTCCGCTAACTCTGCACGAAAGAGTTGGCGCCATTAAAAAATCGCCAAAAATAGCAGGGGGTACCCAATTCTTAAGTAGTAACGAAAACACAATTTTTTGCTCCCATTTTAGTTTGGCAACTTTCAGAAAATGGGTTTTTTGCCAAGATCACTAAGAAAAAAACATGGTGACCGGAAGCGGTGTAGATATCGCATCTGTTCCACATTTTGTTTATAACCGATACAGGAGACAAGCAGTGCAGTAGAAAATATTACTAAATATACTATCAAAATAAAAATTCTTCTTTGTACTAACTTGAGCTTCAACTCTTGCTCTATCAACCATTGTTCTTGAATCAGCCATTAATCCACTAACAGCACAACCTAAAATGATTCATATTTACAGAAAATTTATTCAAGATGCAAGAAAAAAACAAAAAAAAATTATTTTTTAAGGCAGTTTAAAAAAAATTAATGAAATAAAAGGAAAGAAGAAAGTTTTAATACAATATATACTTTTAGTTAATGTAATAATTTCCTTGAAGTTGAAAAAAATATTTTAAAACCTTTTTAATATTTGCCAACCTTAAGAAACTACACACACTTAACTAATACAAATATTGAATATGTCATAGTCAAGGCAATTGGGTTTAATGGAGTACCTAGCGAAGTGGAAAGTCTCCACTTTAACCTCCGAATGTAAAACAGATCAAAACATCAATTTAGGCCTCTAGGCAAAAAGTTATCCAAACAAAAATTTAATATATTTCAGCTCACAAGGAAGTGACGAGGTGAGAACGTTCTCATAAAAAATTATAGCCCCATTTACATGTGCCAAAAGCAGTATATAATGCAAGGTAGATCCATGAATTGTACTCCCCTTTCAAGAATTATCCCTAGCTAGGGAAAAATTGAGGGGTAGAAAGAACCCACCTTTCTACCCGGGTAATTGCAGAGTTTACTCTCCCTTCCCATCATCCTTTGTGCATGTAGACTATTTATTCCAAAATGGCCAACTCCGCTACTTCTAAAAGTGTAATAAAAATTGAGCACTGATCCGAAAAGGAAACTTAGACCTGAAACCAACTATTAGTTTGTTGGTTTGTTATAATTAATCATTATTTTTTAACTGAATGAAATTAAAAGAAGCATATATGTTATTAGCTAACATTTCAAAATATAGTTTAACTCATTATTAATAAAATGTAAAATTTTTGCTTCGTTATAAGTGCTGATAGGAAACAAAGAAAGATAAATATGGTGGAAGAAACATTAAAAAATGTTTTAAAAAACAATAGATAGAATTTTAAAATTCAAAGAAGAGGCTTAGAAGGCAGCTGAAGGAAAAAAATAGACCAATTTCATGAAAACATAAATGAAAATAGTGAAATTATTAATATTCTTCGATCCATTGCTGAAAAATAAAAATTGAAATGTGCTAAAATGTATTTTTAATTGTCTAATAACAGTTTGAGAACACTTAATATCTAAGTAATAAGGTTGAATAATATTTTAAAACTTTTTTATAATGTATGTTCACACAGAGCTATTAGATCATTTCAGTTTTTGTGGTGTAGCTGTCGCATTTTGTAAACTGAAACAAGTAAACAGTAGCTAGTCAGCGCGGAAGTAGTATAAGCATAGAATGATGGGATTGCCTTCCTATATGATCACGTGACTTCTAGTTATGATCCCAGCAAAATGGAGGGTAGAAATAATTGACCATGTAAATGGGTTTTTCCGACCCTACAAACATAATCCCTTTACCCGGTAAAATGAAAGGTACTTGACTGGTACATGTAAATGGGGCTTATGAGTAACCAATGCGCTGTCTAATTAGGGGATAATTAGACTGGAAACTTCACTATGACCAGTAGATATGGTTAACAGCAATGCATAGTATTCAATACAATGTGAAGCTCAGAAATTATAAAAATACACAAAAAAAGTTAAAGGGACTATAGCAAATGCAACTTGGTACAGTAAATAATAATAATAATAAAAAAAAAATAATAAGCAAAAAGTGACGACACTAACAAAAAGATATATTTTTGTATTTTACAAAATTTTTTAATTTTTATTAAGCATTTTTTTCAATTTTTTAATAACATAAAACAAGACAGAACATTACGCAAAGTACAAAATAAACGAGAGCAAAGTAGTGGAATGACACAAAACCCAAAATATTGGAAAATATTGAATATGTATAATTGATAATATATAATATCTATATTGATTAATTAATATCTATTTTGAAATTTCTGTATTTATAATTAATACTCTATAATAAGTAAATATTCATACCTATATGTTTATCTATTTCTACAATTTTTTCAATTGTAACTGGTTTCATAAGAGGAGAAGTTACACGCTTCTCAACAGCAAGAACAACTCCTTCATTGGTCTGAATTCCAATAGCAGTAGATCCAAGCTTAATAAAATAAACCCATCTATGAATTTCACAACACTTTTTAAAAATAATTGAAAACATATAAATGAGAACTAAAATACTGAATTTTAGACAATCTTTGAGTCTTGTGAATTTATTCTAACCAGGGTTGGATGATTTATAGCACCTTGATAAAAATCTAAATTTTAATTACTGAAAATGTTTTAAGGCCTTAATTTATATTAATAATTCTATCACATTTTATAATTTGTTTTAAGCATTTTTGTTTCCTTGCATGGAAAATGGGTGCCACCAGCAGCAATAAAACACACAGTAACTCATCCATTGTAAATAAAAATCACAGCTTATCCTTTAATAATAAAATTTCTGACCAAATCAGATTCCAGGGTTCCCACTCTTTTTCCAGAAGAAAAATTAAGGACTTTCTAAGAACCAAAGTAACTTTTTATCAGAACATACTTGAAATACATGACATAACGACAAACCCTATTTCCTGAGGAACACATATTAATGATTATGAACCAGACAAGGCATGTTCAATAAATGCATTACAATACTTCAGAATTGAGTTCTTAAAAATGCCTATACATTAATATAAGATAAATCTATTTGACAAAAACTAATTTTGAAAAATGCACATCTGAAGTTTTTTGAGTGATCAAACTAAAAATAAATTGTGAATAAAATACAATATTATACAAAATACTTTCTGGGGGTTTAAAAATGACTCTGACATATATTTATATATATATATGTATATATATTAGCTGATTATACCTGACATTGCCTGGGAAAGAAGAAAGTTTTAGACTTTTCTATTAGATTCAATGCAAGAAAAATTAAACTTCCATAAGTAACTGAAATATCTACAACCCCCCCCCCATCTTCCATGCGTCGTTTAATTAAAATCTGCATGACTATTAGCTAATAGGAATGGGCAGCTGACTTTATGCTTTAAACCTTTTCAGTATGCGAAAGATTATTTATTTGGCAAATAAGTTTTCAAGCTCGTGACCATAAAAAATACTAATAAACTAAAAGTATTTTCATAATTTTTTAAGGATATCAGGGAAAAGAATTACGAATTACTACAGTAATATACTGACAACATATAGTATTTGAGGATTTTCTTTATTATTAATGCTGCACTTTTGGCTAGAAATTGCAAAAGAATGTTATGAACATTAAAAAATATTTATTTACTATTTACAAAGAAACTTCCAATAGTGCAAGGTCACATACATAATTTCATTTTGAAAGTTCAAGAGATTTCTTGTTTCAGAAATTTTTTTGCTCAAGTTTTGTAACTTAGCTACTTTTTCTTTTATATCTTTCCATGGAAGAGGTTGATAGCATTCTAATTTAAAAATTACAGAGTTTTTGAGGACATTTGACAAAAATTAAGTAGTTTTAAGGGCCCTTAAAAATGAAAGCTAACATTACGGAGTTCTTAAAGACTTTAAGGACCGTGGGAACTCTGGGTTCCTTTTTGGATTTTATTTTTAAATCTAGCATCAAATGAGCAATGTTGACATTAATTTTTGTTTTAGTGTTTACTTAAATAGTAATGCTTAAAAAACTGATTTGATAAATAAACAGTATTATATTTACAGGCAATGAAAAATATGTAAACAGTTTGTTGAGGAGTGATTTAAAAAATCTACTTGAAGCATTTAATATGCAATTTGTTATAAGCATTAAAATTACAAAAAGAAAAAAGACATTAACACAATAGTATTGCACATATTGTAATAAAGGAATTAAATGGATAA
Organism: Pardosa pseudoannulata; assembly: GCA_032207245.1. Classification (NCBI taxonomy): domain Eukaryota; kingdom Metazoa; phylum Arthropoda; class Arachnida; order Araneae; family Lycosidae; genus Pardosa; species Pardosa pseudoannulata. The sequence goes on along the minus strand of CM063506.1, from coordinate 62,141,893 downwards.
CAAAAACTTGATCTTTAATGATATGAGATTATAATGATTCGGTTTTTGTTATCCTATTTAAAAATAATTATAAAAATAAAAATATTTAAGTAAATAAACCTTAATAATTTTATTTGTGATATTCAATTTATAAAAGAAAAAAATTATAAAATTCGATTTAAACGAAAAATCCTACCTTAAATCAAAAATGTCAGATTGATTTGATTTTCTTTTAAATCAAGCTTTTACCAACCGTGATTCTATATCCATAATATTGGTAAACTAAGGTAATACTTCAGAACAAGTAATACTTCAGAGTGCCCTTTGGCAAATTTGTAGAAATTATTGACGATTTTTACTAAAAACATAAAGCAAAGAATACATATAAGCATTGTATTCTTTGCTTTATTTAGTGAGTGTAATTGATTCAAAGTGCACGCAAACAGTCAACTTACACTATAAAATTATATATATATATATATATATATATATATATAAACAAATTTTCAAATGCATAAGGAAATTGATCAGTTAGTAAGGAATAAAATTTTTGTATGTTTTCAAGCTATTCGCCATTGAAATACTATACATACCAGATTTACAATAATAATGAGACGTCAATATAGGAAACAAAATTATCAATATTTACATATTTCGGGATTCAAATAAATATAATAAATATACCTTAATCGCTTCGATAGCATATTCAACTTGAAATAAGCGACCTTCTGGAGAAAAAGTATTCACACCTCTATCATACTCTGATCGGGTTAGAAACATTCTAAAATTAAAATACATAAAATGAAATACAATATGTGCCATCTAAAAGCAGACATAGTCAAACATGCGAATTAAATATATTTTAAATAACTTCTTATTATAATGCTCTGTAAGTTTTAGAAATAACACAAAAATAGAGTAATATAGAGTAATCTTTTCCTGTTGATCAATATAACAATCATTACTGATTAAATGTTTGTGGCAATAACTTAATTGATTCCCATTAGAATGTGATTTTAACAATGATAATATCTTAATTAAGTAAATATATCAAACAATTTTATTATAATACATCTAATCGTAAAATCGAAAAGCACAAAATATACACCGGCAAATAAAGAGTGAGCTTTAGCTTTAAAATTACTCACATGATCTTGAATTTAAGAAGAAGCTGTAAGATAGGTTATATGTAGCTTTTAAGTGCTACTAAGAGTAAGTTTGATATACGAGAAATAAGTTAATAGTAAATTTAAAATTTATCAAAATGACACAACAAAATCCGACGGTATGTCATGGATACAGAGAAGCACACAACAGTCAATCTTAAAGTTAAAACCAAGGAGGTTAGACAATCTTTGTCTAGAGAGTGTTTCTTTATATTGAAACTCCATTCTCAAAGCTAAAAAAAATTTTCAGCTTACAATAACTTCTAAGTCAAGTTTCTGAATAATAAGAGATAATCAAGAATTAAATACTATCTAATGCATTTCTGCTATTAGCTTAAACTAATTATAGAGAGATTGGGTCTGGTTTCATCACACTGGATTAAAATTAACTAGTGATTAAACTGTCAATAATTTTAAAGCAATTAATCATTCATTACTCTAATTAATTTTGTAGTAGTAAAATCAGACTTCAGTTTGGCTTTATTTAAACACATTCAATAGAGCTATTTTAAGAAGTCTGGAACTTCTCAGCGTATGACGAGTCGAGGAGGAAATGGAAGAGAAGCAGACTGATCTGATTGCCTAATCAGTATGCTTTCCTTCCCAGTGTGCATGTGTGCAAAATGAGACATTTACACAGGTAAAAAATAATATTCAGAAAAGGGCATATTTGACTATTTAATTTTTATAGCATGGATATGTACTTATAAATGATATAAATGAAGAAAATTTACTTTTTTATGACATGAACTGCTTCAAAAGTTTTATGATATTGAAGAATCATAAATTTATAAAATAATCAATTTAAATGCTGGTAACCAATACAACTTCGCATCAAATCTGCAATCAATGAAGGCATTTATAGACGTCTGGATAATTAACCAGTTCTCCACCGTTGCTTAATTATCCAGACGTCATTTTTAGATATAGTCCGAGGGATCACCAGATTTTAGGCTTCTCTTTTCTTGCTTGGAATCTTTCTGTTGTACCTTCCTTGATTTCACCAGAGCTAAGCAACGTCACATCATAACTTTTCTAAAACATTGGAAGTCTATCAAGACATAAAAAAAAAGTCTAAATCCTTCACAATGAAAATATAGTCCAATTCTAATGCCACCTCATCTTTTTTTAAAACTGTTTCGCATATAAGGAAAATATTGTAATCATCCAAAATTTTGGTCTAGAGATTTTGATTAATCTCTTTGAGTCCGAGAATACCTACTTTTGTGCCTACGTGTGTGTATGTAAATACGATAACTGGAGGAATATTATAGTAAAATTATAGTTTTCACTCAACATTTGGGTTACTTCAAGAAACTGGAAATAGCAGGTAAGCTGCGCTGCTACTTCTAGTTTACCTGATACTATTCGTCATTATTTCCGGGGATTTTTATTTTTATATTCATTATGGTTATTTTTATAAGGTCATAAAATAACCTAACACAGTCACTAAAAGACAGTATAGTTTGTGTGAAGGCGTTCATATGTTTTGTAAAAGTAAGAACAAAAACACTGACTGACGAAAAAAGCTACTTTTCTTTTTCTTCTTACTGTTTTCTATCTGACTTCAGATAACTAGATGCTGGAAATTTGTTTCTAAACGAATTCCTGTCAAATTTTAATATGGTTAATTTAATAGCTAACAAAATCTCCAGTATATTCCATTCAACCAGGGGCTCCCGAAATTTTCCAGTATGCAGCTCACATAGAATTTTGTTGTGTTTTTACTGCGCCTCAGTTGCAATAATTCTTCTATAATATTAATCACGTACAGAAATGCAAGCAATTTTTAATTCGAAACGTAAAATTTTTGATTGACAAGAAAATATACAAATTAAATTCACATTGGAAAGAAAAATCTTTATTTGCAAATTAGGAAGTCAATGTGATGGGTGTTGTCAAAACAAGAAGACTTTTTATGCGATGCAATATAAGAGAGGCAGAAAGATCTTATAGTCATCTACGATACGTAGCTTCTTGTCATTTTTACTTGGTCGGTCTGTTTTCTTATAAGCACTCCCATGGTCCCGCGAACTCCTATTTTTGCTTATTAAATGCTCGATAATTTTCAAAAAATAAGAATTCATTACAACATTTAATATTTAAAAGAAATATGAGAAAATAATTATGTACAATTTTACAGTGACGGTGAATGACATGTTCGTAGGTTTACAATTTTTTTGGAACTGTCCGTTGTGGTTACATCAAAGAATATAGACACAGGAAGAAGAGAAGCCAACGTTGTTATAATGTGAATACGCAAGCAAAAGAAGTTGTCTCCAAAAGCCTTGATAGAAAAGGTACTTTACAGGGTCCTGTTCAAATTCATCTTTTTCATCCCTCTAAAATTGTGTTTTGGTTTCGTTTTTTAAACTATTAATTTTATAGATATCAGGTTAGTGTTTGTAAAAATCCCTTATAGATTATAATTTGTACTAAATAATGTATACACACGTACACATTTAAGTTAATTTTTTATTATGTTCGAAATTAATTTTATTACACAGATAGCTGCGAATAAACATTAGTTTGACCAATAAACGATGTCTGTATTATTCTTCAGGACTTTCATAGCGTGCTGCAGCAGGATTCTATGGGACTAGCCCACTAGTCCTGTAATTTCAATCAGTAAACACAAAATTAACGAGAGCAAACATAAAAAACTAAAAGGGTGAAATGATAGAAGGCTAGAATATATTATTCTTCAGGGCAAATGGGATTTTTAGTTCCCGAGTTGTGACCAAAGAATATAAACAAAGGAAAAAGAGAGAGTGCCGTAGAAATAATGTAAACAAGAAAGCGAATGCAGTGATCTTCTAGAGCAATGACATACTACTTTACAGGCAAACTACTTTACAGGCTTCTGCTCAGATTCAGTTTTTTCATTCCTCTTTTAAGTTGATTTTGTTTTTTAAATTATCAATTTTGTAAATTTCAGGTATAGATTTTTCAAAATTTCTTGTAAATTATATACTTGAGGTATATGCTGATACGTACACAATGTTAAGTTAATTTTGTGTGTTCTAGATTAAATTTTAAATCTACACAGATAACTGCAAATGGCGTGGAATATTAGTTCGACCAAAAAAACAAGTCTGTATCATTCTTTACAGCAGATGGTGATTTGTAGATCCTACGGTTAGACTTAGATTATAACAATTAATACAGAAGTAGGTGTTGATCACACAGACGATGAATCCTGTAAGAAGGGTTCCTTGCCGAACAACGAGAGATCATTCGGGATTTAAGCTTCGAGTGCGCCTTCCCCGGTTTGTTGTGACGTCACTACGATGAGACATAGCCAATATCTATTAAAACAGCAGCAGGTGTTGATAAAATAGTCGGTGGTCCTGTAACATGATTTCCCTGCCAAGCAGAGAGAGATCATTGGGGTTCTAACCTTCGAGTACATCATCTCCGATTCGATTGCAATTAGCTGCGGTTTCCTGACAGGTATGTTTGTTGATGTCGAAAATTGCGGAAGAAGGCTTGATAGAGCTATTATCTATATAAGCGTTCAGAAAATAAGTCAACAGAAAATATTTACATTAGAACTCTGATGACCGATGACCTATGACCCTACAGTTCTACGACTATCTGCAGTCCTGTGAACAAAGAACTTAGGTAACATCAGAGGAGGTGCGATTCATTCGGTAGAATTTTCGTGGATTGAAGAACAATGAGTGATGCTATACTCATTCGATATGTTCGGGCCAAAAGTATCGTGAATATTCACGATGTATCATCTCTCGAGGTATATGAACTGATTACAATTTCAATCATCGTTACCACGATATTTGAGTAAAACCGATATATGGCGATGAGGAATATATCGTTAAATTAGTAGCATTATCGGACAGTCTCGTTGGATTTTTGAACGATATTCAGTCTTTGTTACAGCGACAGCTGAAAATTCAGCTTTGCACAGATAAAATGTCTTTAAAGGAATGGGGATACTTCGATATTTTGTGCTTGAAGTTGGATACTCAGTTTTGATTGAGATCCAAAACTCCTTTAATTTGAGCAAACAAAATTTGTTTTCAGGCTGTTGCTGCAAGAAAGTGTAATTAGACTCTCTTCGTAAAAATTCAAAAAACTGTTGTATAAAGAAACAAAATATAAATTAGTGAAAATATTAATATAAACATAACTAATGAAAATTATGGTCGAACATGCTACGCAAGTCTCGTCTGCCTGTGAAGGGACGTCGTGATCACCTCGAGGCACCTCTGACTTTTTTTCTTGGCGCCTCATAGCTGGGTCGGCCATAACTTTTTTTTACCACTCTAGGCAAGCTTTAAATAATGCCACCCACCCCCAAATTAACTCAATATTTTTTTCATAAATCAGAAAAAAAGGAATGCTATTGAATTAACACTCCGAGTGGAACACATCGAGGAAAAAAAGTCTCCAAAAATACGCTAAAGGTTTACTGTGTCAGTGGTCAAGTCGTTCTATGATTTTTTACTTCACCCTTAGTCGACTAGAATGGAATACGGGAAACCCACCCTCGTTATTGTTCCTTTACTTCCGGTTATAAATAGATATATAAATAGATATTATAGATTGTTAATTTTTAATACACATAAAGCTCGTCAAGTCTCGAAGATCATCCCATAAGAATTAATAGATTCTAAAAGTACAAATAAAAATATTCTTTGAGAGACTTATTTATATTTTTTACGAATGTCATCCAAGATATTTAAGTGGTGGAATTAGAGATACATCTGTTACCGCAAACGAAATACTTCGAATTAGAGATTTACAAAGCCATGAAAAGCTATCAGCGTCTGTGTGCCTCAGGAGGTAGGGGTGCATCTATCAATAAATGTCAGTCAAAGAGGGGTGCAGTTCCTAAACAATCGACCTGATTCTCCTACCACAAAACTCTATGGGGGAAAGCACTGGCAGAAATGTACACTACATCCATTTTCGGAGAGTTTTTGGAGGTCGAAAATTGTACTTGACAACCGCTTTTAAGACATCATCGGTTTGCCGGAATTGTACGTGTGAACCGCTTAGAGAGTTTAGGCAATAATGTTAATACTGATTTACGAAAAACTGTTTTAATGAAAAGCGAAACTTTTATAGTTGTAAGCAGTCGTCTACCTTGTGTACTGCGTAGAGGTCAAGCGGCGGTTCAAAGTTTGGGAACCCCTGCAGTACACAAATTCATTACACTAAAATTATGATATAGGAAAATCAAGAGCTAAAAAAATGATATAAAAGAACTATACGTTCAGGAAATAACAAATTTAAAAAACTATATCCGATACAAATTCTTCCTAATCTTTCAAGAAAAGGTATTTTAAGATAGTTATATCATTTATTATATTACAAAATATTTCGCATCCAAAGGATCACTACATATCAAACTTCTTATTTCTTGCTTGGAATTTTTTTGTTTTACTTTCCTTGATTCCTTATCTCATACCGATCGATCGGTATTGTTTCAAAATAAAAGAACTCCATGTCATAACTTTTCTGAAATACTGGAAGTCTTTGAAGAGATAAAAAGCGTCTAATCCCTTCACTAATCAAAATATAGTCCGATTCTAATGCCATTTTTTTCTTCCTTGTCGTTTTCTATTTGACTGCAGATAACTTGACGCAGGAGATTTTGTCTCTAAACGAAGTACCTGTCATTTTGATACGAGGAATTCAATAAAGGTAACAAAAATCCCCACCACATTCCATTACACTAATGCAATAAAAGAAAAATGGCTTGCCTTTAGAGATGAGTGCAAAATTCTATCTTTTGGCCAATGTTTTGACACTGAGGAATAAGACCTTCTCTAGAATGAGAGATAAAATCAAAGCAGCAGAGGGGAAAAATTGCGATGAGCTTTTGATTTTTTTTTACCTTTTTAGGTAAAGGATCAGAAAGAGTTTTAAAAACTGCACTGATTGTTAAAGCTCATTTTAGAGATATTTTAAAAGTGACGCATCAGTTATGAATCGTATTTTCAATATTGTGTCTATTTAAGTTACTGAGAGGATAATAATTTTTAAAACTTCAGTTTTTAGTCTTTAAGGACGAAATAAGTTATTCGAAAAGAAAATAGTTTTTTTACCTTAAAATGTTTTTGAAATAAATATTTTAAGAAATTTATATATTTAATTACTCTTAGTGTTAGTATATGAGATTTTTAAGAATATCGAACATTGAAATATTATTTATGTTAGTTTAAAAAAATCGTTTAAAATGTAAATTTGAATTATTTGATGGCCACAGATGTTGCATGAATTGCAATTTCGCTGTGGTAGAATAAATTTTGAAAGAAAGGAATATGGAGTTGACGCAAAAGCATTTATCGTTTTTTGATTTTCTATGATTTAAAAAATAGGTTAAATAACAAAAATGTCTTCAACGTTTACCGTTAACATTTAGAAACGATGCTCTATCACATATTACTGTATTCAGATGGTCCACAGAATTTCGCAGACGTTGAAGTTCTTGCCTAGACGAATATACAGTCAGAAATATGCACCGGCCAAACGAAATATATTAATCGATAATAATCGCTGTACTTACCAAATGATAGAGAAGGAAACTAAAAATGAATCCGCAGCTATACACACAATTATTCATGTAGAACTACATGTAGAAAATTAGTCTGCTGCTGGGTCTTTATAATTTAACAGAACACCAAACAACGGTGAGTGTCAGAATCTGCAAAGAAACCCTAAAGCTACTAAACGATGATGGACACTTATTTCTAAATTCATAACTAGCGATAAAACGCACATACCGTTTTTTGACCTTCAAACATATCAAGAAAGTAATCTATGGGTCTTTGGATAACCAGAAATGGTCAACCAAACTGACAATGGTGATAGACGTCAAGTTGGAGGAACAGGAGACAGTTACAGACAACGGGTACACCATTGCCTCCCAGAAATTCTTCGAGCAGTTATAATGTAAGAAAAAATATGCTTCAGTATGACAATACATCTTATAAGAAGATCGACAATCGAATTTCTTGAAATACCCATGAAAGTGATAAAACATCCATCCTATTCACCTGATGTTGCTATGAAGGACTTTTACTTGTATTTTAAAGAAAAAAACTTTTACGTGGTCTCCATTTTCATTCCGAAGATGAAAATAATGAGGCTTAAAGCCTCATTATTTTAATATTTAAAGCATATTTCGCATCAATTCCAAGAAATGGATGGCTTGAGACTTCTTAAAATTTGGAAAATTTGTTTACAGAAGTGTGTTGATGTTGGGCAGAATTACTTTGAACACTCTTAAAATTTGTTAATTTTACCCTTCTGCTGTATCTCAAAAATTTCAAAGTGGTCCACGTAGAGATAGGAACTAGTCGATTGCTTATGTATTGTAACTATCGTTTACATGACCCGAGCGAAAAAAGAACATAAGGTGATCTTTCGCAGAGGACCATTATGGTTAGCGGTAAGTAGACATGCGTGGTCCGGACAAAGCCGTTTGTGGCACAATGCCGAAGCAGTCGCTTAGGTGACGGTACATTAAGAACTGTCAGTACACTGGAGCCAGTGTGTCTACGCCTTTATGATGTCTACTGCCGTCAAAAGACTCGAGTAATAATTATTAATCAAATGAAGCTGTAGTGCGTGTAAGGGCCCAGTTGCCGGCGCCGCAAATGAGTTTAAGTTGGTTTGGTCGGTTGACTTAAAGACGACCTTCCGGCCCCACCTGGAAATGGACCAGCTGATCCAGGCTGGTGGTTGACCGCAAGATTGCGTCACCCTGGTTCTGGAAGGTTCTGGAAGAATGAAGCTGGGGGACCCCTATAAAAGAAAATTGGCTGAGCCAAGAAGAAGGCTTTTTCTTTGTGAGTTGTTTGGAGGAGTTGATTTGTGGAGCTCGAGAGGAGTCCACTCATCTCTCCGATTTCCGGAGCTTTCTGCTAAGAAGTCGACTTTCGACTTTGGGATCTCATTCCCGCTATCTTTAATATTTTTTTTACTTCGTGCTTAGAATTAGGTCGCTGAGAGTGACCCTTACTCTCATTTTGGATCGTTCTGCATTCTTAGTTTCCTCAACGAACTCCAGCGTCATACGCACTCTGAGCGTTTGAACCTCAGTGTGGAAGCCGACTGTACTGATCGTCAGCCCGGAGGTTATAGTGTCAGCGTTTCGTACCGGCACTAATTAGCGAACTGTTGCAGTGTTCGAGAATTACTAGCTTCACAGTACCCACGCATTCTAATTTTGTTACGTTATCTCAGAAGATTTAGAATCTACTGAAACCTGTACATAGCTGTACGTAATTATTCACTCGAATAAAGTATTTAATCCAGAGTAAACGGTTGTCCAGCCCGTATCATTGACGGCCTCGCCTACCCCTACTTCAGGACGTCACAGTATGTATGTATATGTGTGCGTGCGTATTTGAATGAAATATGATAAATCACCTTAAATTTTAAACGGTTTTCATTAAATTAATCGAATTGTTGCCTACACTACTACTGTGTAAAATAAAGTGATTTGTAAAGGCTTCTAAAGATATTATCAAAATTAACATAATTTGCATAAACTGAATTAATTTTTTTATTTTGAATAACTCAGATTATGAGTTAACATTTCTGTAATCGCACTGCTATGGTGCTATGCTAGCTTGTGACATGCCAACCTACTTTACTGGGACAGGTATACTTTATGTTCGTAGATTATCGCTGGGATGCATTTAATTAATTCCGAAACTTAAAAGACAATAAATAACACTTATTTATAAGCTTAAAAAATATTATCGATCCCCGGACTGGGCAAGGTTGATTCAGGCTGTCATCCCTTCAGTGGATAGACAAACTGAGAATCAAGCATGCTTGATAACTAAATGCTGGGGGTTCCGCGTAAGGTTGACCACCTAACCGGAATATATGCTTCGCACCCCATTGTCTGTGCTGGTAAGCAGGGCTTGGAATTTCGATGTCCAGCTACTCTTGAATCTCGACTTCTTTTTCTTACCTCTCATTCCCAACTCCTCACCTCGGTTTTAACGCCCCTTTTTCTTCTTTGCCAATCGCTTGTTTGGTGAAATTTTCTCACATCTGCACCCCCGAAGGGGGTGCAAGTGGGCTCATTAAAATAGCCCCTTTTGTGAAAGCTGACATTTTTTGCCCCTGCCCCCATAACTCACGGTTACATCTCTGTGCGAGCTTGACCGTTACGCTTGTGCCATCCCGTGATCTATAACTTCTCAGCAGGGATCCCTCAAACTCGAAGTCAACAATTGCATCTAAATTCTTCTTGGAAATTTTCCCACAGCTGTGCATGCACGCGCTGACCATCGTAGGAAAGTACCTCCGTACACTTATTAAGTATATATAAACCATTGGCTTGCACATCAAACTGGGTAGAATCTCATATTTAACTGCAATTACTACAGAATATCCACAAAATGTCAGCACGTTATTGTACTTTACAAGTACAGCTTTCATCTGTTCGGTGGCGAGAAGTGCTTCATTCTGGAAATACATCAATCTGAATCAGCTTTAATTTATGAACTATTTTTAAATAACTATGTCAACGCCTCGCACGTCCCCGGCTGCACTTTCTGAAGTCTGCACGCCTTGTTCTATACCTGCCCGCCTATTTTTACTGGAGCAGGTATCTTGGGTTCGCTTAAAACCTATGTGGCCGACAATTAATCACAGCAGCGACAAAACTCTGGGTTAAACATTTATTATTGACTTGTTAAAATATATATATACCGCAAATCATACCCAAACAGGGTTCAAATAAGACCGAGGACAAAAATAAATAGTGCCGAGCGGAAACACCTCTCTCGGTCTCAACTCCTTTCAGAAGAATGTCCGTTCCCCGTCGCTCCGACCGGGCATCTCCTTTTCACTCCTCTTCGTGAGGGCCGGGGGGGGAATCCCCCCCTCGGTCAAGTTTTCGCCTCCACGGGAAAAAAATGTCCTTTTCTGCAGCTGGCGGGGGTGGCATATATCGCCCCCCCCCATGTTGAACCTTTACCAACCCTCTCTCGGGGTGTCCGTCTTCGGCCGCCGAAACAAAAACAGGGGCCCATGTAACACCAGCTCGAATCTTGAGTCTAGTATTACAAACTAAATGGCGCAATTCTCCATTATCTTCCACAAATAGTACTATAACTATATAGAATATACTATAACTATATAATAGTACTATAACTATATATAGAAGCCTCACACCTATATCGAGTACCATACAGTATTTTCAAATAATTGTAAATGCTTCGCATTCTATTTCATTTATAAATTAAAATGAGATAGGTTGTCACGTTTGATTACTGTTCTTAAAAAACTGTTGTAAAAGGAACAATTTAGTAAAATAAAAATATATGTATCGATGCCAAAATGTAACGAATATCTCCATTATTAAATTGTTATGATCTAAAAGTTTTCTTTTACATTTTTAATACTAATTCATAATTTAATGTGGTGCAGATTAAAATAAAAGTTTTTAAAACTGCAGACAAACTACAGATTGAAAATATTAATAATAAAGTGCGGAGAACTGAAGAGTGCAAAATCATAAAACGAGTATTATAAAAAGAAATATTAAAAATAAACCCAAAACAAGTATCGGAAAAGTGCGTTTAAGAAAATAAAATAAAATAATAAATATTTAGCCTAACATAATTATTCCAGCAGAATTGATGTTGATGACTATCTTAAATCTGAGGGATTATGAACTCCTGGGAGTAAATGAAATTTGGTATTCAAATAATAACTGTTATATCCTCTTCACTACCAGCTATATAAAAATTGCATAAATATAATTTTTTTTCCTACGTGGACCTAAATAAGTATCCCTCTCAAATGCACAAAATGCACGTTTAAATCTAAAAAACTATTTTAACACAAATTTTAAACAATTTTTAATTAGAACACATTAATTATAGGACTTAAAAACAATTAAAAATAAATGAAATTTAATTATTTTTACGAGCACGCTGCTTCGACGCAATTTCTTACGAATCGCTTCAGAATAACAAATATTCCAGAAGAACTTCTGATTACTGCTGCAATTTATTGGTATCAGTCAGAAGCTTAGACATCCTCGCATGTGTACCTAAGTTGTTAACTACCATTTTTTTCAACAGGATTATTTTTCAGACGAAAGAGTCGAGGTCCACATATGTGGACCTCGACTGGTAGTGAAGAGGATATAGTCCATCCTCATTAGTGATGAACTGAAATTTTAAACATCATAGGAGATCTCTCACACACGAGAGAATTGGAGAGAAAGGAAAGGAGATAAGAGAACAGTGAAGGAGAATTTGGTTTGGAGTGCTATAGGTCTACTTTTTGCACCACGAGGGCTAATAAGACCAGGACCTACAGCTTAAAGCCGATTCCGAACGGCTACGAATATCCATGCCACTGAGGGATTCGAACCCACGAACTCCGGTAGCGAAGACCAGCATCCTAACCAATCGGCAATCGTTCGACGTAGTGAAGGAGGGAGAAAAATGAGTGCAGGAGTAAGTAGAGGAGAGATAAGGAGTGAGCAAGGGAATCAAATGCAGGAGAGATACGAGTGCAGGAGAGAGAGAGCTGGATGCAAGAGAGAGAAAAGGAGAAACAGAAGAGGGAAGAATAGAGAGAATAGAGAAGGAGATACAAGAGAGAAAAATATGGAAGGAGCGAGAAAAAGAGTGAAGGAGAAAGAGAGGAGATTGGGAGAAAGAGAAGAAAGAGGATAAAGAGGGGGAGACGGAGATAAAGAGACAAAGAGTGTGAAAAAAGGAAGGAGAGAGAATGGGGTAAAGAGAGTGAAAACAAGAGTGTGAAAGAAGAGAGAAGGAGTGAGAGATAGATGAAGAGAGAGTAGTATGAGAAGAGGAGGAATAAGAAGGAATGAGAGAGAGGAGAAGAATTGAGAGAAAAGGAGAGGAATATGAGAAAGAAGGAGAAAAGGGTAGATAGAGAAGGAGAAAAGGGGAGATAGAGGAGGAGAAAATAAGAAGGAACGAGAGAAGGGGAATAGACGAAGAAAGAAAGAAAGAAGTGGAGAGAAAGAGGGAGAGAGAAGGACGTAGAGATGTGTGTGATAGAGACAGAAGGAGAATAAGATGTGTGTGGGAGAGACGAGACGACAAAGGGTGTGTGCGGGAGAGAGAGAGTGGAGAGACAGAAGGAAAAAGAGAAAGATGTATGTGTATTAGAGAGCGATAGTGCGTGTGCCAATGACGCATGCCATACATGGAATACTTTTTAAGATATTTCTTAATCAACCATTATTGTAATGTTGAATAAAATGATCATCAATTTTTTTTAAATATTTTTTTCCGGCCGATTCGAGGAATCTCCATTAAAATCCATTAATTGGTTCAATTATCTACCGCACGCGAAAATAAATACAATTTATATAATATAAAGCAAAGCTACAGCACTTTCTATATTGAGTAAAATAACCTTTATTCCTTTTTTAAGTAATGTGTTCCATTAAGATCAAGACATTAAAAGAAAGTGCAATCATCATAATTCTGTCCGTCATTAGTAAATGTTGAAATACCAAGAAAAAATACATCTTTCCTCTGTCCCACCGAAAAGAAAAATCTGGAAGTGCACTTCATTTCCGTTTTCCCAGATGGGAGTAGGAGTGGCTTAATGCTATACTCCGCCTATCGATCTGGACTCAAAAATAGGTGAATGGCGGATGTTGTCATAGCGACTGGGGGATTCATTTTGTATTTTTGCCATTCAATTCATCTTTATAAATGTTTCCCAGCTTTTGTAACATTTTATTTGTTTGGGGAGTGTTTGATGGAGCATGCTTTAATTCATCTTTTTCTAATTTTGAAGAAATCGCCTCGGTTGCTGCTTTTCGAATAAGGGTAGAAGAAAATGCTTTCAATTTCATCCATAAGATGAATGGTTGCTTATAGTTTTCTGGATGGTTGTAAAAGTTTCATTATGTAACTAGCTGTATTTACCTGCTTCCCTCCGGGGGGTTCTGTGGTTATTAAGGTATTTGAAAGAATCTCCCATCATCCATGAAGAAAATATCACCTGTCTTTTATATAAAAAACATACAGCGGCGCAGCCAGAATTTTTGTATGGGTGAGGACTAGAGTTGCGTGCAGTGGAAAAAAAACCCGGGAAAAAACCAGGTTTTTGGGGAAGGAAATTTTGAAAATTTCCAAAACATGGGAATTTTGAAGTATTTTGAAGTTGCCAATTCATATGACACAATGAGAACCACCATTTTTTTCTGTCTTTGTTGTGGACCTCAAAAGTTGATATTTTCACAAAATTTAACTATTATATGCTATGAAAAAAATGAATAATTGGGATTAACTAACTATATTTGGCAAGGTATCATGTTTAGCATGAAAGTATGAGTATATTTTTCCTCAGAGAATTATCCAATAGTTTTATTATTACATAAATATTAGACAATAATCTGTAGTGTCACAAAACCCATAAATCATTATTTTTCTTGGATAACATCTCTCTCTCTCTCTCTCTCTCTCTCTCTATATATATATATATATATATATATATATATATATATATATATATATATATATATATATATATATATATATATATATATATATATATACATATATATATATACATATATATATACATATATATATATATATATATATATATATATATATATATATATATATATATATATATATAATGTGTTTGGGGCAAGACACCAACTAACCCATCAGCTAGTATTTGAGGCATAGAAAGTTTCATGATTTTGACCAAATCGCGAATAGTTTTAATTCGTCATTCTTAAGAACTGTCATAATCTGGAAATCAAGCGACATTTTGTTTCCTTCTAAATAACGAAATACAATGGTAATTGGTTATTTAAATTCGAGGTTGAAACCATTCAGTATGTGCCATTATCGAGTTAGTATCCACCACGTACTAATTAACGTATAATTTATTTTATAAAATTAGTGTAGTTCTTACAATCAGATGGTCTCAAAGGAAGGGGAAACCATGTTTCACGGCGTTGAATAGAAAGGGAGAAAAGAATCATTCCGATGGATATATAATGTTGCCACTTATATGATTATTCAAAATGTAGTATTAATCGGCCCCAAAATAATATAGATCTAACCACAGTATAGACGAATGAAACGTAAAGTGTATAGACCACTGCGAGATGATAATCGACAAAAATATCTACCTTTTCTAGTATTCTTAAATTCTACTCGTGACATAAAAGTTACGCTTACTATCATGTAGATCATTTTCTTTAATATATTCCTGCTGACACACCCTATGAATTTCACTAAAAGTCCATTCACCTATTAATGTGATGCCCAATTTTGGTGCTTCTGAAACGTCTGCAAAATGTGGTATTCGATTAATTTAATATACACGGCCACTATTAATGTTACGGGCAATGAACCATGGTTAGAAAGTTCCAATATTTGAATGTGACTATTCTATTGCTTGAATAGTCTCATCTGCCGTTAGAACGCATTTCATTTATTTGAAACGCTGTGCACATGTTGAATACTTCCTAGTACGCAATTTCAAAATCCATTATAGCAATGGATTTTGAGGCCATCTTTCCAACCTGTCCAAGACTGAAATATTTCAGATGATGCCATTCAGGATGGCAAGAATTTATCACTTTACTAGCCTTTGCTTCTTCTCAAGGAATCTCTTTTCGACATTTAATGTCTATCGTAACCATTTTTGTTTCACCAACATCACGTGATTTTTTTTTTCCAAAAGGAAGTGTTTTTAAGTACTTATTTGATTGTGCAATTCAATACAGAGTAGCTGGGTGACTTTTATTAGCTATTATCACTACCAGTTGTGTCAGTCCTTTGTATTTAAGGCACGTTTATTATTTTACAGTCTTTAAAACCAGTGATACGTGAAATTTAATTCTTTGCCATTTTCCTGTGTAATCATCAAGTAAAGTTGTATGCGACATTTGGACAATTTGCATCAGAAACACAAACTTTATGGTTTTTTGCGGGTGCTGTTTCTCTAATAGCTATTATGGATGCAAATAAAAGGAAAAAGAGAGATTTACATATGAGGGATGTAGATAAAATATATATGCTTGATATAAACGGCATTGCAGCCTACCAAATTACCATTCACATCGCGAATTGTATGTCCTCGTCGTTTGATATAAAAATGGAAAAGCACTAGAAAAATAACAGTTTGCAACAAGAAATGAAGTCCGTTTTGCAGAAGTTATTTTCAAGCTTTGATACCACGCAACGAGTTCTTTTCCCGGATGGGTGCAAAGCATTAACGATGTCACACTGGAATATATCTCCAATTTCGATCATCCTCAAGATAAGGGGATTTTCGCTCCTGATTCCGTACCTCTCTCCCACCTGTCGACCTCCCTTCGAGAAGACATTCAGACCCACATATCTATTCTATACGTTCTCTATTTAAACTTTACGGAAAGATGTTAGACCCATTAAATAACTACATCATTTCTGCCTGTTGTGTTTCCTTTATAGATAGTATTTATTCATCAGATAATCCATCATTATTACTATATCATTCCTCTAAAAAAATAGTTTTTAAAAATAACATTTTGCAACAAGAAATAAAGTCCGTTTTACAGAAGTTATTTTCCAGCTTTGACACCACGCAAAGAGTCCTTTTCCCGGATGAGTGCAAAGCATTAACGATGTCACACTGGAAAATATCTCCAATTTCGATCATCCTCAAGATAAGGGGATTTTAGCTCCTGATTCCGTACCTCTCTCCCACTTGTCGACCTCCCTTCGAGAAGACATTCAGACGCGTAGATCTATTCTACACGTTCTCTGTTAAAACTTTATGGTAAGATATTAGACCCATTAAATACCCAGATCATTTCTGCCTGCTGTGTTTCATTTATAGATAGTATTTATTCATCAGATAATCCATCAGTATTATTATCCGAAGCTATATCATTCAAATTATTTCTTGGCGAAAATTAATTTCTGTACAGGCAGAAAAGCAAAATTTTTCTATACTACCTTCCTACTTATAAGAACGTTTCATTTTACTGGTAAATCAATAGCCCCGCTTCAAAGTGGTTAAATCCTACATTTACTTGCACATCTTATATGCAGATTAAAATTATACCTCCTTTAACCCAATTCTTTCCACAAATTTAGCTATTTATTAAATCCATTTTACTTATTTGATCTCTAATTTTGATGCAGATTTTATTTATAGATATGAAATAATATGTAAAGCATAATTTATAATTTTTGTCTTGTAAAGTTTTTTTTCTTAAGAATAATATTGGTGAAACAGTATTTAATAAATCGTTGAATTTGACGAAAATAGAATAAACTTGCGCACATCATTTTAGCTTTATTCAAGCTTTTTTAGCTTTATTCTTTTATCTTCTACTTAAAATGTAGAAATTCGAGAACTGTATCAGGATAATTTATTTTATAATTAAATACAATTATAAAGCAATAACTATAATAAGTATTATTACTTTATTATCCCCTATATAATAATAGCCTAAGGTGTCTGTCGGCAAATTTTTGAAGCGGTTGTACCTGGAATGGATTCCTCGGCTAAGGGCAGGCGATTAAATTTATCAATTTATTCACGTAATAAATAGGTAAAAATAACATTTTTTTTTCTAGCATTATGACGTCATTCCTTTAACCATCTCATATAATCATTTCTTGTTTTAAATTATTTAAATATCGCGTGCATTATTTTCATACGTTTTATCGCTGATCCCCTATCCCCTATATAATAATAGCCTAAGGTGTCTGTCGGCAAATTTTTGAAGCGGTTGTACCTGGAATGGATTCCTCGGCTAAGGGCAGGCGATTAAATTTATCAATTTATTCACGTAATAAATAGGTAAAAATAACATTTTTTTTCTAGCATTATGACGTCATTCCTTTAACCATCTCATATAATCATTTCTTGTTTTAAATTATTTAAATATCGCGTGCATTATTTTCATACGTTTTATCGCTGATCCCCTATATAATAATAGCCTAAGGTGTCTGTCGGCAAATTTTTGAAGCGGTTGTACCTGGAATGGATTCCTCGGCTAAGGGCAGGCGATTAAATTTATCAATTTATTCACGTAATAAATAGGTAAAAATAACATTTTTTTTCTAGCATTATGACGTCATTCCTTTAACCATCTCATATAATCATTTCTTGTTTTAAATTATTTAAATATCGCGTGCATTATTTTCATACGTTTTATCGCTGAACTTACATATTAAGCAAATAATTTTCTTTTATATTTGACTTAAATAATAGATTAAGTATATAAGTGATAATTTTAAATTCAATCATCGATTATTTTTTATTGTAATGAAAATTTTATCATCGGTATTAACAATAAATTCTTTTCATATAAGTCGAGGACTACTAAATATCTAACTTTTAATTTATATATATTTGGAAATTAAGAAGTTTGTTTGTTTGTTATACATAACCACATGGTTTGACTAAATGAATTCCATGTGATTCTAAACTGCATTACAGGATCGGGAGACTCTAGAGGAGTATGACGATAAATAAACTATTGAGAGTGAACCAGATAATTCTCAGCCAAAAAACAAACCATTTTATTACCTGCCTCATTGGGTACTTAACAGTTCTGGAATATTAAAAATTTTACTGATCCCGTCATATGATGGGCTATATGCTAGTATAATAATAGCCTAAGGTGTCTGTCGGCAAATTTTTGAAGCGGTTGTACCTGGAATGGATTCCTCGGCTAAGGGCAGGCGATTAAATTTATCAATTTATTCACGTAATAAATAGGTAAAAATAACATTTTTTTCTAGCATTATGACGTCATTCCTTTAACCATCTCATATAATCATTTCTTGTTTTAAATTATTTAAATATCGCGTGCATTATTTTCATACGTTTTATCGCTGATCCCCTATATAATAATAGCCTAAGGTGTCTGTCGGCAAATTTTTGAAGCGGTTGTACCTGGAATGGATTCCTCGGCTAAGGGCAGGCGATTAAATTTATCAATTTATTCACGTAATAAATAGGTAAAAATAACATTTTTTTTCTAGCATTATGACGTCATTCCTTTAGCCATCTCATATAATCATTTCTTGTTTTAAATTATTTAAATATCGCGTGCATTATTTTCATACGTTTTATCGCTGAACTTACATATTAAGCAAATAATTTTCTTTTATATTTGACTTAAATAATAGATTAAGGGGACACATCACCTTTAAGCAACTTCAAAATGAGGAATTTTTGTTATTTTTCGATTTGCCATAACTTTTTTTCTTATTTAGGAAATTACATGAAAATTATAGCATTTGTTCTCTAAATGTAGTTAATTATTTTCCTCTTTTTACTTTGTTGCTGGTAAATAAGAACTTTTTTTTATATAAAAAAATAAAAGGGCTTGTTTTGAAAATTTAAAAATTTTGCTGTCACCATGCGCGCAGACTTACAACAACACAAACTATATTTCAGTGATAATTTTTGCATTTTCATAAACAAGAAACATTAGGTATTATTCTCTACCTATTTAAAATTTAAAAGTTATCAGAAATTTTACACCAGGAGAATGAATTTTCAAAAAACCTAAAATAACGTTGTAAAATTAAATTTCAAATACAATAAATACCACAAAAAATAAAAAAACTTTCAAAAAAGTAGGTAGAGTTTCATTGTAGCACTATAATGTACTTACCTTGAAAATTATAGATCCATACATAAAATAGTTTTTCTTTTAGAGTGCGCGCAAGTTTGAAAAACATCATTTTGAGTAAAATGCATTTAAAGTTAAAACTTTAGATTTTTTCATCATATTTCCACTAAATCATTTTGTAAATGGTTTAAAATTGTCTATATGTATACATTGTTCCTTCTGTTTCTAATATTTTTACTTTTATATTAACTTTATATCTTTTTCTTCCTTTACAAGTCACTAACGTAAGCATCTCAGCAGTGATTTCAGCCGAACGAATCAGCTGTTGATCACTGTGGTATGTAAATACTCTTGAATAATTATCAATTTGTTAAGACAGTTCTTGCATAACACTGGTTCAATCTACATAACCATCATTAAATACAAAAATGCATCATTTACCACTATTTCAACAATATTTAGATCAACGACAGAAGTTTTCAGGCATACTTTGAAAATTAAAGAGCAGATTCTGTGTATATAAATACCACATAAAATAAAAAAACTTTCAAAAAAGTAGGTAGAGTTTCATTGTAGCACTATAATGTACTTACCTTGAAAATTATAGATCCATACATAAAATAGTTTTTCTTTTAGAGTGCGCGCAAGTTTGAAAAACATCATTTTGAGTAAAATGCATTTAAAGTTAAAACTTTAGATTTTTTCATCATATTTCCACTAAATCATTTTGTAAATGGTTTAAAATTGTCTATATGTATACATTGTTCCTTCTGTTTCTAATATTTTTACTTTTATATTAACTTTATATCTTTTTCTTCCTTTACAAGTCACTAACGTAAGCATCTCAGCAGTGATTTCAGCCGAACGAATCAGCTGTTGATCACTGTGGTATGTAAATACTCTTGAATAATTACCAATATGTTAAGGCAGTTCTTGCATAACACTGGTTCAATCTGCATAACCATCATTAAATACAAAAATGCATCATTTACCACTATTTCAACAATATTTGGATCAAAAACAGAAGTTTTCAGGCATACTTTAAAAATTAAAGAGCAGATTCTGTGTATAATCTCCTAAACATTTTATGAGCAAAGCTAGCATGCTAAGATCTTTAAACATATTTTTAATTATTTATTATAGAAGATAGAATTGACATTTTATAAACAAAAAACAGTGAAGTTAATTTTCCACTATTAATATTCTAAAGTATTTCATTATCTTTACACTAATATAATACAAAATTACAAAACTGACATACCAAATATTTACATATATAATCCTATAAAATATTAATAAGTTCATTTAATAAAACATTTAAATGCTGTTTTGTTGTTGATACTATTTAATAATCAGATGTGGAAACAAATAAATAAATAACTGAATTACTTTTTAATGTGTACAAGTATGAAAATCATTATATATACAGAAAAACATTTATTAAAGTTTAAATTATAGAACTTTTAGATTTACCTTTGTTAAAATCATATTAAAATAGTTTAATACTCTTCTGCTGCATACACTACTCCTTCGGATTCCACCATAATTATGGTTGCATTATACTTAGAAAGAAATAGCACTCGAAACAAATAGCAAAGCTAAGCAAAACTTTCAACGAACGCAGTAGCTAATTTCGCACGTGCGATGAAAACAAAATACTACGAAAATGGAGAAAAGATTAGTTGTACAGCTCCTTCTGATAAAGTCAGTCATTATATCACAGAGTTAAGAAAATCCATTGAGTTAGCAATTAATCTTAAAACAGTTTTAACGCTAAAAGTGATCTCACATCAGCAGGGAAAAACGTAAACAAACACCAGCTGGGTGATTTAAATGCCAGATGCTGCCAGTGTGTCTTTTTTTATTTTATATTTTTACAGGTTCTAATTCGAATATTTCAATGGGGTTTGTTTTAAACGATTCAGAAAATTCCAAAGATTCTAAAAACGATAAAAACAAAAAATCGATTTTTTGAAGGTTTAAAGGTGATGTGTCCCCTTAAGTATATAAGTGATAATTTTAAATTCAATCATCGATTATATTTTGTTGTAATTAAAATTTTTATCATCGGTATTAACAATAAATTCTTTTCATATAAGTCGAGGACTACTAAATATCTAACTTTTAATTTATATATATTTGGAAATTAAGAAGTTTGTTTGTTTGTTATACATAACCACATGGTTTGACTAAATGAATTCCATGTGATTCTAAACTGCATTACAGGATCGGGAGACTCTAGAGGAGTATGACGATAAATAAACTATTGAGAGTGAACCAGATAATTCTCAGCCAAAAAACAAACCATTTTATTACCTGCCTCATTGGGTACTTAACAGTTCTGGAATATTAAAAATTTTACTGATCCCGTCATATGATGGGCTATATGCTAGTTATTATTATTATTATTATTATTATTATTATTATCATTACTACAATTATTAACAAAACTATCGTTATACGCTTTAATTGTAAGTAATCGATATAGTAAAATACGTAAAATCATGTCATTTTAATTTAAAACTTATGTTTCGAAGTTTAAAACGACCAATTCCATTCATTGTAGTTTTGAAAATTTTCAAAACAATGCTCTTATAACTGAGAGAAAAAAATTATTAAAGCATCCAGAATTTTATCTACAAAACAAGATAATAATTTCGGAAAATAAAATTACTGCACTTGCATCAAAAACAATTTTGCGGCATCAAACAACAAGACAAATTTAAAGTTTCCTCTCTAACTTTTTTTCCCCAGTTTATTCATAGATGGCAGCACGTTAAATGTAAATATCTTACCTTTATCATATGCGGAAGAAAGGAGCAAAAATTGTTTATCAGAAATTTCATCATCATCTGTTACAAAGATGAAACATGGGATGGTTATTTTTTTTTTCCGAAAAAAAAGTAAATAAAATACAACTCGATAAGCCGTCACGACAGAAGGTGTTTTTGTTGTAAAATGTTATGCAAATCGCAAATTTAAGTGACATTCATTGGGAAGAAATTACTTTTTTATTTGAATATAATGGCGAATAGTGAATGTTAAATGCCTAAAGTATTTATCTTATTTCATTGTTGAGATATTATCAATAGCAATAAGTCGTACAAATGACAATGTAAAGAAGAATTGTGATATGTAAATTGTTTACTGTAAATGACGTGCACTTTGATGTTATAGATAAACTGTAACTGAAACAAGGTTTGTGTAAGAAAACAAAATCTCGACTTTTTATCTGTTAGCAAGGTCGAAAAATAAAAACATGTATATTTAAACAATTTATTGTAATCTAAACTATCATAAGTGTTTGATAATGATCAAATAAAAAGTTTTATTCCAGTTGTTGATTTAGAAGCACTGTAACGATATATTTAATTTAGAATTAATCATTAATTGTAGATGTTATTTTTGTAAATTATTATTTTGTGCTTGTAAGAGTTTTCCTTGTTGTATTTTGGCAACACTTATCAGTGTTGTTAGAGTTTTGAAAAACTAGAGTAGGGTTAGAGAGAGTAAAAATAAAACGTGTAAGAAAGATTTTATGGGCGTATTCTATTTTTTATCCGAGTATTTTAACCGAGTTGTACCTTATCCTCTCCTGAATGAGTTGAAAATCAACAGCACAAGTAGAAATCGATAACCAGTGCAGATATTTAGAATATTAAAATATTCTGCTTTCCAACGTAATGAACCCGTTGAAATTAACTTAGATTATGTCACAAAGTTAAGGATTAACGTATTAAGCCAAAAATTTGAAAACTATGAGCGAAGAAATGTTTCAAAATTTTACTTCAACCAGTTTATTTTTACCCAACCACTTACCCTCTACCATTGCAGAATCTGGCTATTTCGTGAATTATTATAATAGGAATTTTGTAGCTCTATAATTAATATGAAAATAATTAATTTAGATGTTAATAATTGATATAAAAAAGGACTTAAATATTTTAATAATTGTGGATATTATTTTGTAAATTATTGACAGCAATTATTATTATTCCAGATGTTTGAGAAAAATCAAGCTAGAAAAGAGTTACTACAGTTGATAATAAAAGTGTTGAATTCGATTTTATGGATTTATTCTCACTTTAATTAAACATCATTACATTAATTATTCTTTAAAGAATCTTTTATTATTGTTTCAAATGGGAAACTACAATGTGACACAGATTGCCGTTGAAAAGGTCTGAATTCAACACAACACCGAAAATAGAAAAATTTGACCACTGACTTCAGTGTTCCACAATACTGTATCGTATCGTACCGTACCGTACCTAACCCAATACCGTAACCCAACTTACGATAGGGTATGACTCCTTGGTAATATTCTAAAATTGGTGGATATTTTTATACATAATCTTTTAATTAAAAAATACCTTTATTTTTTAGAGATGACAGATCCTCGAATCTTTACATCATCAGGTAAAACAATAGCGTATGATATCTAGTTAACAGTAATAATTTTGTTTTACTCTTTCCTTTATTGCATTTCAAACACATATCCCACCTACTAAAAAATTATCTTGAATTTAACTCAGTGCTATAAATGCTGACAGTTGACAATTTTTCTATCAGATTTTACTAACAGACATACTCATTCGTAGAACATCTCAGTGTCATGAACTAGAACATTCTGTTTTCACAACTGGATTGCCCACCTGTCTTTTACCCAACGGCTAAATCTGGCAGCCTGCCTGTTCTAAAGAACAAAAAGAATAAATTGTAACCACAAAGAAGTTCAATTGTCAAGGTGGTCTGTGCTTCAGGCGTCCCCGAAAAATCCGAATCAATGGGATAGGACCTGTTTGTTCTTAAGGCTGAATATTGTTTTACGAAAAACACCTGGCTGATAGGGGGTGGAAAGGTGTTTATATTAAACAACGGGCCTTAAAAAATGCTCCCTTTTCAGAATGTCGTGACTTAGATTTCAGTACTTTTAGAGTCACGTATTAAGTGATGCAAATCTTCCACCATTTCGTTTCTTAGTTGCTTCACAGGTGCAAAACAATAAATAGCGTGATATGTCTGACCATGTTACTTTTCCCTATTGTTCTAGTGGCGTTATGCACCCCAATGAACTTTTAATCTTTTGCTCCTACTAAAATAATCGCTTGCCGAACAGACAGGAAACTGCCATTTTCTTTAGATCCCTTAAGCATGATTCTTGTATCAACGGATTCGAATTGGTACTAGCTGGTATAAGACTGTAAATAGCCATGCATGATACTCATGATACATTTAGGCCCAATCCTTTCTCACGAATGTCGAAGTTCACGTTTTTTTTCCTTCCTTTTTTTTCGCCTTTAGGATATGCCAGAATCGTTTTCCTTCTACTAGCTTAAGAACCTTTCGAGATGATTGCTTTTTAGCGAAACCTGTTATGTTTTTTGCTCATTGCAAATCGTGTCTCTTGCTAGACGATAAGAGTTCTTTTTTTCTTCTTCTAACTGCTTAAACGTCATGTTTTTTCCCATAAGGTTAAGCAAAAATAAGTCTTACCGTGATAGGAAGCACTAGATACTGGTTAGTTACGATTTGAATGTACTCCACATTTATTACTTTTAATACTTTAACGAACTGCATTGGCTTGTGAAAATGTGGACACATAATCTGTGAGAAAAGATATGCATAAAGTGATAAAGTAAGTCAGTGTTAAATGATACTTTAAAACTAGCTGAAAGCCTTATCAGTCATCCTCTACGTGTGAAAAAAGCTTTAATATGTTAAAGTTTTTTCGCTATCACAAGAGAAATACTCGTATTCTTCATCGGAAAAGAAATCTTTTATGTTCTATGTTAATATGAATAATTAACTTCTAACTGAGGTTAAGACACATGTTTTATTAAATGAAACATAACGGACATACTAGCAGCGGCAATCGTTACGTACATTTTTGGAACAACTGTACAAAAGCTGTTGCCATGCTAACCAGTGAAAAATAGTTGTTGCCACACCGGCATTACAAACCTTGGATACATAATAAAATCGTAAATTGAATCTGTTGTGTTTCCATCGTACACCAGTTGTGTGATAAAGCCTTTATGCTTATTTGCTGTACTTTGATATTTGAGAACATGAAGTTGCGTCGTGCACCAAAGAGCTACATCTCCATATCCACGGTAGTAATTTGCTAGACATGTATGGCACATTAAGATACTGATTTTTGTTGACTCACGACGTAAAAAATTATAAAATTATAGCATGAAATTATTATTTTTTGTTTAAATAACTTCAAAAAAGTGCAAAGTTGTGATTAAAATAAATCAAACTTAACTAAATTAAAATTCAAAATTCAGAACGAAGCATCAACGGTGAGATTATATTGGAGTTTATTCAATAAAGAGATAAGACTGTTATAGCTATCGGTGTTTTGAAAGATTCTCTGGTATCATAATCCAGCAAATTTGCTAATTCTTCTTTTCTTACTTTGTAGAAGTTTCCAAAAAAAATTCAAAGCAATATTTCTTATGACAGCTGTAATTGGATCCATATTAGTGTCACGATGTACTAATTCATTAGTATTCACCAGAAGGCTTCGGAAATTAATCAAAGGGTTTTGTTTTACACTTTTTGCAACTTTTGAATACTAGTGTTTACAGATGAAACCCAAATCCGAGCAAAAGAGAAGTATGTACCTTAGAACAGTCTTGTATTGATATAGCTTATTTCCTATACCCATTCTATTGTGGTACAAGATGTGTTCAAAATCTTTGCTTACTTTAAAAATTTACCTATTGAGTGATTTATTGTGTTTTTTAAAGATAGACGACTATCAAGATATACACCCAGATATTTAACTTCCCTCTCATAGGAAACTGGTGACCACGTACTTTGGCAACACCTCCTAGAGCCAGAATCTTCCTAGAATCTCTACGAGGCGTTGACTGTGGACGGTGGAGAAGGTGAACGTTTGTGACGGAAAAAATATAGATTTATTTTTTGATGGACAAAGCTATTTATTGGTATTTGAGGTCCTGGGACGAACTGAATCAAACACCTTTGTTCTCTACCATTTCCAATGTTACTTTCAGATGGCAAATTTAGTTTGAAGCAAACTTGAAGCAGTCTTGCTTTGCAAGCTTACAAACTTGCAGCAAGTTCAGCATGACAAGTCTGCAAGTTTGAAACAAGACTGCAGCAAGTGTAAGAATTTTTGCTTGCTTCAAGGTTCTCATGACAAGGTTGCCACAGTTTTGCAGCAAAATAGCGTTGCAAAAGAGTAGTCGCTTTATGTTCCGTCTAACTTGCAGGAGTTTTGCTGCAAGTTTGTTGCGTCAAATTTGTTATGACAAGATATTATCAAGAAAAAATCAAACTTGCTGCAAGTACGCATGCTATCTGGGCTGAAATAGCCAGAAATATTTTGTGACGAAAATCATCTAATAAAGAATAAAATGTTACACAAAGGTGAGGATTAGAAAAATGCAAAATTATAGGCTTGTGTTGCCTTTTGTAGAAATTTAATAATGGGTATTTAACATCATATTTAGCAATAGCCATTACATTGGAATTGTTATAACTTGAAAAAAAATCTAAGCATGAACGTTAAGGTAAGTTAGTTAAATTTTTCACCAAAAAAATTATTGTTCTAAATCATTTCAAAATGATAAAATGTAATGACCTTTACATTTACACGAATATTTTATTAAATATTCGTAACATATCCATCGGAGGGAAATTCTTGTGTTCATTATGGAAAGATAATATTGGCAGTAAATAAAAACAAATATGAGTATTTAAAGGAACTTGAAATTATTATTATTTCAGGAACAATGGCAATATTTATCACGAATAACCCGTTATGTGACGGGAAATTGAGTTATGTGTAGTTTTCATGACGTACTTCCGCTTTTTTTACTTGTTTACAACACTTAATTTCCTGTTATGGATATCATTGGGCTCAAAGAACAACCCAATATAAATAATATTTTGCATTCTTTTTAGTACAACTCCGTAATATTCAAGTTATACTTATAAATACAATGTAAAAATATCCATAATTACAGTGTAATATTTATTAGGTAAGATGCGTCATTATCACAGTATGGTACTACGAGACGCATGCAGAAAGTAAGTTTTCCTATTTAAAAGAAAAAGAACTCACACTTTTAGGAACAAATTTATTGGCAACAAGTACAACAGTGTTTCAGCTAATTTTCAATATACAAAATTGCCAATTTCAATATTTCAATATACCAAAATTTCATCACCAAAATTGAGACACTTGACGTATTGTGGGATCAACTTTTGTATCCCTCTGTCGTAGACCTCTGCAGCCCGTGAATAGAACCAGCTTGTGACAGACGTCTTTAGCTCTTCATCGTTGCCAAAACGCTCACCGGAAAACAGGAATTTCTTTAGGTGAAAGAAAACGGACAAATTGCTGGGAGCAAAATCAGGGCTGTAGGGTGGATGATCAAACAACTTCCAGCTAAATTTTATGAAAACAGCTGCTGTTCTTCGACGCCTCTTGTTTTGAATGGCACGTCACAATTTCCGCAGTGTTTCACAGTAACGGTCAGAGTTTATTGTTTCACTACGTGGAAAGAAGTCAATGAGCAGAATGCCCTTCCCTTGCAGGCGGCGGGAAAAGGAATTAGAGCTTCCATTTCGGAATACTGCTACCACGTTACTGGCACGAGGCGGAACCTGCCCAGGTGGCATATGATTGATACGTCATAGATGTGTTGCGCATGCTGAATTGACAAGGCTAATTACGTTTACTTTAAGCTGGAAAACATCGGGAAACTTACTTTCTGGATATGCCTCGAATTTCAAAGAAAAGCTGAGAGGGGAATTACACGTATATAATATAGAAGTAATTCACATCTGACCAATCGCGCAAGTGAGTCGTTAAATTTTAAACATAATCATACCATATAACTCATAAATGCTGACAGTTGACAATTTTTCTATCAGATTTTAGTAACAGACATACTCATTCGTAAATCACCTCATGTGTCATGAACTAGAACATTCTGTTTTCACAACTGGACTGGCCACCAGTCTTTTGCCCAACGGCTAAATCTGGCAGCCGCTTCGAAGTCGAAGTGTAAAATGCTTGAGGCTGTTAAAATAATTAATAATGGTGAAAGTTTGAAGAAATTGCTCTGGAATTTGGAGTTGGTAAAACCATAGTACGCATTTGGCACAGTTCAAATAAAGGCTTTTGGTTCAAATATCGCTTCGTCAGAGGCCTTAAAAGGATAGTCGCCATTTTTAAACCAAACTGTAATGTAGCCTCCACACTATGACCAGTTGTTTACCACTTCCATATGGTGACCTTGAACCATGGTTCACCGGTTTCATCCACACACTGGGCCACTAAATGAGCCGAGAGCGTGGATTCGCCCATAGGGACTACTGCGCACTTTAGTTGCGTATCTGGTTACCTTTGATCTTTGGAGAAAAACCGCCATCGTCCGCCAAGTCTATTTTATCGTTTGCCACCATCGACAACGATAAACCATACCCCCTCCAGACAGTGGTGATGGCTTGCAATGGGCCATAGTGTGGAGGGGCCTTGAAAGAAAAAGCTCTTCCTAGCCAAAAATTAAATGAAAATGAAACTTTTTCTGAAAGTCAAGGTTGGTTCGATAAATTTTTAAAAAGCATAAGAAGCGACATTACGCCTATAGATGTTAGCATGATCGAGAAGTCACTATAGAAATTCTGAATTTTTGCAATGAAAGGTAAGATTTTTTTTCAATAATAATAAACCTTTAGCTAATTGATGTCTATTGAATTTAAAAAATAAAATATTTTCTTGAAATATGTGTTATTTTTGAAGATGCATCTTTCATTACTTAACTTATATGTATAGTTAGTTCACTAAAAAGATACAGTTTCTATTAACCGAATCTGAGGCATAGCTGTCCCAATTAACTCAGAATAATCGAGGTTCTATCGCATTTCTGCATCGAATATCGTTAAATCGAGAGACCATTAGCTTTATATGGTAGGTGAATCCCCAAGGACTTCAAAATATTATCATTATAAAGAGATTTATCGTTGTATAGAATATTGTAATAGCGAGATTTTACTGACATGAACATTAAATGAGAGTTCCGGAAGTAATTTGAAATGGCTACTCTCCTTCTGGCTCTAAACTGGCTACTTTTTGTAAAAATAATAGCTTGAAACTAATTATAATTTAGATCAAAACTTCCATATTAGTACATAAACAAATTAATTTTCCTACTTATTGAATTAAGACAACAGATAATTTCAAATGGTAATAAATCATGCCCTTACATGATGTGGTAAATTTATCTTCCAAACAGCTTCCAGCAACGAATATGTTAATATTACTCTCTTAGTTTTTTTTCTTTCTCTCTCATTCATTTCATTACTAGGGAGCGGATCACAACCTAAAACAAAATCCACTTTATGCATTCGTGTCATCTTCACCATTTCGTTTCGTTTCCAGGTCATCCGAGTTCGCCATTTTTTTTTTCAACTCTGTATAATCATGTTTTTTTTCCTTCCCTTCATTTTTCGGCTTCGTTAAGCGATAAGAAATAGGTCACATGGGAAACTGGATGATGACTTTTAAAAAGTCTTCTCCAGGCTATTAAGAACACAGCGAGTAAGTTCTGGAGATCGTGCATGTTGTGCTGCAAGAAAGAAAAAAAAAAGTGTTCCAGGATTCTACTCTCCAGGGGAAGTAGAAGTAGAAGTAGCGAATGAGAAGAAAAATTTGAAATGCGTATAACATAATGCTGTCCTATTTATAGACAAGATTTCACTCGAGTCGCGAAGGAAAATAAACGTGATGGAAAGTGAGAGTGACGTCGAGTTTGTTTTCTGTCTGGTGTGAAAAAATAAAGCACTTAGTCAAGGTCATGCCTGTTTTTATAATCTATAAATATTTCCTTTAGACATTTAATGGAATAAATTTCATTTTTTTAAATTTAAACAAACTGTTCAAACTTTTCTAGAGAAACTAAAATTTATTTTTAACATTTGTTTTAGTTTTTCCACATTACTTAGTTTTTTATTTATTGATATGTATGTTTGTGTTCTATTTTTTCTCGGAGAGGAAGGATTCCGGTAAGAAAAAAATGTCTAGGGTCCCAAAGTTATTTAGGACTCACCAAAGTCGTTTAGCGGGTAAGCCATGGCTGCCCATCGCGCCAACCAAAGGTGGGACGTAATTCTTCGTTTAAACAGAGATTAATCGCAGTTAGCCGTTAAACTACATTGGTGAGACCAGCCATCAGTAGAGATGTAAAAAACCCGGAATTTTGAAGAGGTGGAAATAAACCCTGGAATTTTGGGGAATAAACCCGGAATTTTGTGAACTTTGGGAAGAAATCATTTTAACAATATTTACATTTATTTTTTCAACAGTGGCTATTTAAGAACTAGCATATTATTTCTAAGAGATTTTTTTTTTTTACTTTTGGCAATATATATATATATATATATATATATATATATATATATATATATATATATATATATATATATATATATATATATATATATATATATATATATATATATATATATATATATATATATATATATATATATATATATATATATATATATATATATATATATATATATATATATATATATATATATATATATATATATATATATATATATATATATATATATATATATATATATTCAAGAAATAATAGCAATGAGCATTTAAATGATTTTATAGTAGTGCTTATGCAATTAATTACCCTGTTAGTCTTATCAAACGCATAACTGGTTGCTTCAACTTTAATTGCTAATATAATAATTATATATTATTTTTGATCATTATTTATTATGTAAATTGCTTTATGTTAAACTTTTCCCCCTCCTTTTATAATATAAAAATAAATATCTTTAAATTTAAAATAACAGTTTATTATTTTTTGTAGTGCATATATCATTTAAAAGTGTAATCAAATGATACTGTTGTATTTTGTGTCCAATTCCTACACACACATTATATATATATATATATATATATATATATATATATATATATATATATATATATATATATATATATATATAGAGAGAGAGAGAGAGAGAGATGTTATCCAAGAAAAATAATGATTTATAGGTTTTGTGACACTACAGATTATTGCCTAATATTCATTTAACAATAAAAATATTGGATCTTTCTCAAAGGAAAAATATACTCATACTTTAATACTAAACATGATACCTTGCCAAATATAGTTGGTTAATCCTAATTATTCAATTCTTTTTCATAGCATATAATAGTTAAATTTTGTGAAAATATCAACTTTTGAGGTCTGCAACAAAGACAGAAAAAATAGTGGTTCTCCTTGTGTCATAGGAATTGGTGACGTCAAAATACTTCAAAATTCCCATGTTTTGGAAATTTTCCAAAATTCTCTTCCCAAAAAACCTGGTTTTTTCCTGGGTTTAAACCGGGTTTTTTTTTCCACTACTCACAATTTTAGCCATCAGGGTCTGCTGTTAGCAACCATAAAGCGAACATTGAGTGCTTGATACCCTAAGGGCCGGTCTCACCAAAGTCGTTTAACGGCTAACCACGATTAACCCATGGTGCCAACCAATGGTCGTACGTAATTCTACGTTTAAACAGAGATTAATCGAGGTTAGCCGTTAAACGACTTTGTAAGACCGGCCCTTAATGGGATTCTATAAAAAATTTTGCGAGTAAAAATAAAACTAAATACTAAAACAATATGGTGTTACAGGATATTTATGGCGTCACAATCATCTGCCACTAGTAGGAAATGATTCGACAAATTTTAGCCGTAGAAAATTTCAGTTCCCTTTTCGCTTGACTCTCCGCGGATTTTAAAGACAAAAAAACTTGTGCTCTGCGAGTCGAATCGCAATTTGATTTATATATTTGTCCTAGCGATAAATGTTTTATTTCTACTGAATATTTTCTCACATTTTATTCATGACGTGTGCACAAATGTATTTTCCACGTTTGAGCGCTACGGAAATGATAGTTTCCTAAAAGTTTGGGTTGAATGGTTAGTTTAGAGTGCTACGGTCAATGTTTTCTTAACAATATGTTAACGAGAAATGGACCAAACGATTAACCCTTGGATGCATAGCATATGTATTTTGTACACCATTACAAATTCTTTAATAAAATTTTGCTAGTACAAAGGAAATTAAATAATAAACAATAGGGTTTCACGCAGCAGTGCACATCTCAATTTATGACGATTCTGGCTTTAATTTCAAACGGAAGGGCAGCTTATTGGTTGCCTATTGGCTATCGTAAAAGTGAAAATGAATGGGAAGGGCATTAAAGTTTTTCATGACGTTGCATGAAGATGTTCTATGGGATATCACTGAATATACTTGGTGTCAAGCCACCATATGTCAGGAGTAGGAAGTGATTCAACAGATTTTAACCGTGGAAAATTCAGTTCCCTTTAGGCTTGACTATCCACGGATTCCAAAGACAAAAATTTTGTGCTCTGCAAGTCGAATGGCAATTTATATTATATATTTGTCCTGACGATTAATGTTTTATTTCTGCTGAATAGTTTCATTTTATTCATGACGTGTGCACTATTGTACTTTCCATGTCTGAGCGTTACTGGAATGATAGTCTCCTTGGTTTGGGTGGGACGTCACGATCAATGTTTTCTTAACCGGAGGTTACCGAGAAGTAGACCGACCGATTAACCCTTGAACTCATAAAATGGGTATTTTGTACCCAGTTACAAAATCCAATGATAATTTTTTATCTCGTGTTCATGCATATGGATTATATTAATAAAATAATGAATTAATTACTGAAATGTACAGTTACCTGAGAGCTTTAAAAGTCTTAAAATAAACCTGGCTATTTCTCCCTCGTCTTAATATGCCGATAAATATAGCAATTTATTAAGATCAAGCCCACCACTAGCAATAACGATTCTCGGTGCCAACGTTTTATACTGGGCCTCCTACACCACACTCCAAAATGAATACAGTAGAACCTCGATTAACCGAAACACTCCGTTAACCGAAGTTGGTTTCTTCTTCACTTTTTTTTTCACTTTCTACTATCATCCAAAATTTTCTCTTTACAAACATGCATTTTTAAAGTTTTCTTTTTTCCCACATTCGTTTTGTATGCCAGCCGTCCTTTCCAAACTACGAGTGTAGATAAATATTTTGGAATTCCCTTTTTTAGAATTCATTTTCGAAAGCACAATTTTCGGTATGAGTGTACTCTTCCCCACTTTCAAATATCTCTGTTCTAAACATAAACATACCCCATTTCGAAATTTGGAAGGTCATACTGTTGAGTCCTAGAACAATCGAATGTTATTGCACCAATGACGATACTACATATTAAACTAGATGATTATTGATGAATTCTCGATTATCCGAAAATTTGGATTATCCGATGTGGGTTCGGCTCCAATTATTTCGGGTAATCGAGTTTCTACTGTATTTTTGAATTGTATATATGACCTTATCACAAATCCATCTGATATAAAATACATCATCTGAAAAATTTTAGCTGAAGCACAGAAATTTGCACGTGTGCCACCAGTAGAACGTATCAAAAACTAACACATGCATGTTGACCTGTGATAAAGACTTAAGAATTCTTTAAAATTATACCACATAATAAAATAGCAAGTTCTCTAGGATGCTATCTTTTCCTTTTTATAAAATCACCGATCATAGTTCAGGCATTGAGAGCATAAAGGATAAGATAAAGTTTGTTTTCTACTACATATAAATTTTCGATAAGCTGAAAAGTTACAGCCTGTTGGACCTCTTGCAATTCCTGGCTCAGGTGATATGGTGCTAGTATCCAACTAGTACTAATATGGAACTAGTTCCTTTGGAGTCTGTGACAACAAGCGAGTTCGTACCCTTACCACCAAATCTAACGGGTGGAATATATAAATACGTTTTCTCTATACATAATAAAAGCAGAATAAACTCACAACTGACAAATTATGAAACTAAAAGCATTTTATACTTATGTATCGCGTAAAAAGAGAAAGGTATTAACAATATTACTTTCATTGCTTTCTTAGATTTAGTGTCCATGAATGAGTCAATGACTTTTCATCAAGAGTTCAAGCTGTTAGCAGTTTCATTTTCAATGCACATTAAGACATATTCCCTAGTCGTTCTTGTCCCAAAGAAGAGTGCAGATATGATTTTATAATTTTCAACTTTATGAAAAGACGTTCACACGAAACTGTCGTTACAAGAAGACATAGAACGATTCTCACTGCAGTGACTAAATGTGGATACATATTCTGGTTTTAGCTGTTGAGTTCTTTCTAAGATTATTAAGATCGATTATGTTATGTTTGACAGTATGTATTTCTGAATTAATTTGAGCTGCTTTTCAGTACATGGGTTCGATTCCTACTGCTGTCAAGGATGTTAAAAGCCATTTAGAAGTAGGTACTGGTCTCTTTAGCCCTCGTGTAGCAATACATTAGACTGTACCACAGTCCAAACCACTCCGAAGAAATCTGAACACTGAAAACTTTCGTGATTACACTTCCTTTTACTTTGTATAAAAAAGTAAAAATATATATAACTTAATACGTGCACCAGGAAGTCATGAGGTATCCACATTATATTTTTTAATATTAATCTCCAGATAATCTTTTTTTTTAAACTAAACTTCCTGCCTAATGGAAAATAAAATATTATCTGCATTAACTGTGAAAGATATGCAATAGCAGGCATAAAACCTCAATAAACTTTTTTTAATGAAAATAATAAAAAAAAGTAAACTTCCACTGAAAACCTTAACGATTTACCGACTTTCCAATAGCTCAACAGCATTTAAAGTGTATCATTCAGTAAAGAGGCTTTTATTACCTTGTTTTTTTCCTATTTATTTTTTCTTTTCTTCGTTACTCGGTTTTCATTGTATTGACCGTGTCAGGCTTCCTTTATCAAGCGTTAACTTTCAAGGAAATTTACTGATGCGTCCACGCAAAACCCTTGAACTCGAACTCGCAGTGTGAATGCGTAAATTTACAACCCATTCATAAATAAAATGTTACATTAGCGCACGCTTTTCAGCGCACGCAAACAGCTAGTTATCCTTTCGGGACGTAAACGAAGCTGGGGACTTTTTAACGTCCTGATAATGGGATCTGGTGAAACAAAAGCGGAGAGACCCATTTGCTGTCGTGGGGGGGGGGGAGCGATTAATGGAAATACCTTCCTCGATTTAGAAAGAGGTAATTACGTTGGTTAATACTTTGGTTTACTGTCTGTTGTACGTTTTAAGGAATTCTTATATAATCTTCATTCAGCATCGTTGAAGATGCTGATCTCCTATGGATTTACCAACTGCTGTAATCAATTATTAACGAATAGCGTACATTTGAAGTTAAACTTTTTATATGATGAATTAATCTGGGTTGAACTAACACAATTTTATTTTTATAAAAGCCACCCAAATGAAAGAGACATTATCATGAGTGCGCCATTATGTTAAGAAACAGACACTACACATGCCTTTATAAATGGTTTTGAATGCTGGGAACGCATGCTATATCGGCAGATTAAGACAGGTGCTTCTGTGATATTGTATGAGCAGGTTGAAAGGTCGTATATCCTGATATAATTTGGGTTGAAATAAGACAAATTCATTTTTATAAGGATTGTCCAAACGAAAGTATATTTGTCATAAGTGCGCTATTGTATTTAGATACAGAAAACTACACATGCCTCTACAAATGGCTTTGAATATTGGTGTAACGTCACTGGATCCTCTGGTAGCGTGTGGGTTTCGAAGTTGTAGTGACAAGAAGTACAGCTTAAAACGATAACAACTTTAATTCTGGTCTAAATATAAAACTATTTACAAAGTTTCCGAATGGAAATTACAGGTACCATGACCATAAAAATGATACCGTTTTAACTAAAGACCTTTATTAAGATAACGTTGGAGGACGGGTTCTCACTTCATCATAGGAACAAGACAAAATGAAGGGTCAGCTAGCATGAAGTTCTATGTACAAGACCCGTAATAGCTGGGTCAACATCTATGGGAAAATATCTCTAGAAAAATCTTCCTCCGATATCTCCTTTTTATTTCGAAATTTCCTAAATTGTCCGCTAGGGCCACGTAGGATTATAATTGGTCAGGCTCCTTCTCTGAGGGCGTAAACAATAGCCCCAGTGGTCAATTTAGGTTAGAGGTTAAAAAGGGGAATGCATAATGACGCGGGAATTTTAAGCCCTTGATTTAAGTTTTGAAAACCCCTGAGAATTTTTCTTACACACACACACATATATATATATATATATATATATATATATATATATATATATATATATATATATATATATATATATATATATATATATATATACTCTAGACATTTTTGGCTATAACAAGTAGCAAGTGTCAGGGAGTTTTAGTGTTAAGGTACGCCAGAATGAGATATCAGAGTATGAACAGACTGAAAAAATATACAAATACAAATTCATACAAAAATTATATTAAAAACAAAATATATAAATAAAATTAAATACAAATTCATGCAAAAATACAAATAAAATAAGCAAGAAAAGTCAGCATCGAAAAGGCACAAATGTAAGATTAGAGCACGCAGCTGTTCCGAAGATACTGTATGTTTCTCAGTAGCCTCTGTCTACATAACTCGGGCAAGTTCCTATGAAACAGCTGCATGGTCTAACTCGTTTCGCATTTCTGAATCATCAGCTGTTGCTTCACTTGTTTGTTTTATCTGAGGATTATCGATGGGGAGAAATTCTTCGAAGAACAAAATAATAATAATAGTTCATTAGAATATGTGTTCCTGACTGATATAAATCCTAATGATATTTACTTTGACTCTTAGAATCCTGCAAAACTTTTTTCCCTGGTTTCACGCCAGTGGATGGATACATAATTACTCTTCTGATATGAAGAATACTACCAAAGTCTATGGAAATACTTTTATGGTCATTTTTACAGTAGTAGCTCATGGTTCATTTAAATCCGTACGTCTGAACCTTTTCTGGACCATGCCCCACCAAGTCGTTTTTCAATATCTGATGCCTCCACATGCTGAACATATTTAATAACTGGAGTATTGACTACGAATTGAACCCAGCGATTGTTACTTGTCTTCGGTACCAGAGTCAGCGGGTTCGAGTCACACTGCTTACATGGATTTTAGGAGTCGGCACTAAGCAATAGGCCGCAGTCTTATCAGTCCTTGTGTAGTAGAAGACGCATCCAGAAAGTTAGTTTCCCGATGTTTTCCCCTTTAAAGTAAACGTAATTAGCCGTGTCAATTGCGCGTACGTAAGAGATCTATGACGTATTAATCATATGCCAACTGGACAAGTCCCGATTCGTGCCAGTAGTGGGGTAGCAGTGGTCCAAAATGGAAACTCTAATTCCTTCTCCCGCCGCCTGCAAGGCTCGGTCGGTGATCTTGAATGCACAAAGCATTGCGTCAATTGAAATTCATCTTCAGCTCTCTTAAGTCTATGAGACGAAACTGACACCCGAACACAAAATTCAAAGCTTAGGGGCAACACTGACATTTCTGCTACGGTATCACGATGATGGCGACGAGTTCCTCGACAGGATCATCACGGGCAATGAGACTTGGATTTCGCACTTTACCCCGGAAACCAAGCAGCAGTCAATGCATTGGCATCATAGTGGATCTTCGGTCAGGACCAAATTCAAACAGAAGCTGTCGGTACGTAAATGGATGTGCAAGGTGTTCTGGGACAGGAAGGCTAGTTCCATTCACTGGGACAGGAGTTCTACGACAGAGGTATATAAAAGTTGATCCCACAATACGACAAGTGTCTCAATTCTGGTGGTGGCTATTGTAACGATCCGTTACATGATCCTAAAGAACGAGGAGCCCGAAGGTGTCCTTTCGTAGTGGATACTCACGATTAGCGGCAAATAGAACCGGGTGGTCTAAAATAACTTAATTGAAAACTGTCCGTCTGCTGGAGCCAGATCGTCTAGGCTTTGTAAGTCTGTTGAATGGAAAGACTCTGTGAAAAGATTGTAAATAATTACAGTGCACCTTGTCGGCCATTAGCGGTAGCGAAAAAGGCAATTAAGTTGTTTGGGTCGGCTGATCTGAAGACGGCTTTTCGGCCACATATGGAAACGGAACAGCTGATCCAAGGCGGGAGGTGACCGCAAGATTGCATCACCCTGGTTCTGGAAGTTTCCCGAAGAATTGCGGAAAGAAAACGGCGCCGCTATAAAAGAAGGGTGACAGTACAAAAAAGAGGCTTTTTCTTCTTGAGGTTTCTTCCTGATAGAGCCTTCGTAGCTCAACCGCTCGTATCTCCGCTTCTGGAGTTTGTTTGTTTAGAGACCGCCAATGTCTCTGTTGCTAGGAAGTCGACCTTCGACTTGGGAAGTCTTTTCCCGTTATTGTGCTAATTTTAATTTTACTTCTGGCATAGAAGTAGGTAGCCGAGAGTGACTTTGCTCTCGAATTTGGATCGTCTTGCATCCTGAGATTTCCTTCACGAACCCCAGCGTTATACACACTCTGAACTTTCGAACCTTTCTGTGAAAGCCGACTGGGCTAATCGTCAGCCGGAGGTGATAGTGTCAGCGTTTATTACCGGCACTAAGTAGCGAACAATTCATGTGATTAGAAGCCCTAGCCATACTGTATCCGGTATCCCACGTATCCTTATTGTGTGAATATCATCTCTGCACGAGATCCCCGATTATTTAACATCCTACTGAATCTGTACATAGCTGTACATAATTTATTCGATTGAATAAAATATTTAATCAAGATTAAATAGTTTTCTAGCCTGTTTCATTGACGGCTTCGCCTGCTATATCCCCAGTACGTTACACTATGTAGAAAAATAGCTGAAACATTGCTGTACTTGTTGCCAATAAATATGTCCTTGAAAGTATGAGTTATTTTTTCTTTTAAATAGGGAAACTTATTTTCTGGATGAGGCTCGTAAAATAGTAGACCGTAGCGCTCCAAACTAAACCAATCAATCTGGCAAAGACCAAGTGTTCTAGGCTACAGCAATTTACAATACAGTGCATTAGTTAAGTACTAGCGTATATATAGATGAGGGAAAAGAAACTCAACCTATAAAAAGACAAAAATTTGGAATTGTATTTAATACTATTTTTATTTAATATGCAAATATACCTATTTCTTCCATTTCTTTGAAAGTTCGCTTGCACATGTACTCCACAATAGATCAGCCGCCATTGTCCCATCAGCATTCTCGAGTAGTAACTTCCAGAGTAGTTTTAAAATATGTGAATCAGTTTTACATAAATTCTAATGCTAATTAGTTTTGCCCCAAACCGATATTTAGCTCATGAACTTGAATGGAATACATGAATACTCGATAGGCAGATGGGATTCATTGAAAATTTCTCTCTCACGTTCATATCCAAATAGGGAATCATTAGGCGTCTATCAATATTTATGTATCATTAAAATCAAGAAGATTTATGTTCCCCAGTACATGTTTCTCGATGAACTGATAGCCGTCCCTCAGGCCAGACCAGTTCTTTTTTTGCCGGCCTATGTCTACTGTGTGTCAGAAAAAGAACAGCTCTGTGTTAGACCTAAAATTAAAGTGTTATTTTTGTTTCCCATTGACATGTATATTAATGATTTTCTTGTGTTTTTGCGAGTTGTATAGCTAGAAGATAATTCATACTGAAATAAATTCTTTTACTGTTTTCAAAGGAAAATGATCACTTTAGTATAATTTAAAAGAAGTTCTTTTGCTTTTGAAATGTAGCAATATATAATTGATAATTATATACAACTGAACGAACACATACTGAAAGAAAATTGTCAGTGTCCAAAGAATAGTTCTATTTTTCTAGTGAAATCTTTTTAGATGTTTTCTTACACATTGACGGACACTTGCGTCTTTAGCCGTCAAAGCGAAGTTCGCTATGTGGCATGAAGGCAATTGCCGTCCAAAACGGAACGGTCGTTTTTAGACACTACGGCTATAGCGGTACAAATGTGCATTTACCGGCGTTCAAGTAGATACCTAGTGTCATGTTTCGGAAACAATATTTTAGGTTGAATTCCATTTTCCACCTGTTCGTTTTCCTCACCGAAAATAATGTGTAATAATTATAAAATTACTATAAATTTTTTTGTCATTTATTTTTGTTTGATCATGAGCTAACATTTCGTGTAAAACTCCCGAAAACACTTTGTTGCACACAAAAAATGGCTTATTTGAGTCATTAAACCTGTCATTTATGTTTCTAAGTTTTTGCTATTATAGCCGCTATCGTCCCATTACTTAGTGTCTAGAGTCTGCTGGCGCCATGACGGTTATATCCGCAACCTAATTAAAGGTGCTGAATTAATCAAAATTAAGTTTATTTAAGCAGAAAGAGTAAAACTATACTTCTAATATTCTAAAAATTACGAAAACATATAGTGTTAATTTTCGAACTTCACTTGTTCCTATTGTCCGTCTATGTGTTATGTATATTATGTGTATGTGTTACTTAGCAATCATGTATATGTGTTATTATATTATGTTATGTATATTATGTATGTGTTACTTAGCAACTTAGCAATTGATGTCCCCTCATAGTCACGCTTTTTGTGCGAAGCAATATTTGCTAGTGTGTGGTGCGGGCCATGAGCGTAACGCAGGGGGTGCAAAGGAAACACCCACCCTCAACCAGGGCGTGGCAAAAGAGGCACTACCATGGATGACTTTTATTGAGAGATCTATTTAAGAATTTCTTTAGGTAATTATAAGGTGAGAAACTCTCTGAGATAAGAGTGGAACTTGGGAAAATGAATGAGATTACTTCCTTACTTCTCCAGGTCCTAGTCATTTCCTTATCTTCCTTCATTTAAAAAAAAAGGGAATTTTCTCGCGCGAGCTTGGTGAAAAATCCCATTTTTCCCCAAAAGTTCACCAAAAATTTTGAATTCAGATGAAAAATTTTCTGCCTTATAAACTACTCCTTTTGATTGCACCCAACCACGCAACCACGCATTGAGAGGAATTTATAGGTGTAAGCACGTACACAGATAAGAAAAGGAACATGAGGATGAATGAACTCTGATCTAACCAGGGAAAATTTCTATCCTTAGGTCAATGTGCTAACTGCTGGGTTACCCATGGTCAATATTTATGCGGTTTGCGGTAATACGTGAGGAGAGGTCAAGTGTATGTTGTAAGATTTCTTTCATTTACCTATAATGAATGTTTTAAATTAGCTGATTTTAGGCGATCGATTGACCTCTGAATTAATTCGGTCTAATCATTGTCTAATTACGGTTGTCTTGCTTGTAGGCTTTCTAAGTAGATTTTCCAGGAAAGTGCTTGGTAGCGTAAACACATCTACTGTACTAGCTTAAGATCTGATATTCTATTTTCAAACATAGAATGTATGCAACTGAAATACGAGAGCCGAAATTCGTCGGAAGTGTAAGCTTCAGTCGCAGCTGTTGTAACAAGCGTTCAGTAGATTGTGTGTCCGATGACTTCATAAACGCCCAACTTTTGACTCTTTGGCGTCTATTGGCTCAACCGTTGCGGTTTCGGGAGATGAAATTGGAGTCAACCACAAGAAGACGCCAAAAACGTGACATCAGAGTTACCAAGAAGCCTGTAGACCTTCTATCTGTGTCTGAGATCCACTAGAATTCTGACGTCAGTTTACGACATGTAGGTGACTGCACGAGAAGACAAAAATATGTAATAAATTTCACATTCATGCTTCCAGTCTTTCACGACTCCAGCATTGTCGTAGAAAAAAAAAAACGGAAGTCGACCGTTAACGCACATCTATTTTCGAGTCCATGTGGCATAAACGTTGACCCTGTATCTCAAGGTCTCAAAAATCCATTACTTTTTCTTTTTCTTTCCGTTTTTCATTTACTTTTACTGTT
Organism: Pardosa pseudoannulata; assembly: GCA_032207245.1. NCBI lineage: Eukaryota > Metazoa > Arthropoda > Arachnida > Araneae > Lycosidae > Pardosa > Pardosa pseudoannulata. The sequence goes on along the minus strand of CM063506.1, from coordinate 62,099,285 downwards.
TTTGGAAGGGGTGGGGGAGGTTGCACTTTGTTTAACGGGCTTTGTTTTCTGGAAGTGTTGGGATTTTATTCAGAATGGGAATATGTTCTTGTGATTTATTCATCATACACTCTACATTTATTCATCCTCGTAGCTCTCGCATAAAATGCTGTACGTAAATCAACGCTCAAGAGGTGCATAAAAAGTTATGGAGTATATGAAAAGCATATTCCATACAGGTGAACCAAAAAATAATGGTAGAGAAATGGCTTTTTTGTTCCCACATTACGTGTGTTCGGTGCAGAATCTCACGAAAAATTTAATTCGGTTCTTTCTCGTTCGTCAGAATGGTCCTTCCATTCCTTTGTCTCCCACGATATTTTTCCATTTTTTCCCCCAAAATCTCTTTTTCTTTCTCTTTACTCACGATTGTTTTTCTTTTCATTTGACGGTTTTCCCTCTATTAAAATTTGTTTAATCCATATTTCACTGATTGCCAAAAATATTGCATTTAGAATACAGGGATCATAGTTATTCGGAAATTAAAAGAAATTTGTCAATTAAAAAATACAAAATAACTACAGTAGAACATCTTTTTAATGACCCCACGATACAACAACCCCTTCGTTAGAACGACCATCTTAAAAAATCCCAATTATTTTACCATAGGAATAATATTAATTTTGAATCATTACAACGACCCCAAGTGTATTATTTTTCGTTAGAGCGACCGCCAATTTTAGACGGCAGAACTCATGAGCAGGTTTGCTATTTTAAAATTATTGTACTGTGGTGCAACTTCAAGAAACCTGTACTCCTCTCTTTATGTTTGCTTAAAGGACCTTTTCGTCACATACGACATTGATGTCCTAGGTAGATGACACTCCTGACACTAATGAAATGACCCAGCTCCTCAGTTTCAAATTTCTGGATCTTCAATTATTTTTTGATGAGTTTGTTGCGGTAGACGAAACAGTGCTGCGAGGAAAATTTGAATGAGGACAATTTTATCGCCCGTATTACCGGAGATGAAGAAATTTGCGATTCCGACAGCGGAGAAGAAACTGTCCAAGTTTTTGAAAAGAAATGAATGAAAAAGAAGCCTTCAATGCAATCAATGCCTTACGTCAATATTTTGAAGGACAATTTAATTCTGAAGATATTCTTCAAAATCTAACGGATATGGAATCAGTGATAATGAAAAAGTCCCAAATGAACTCGAAACAGGCGTCAATCAAAGACTTCTTTTTCAAAAATTCAGTAATGGAAATACAAATAAATAGAAGTGTTCTCTAGGTACTGCTGCGTTATTTTTTTGCTCATTTTTTTATTATTTTTTCAATTCGTTACAATGACCTTCCGTTACAACGACCATATAATGTTGGTCCCACAGTGGGTCGTTATACCGAGGTTCTACTGTAGTTGTAAAAATTTACCGCAATACTCTCAACTATGACCTTCAAATAATCACTCAACTTTGAGTATTTAAAACAAATTTAGATAAGAAAATCAATTGGTCCTTAATTAATTAATCAATTGGACCTTAGCTACAACGAGCATATAATGTTGGTCCCACAGTGGGTCGTTATACCGAGGTTCTACTGTAGTTGTAAAAATTTACCGCAATACTCTCAACTATGACCTTCAAGTAATCACTCAACTTTGAGTATTTAAAACAAATTTAGATAAGAAAATCAATAGGTCCTTCTGAGATAAGCCCTGAAAATATAGATAAAGTACTCTTGAGAAATACGCCTTTTATACAGCTGGTCCAAGCTTTTATATTTCTCTTTAATAATGAACAATTTTTAATTGTAATTTTACCATATCCAGCAATTAAGTTTCTATAACTGCAACGTTACACACTTAATTTGAGAAAGTCTTAAGGGGACACATCACCTTTAAACCTTCAAAAAAATCGATTTTTTGTTTTTTGCATTTTTACAATCTTTGGAATTTTCTGAATCGTTTAAAACAAACCCCATTGAAATATTCGAATTAGAACCTGTAAAACTATAACATAAAAAAGAAACACTGGCAGCATGGGACATTTAAATCACCCAGCTGGTGTTTGTTTATATTCTCCCTGCCGTTGTGTCATCACTTTTAGCGTTGAAACTGTTTTAAGATTAATATTGTTCAAATATTGGTAAATGAAGCATTTTATATATTTAATTGGGGGGGGGGGGGGGGGGGGGGGGGGGGGGGGGGGGGGGGGGGGGGGGGGGGGGGGTTTGGTTATGTTGTTTGAACCAGTGTTATGCAAGAACTGTCTTAACAAATTGGTAATTATGCAAGAGTATTTACATACAACAATGATCAACAGCTGATTCGTTCGGCTGAAATCATGGCTGAGATGCTTACGTTAGTGGCTTGCAAAGCAAAAAAAAAAGATATAAAATTGCTATAAACGTAAAAATATTAGAAATAGAAGGGACAATGTATACATATAGGCAATTTTAAATCATTTTATCAAATGTTTTAATGGAAATAGGATGAAAATATCTAAAGTTTTAACTTTAAATGCATTTTACTCAAAATGATGTTATTGAAACTTACGCACACTCTAAAATAAAAGCTATTGCACGTATGGATCTATAATTATCAAAGTTAGTACATTATAGTACTATAATGAAACTCCACCTACTTTTTTGAAAGTTTATTTTACGTGATATTTATTGTATTTGAAATTTATTTTTTCAACGTCATTTTAGGTTTTTTGAAAATTTATTCTCCTGGTGTAAAATTTCTGTTGGCTTTTAAATTTGAAATAGGTGGAGAATAATACCTTATGTTTTTTGTTTATAACAATGCAAAAATTATTGCTGAAATATAGTTTGTTGCATTGTTGCTGTAAAACTGCACGCAGTGTGATAGCAAAATTTTTAAATTTTCAAAACAAGAACTTTTTTATTATATAAAAAAAGTTCTTATATACCAGAAACAAAGTAAATACAGGAAAATAATTAACTAGATTCAGAGATTAAATGCTAAAATTTCCAAGTAATTTCCATAATAAGAAAATAAGTTATGGCAAATCGAAAAATAACAAAAATTCCTCATTTTGAAGTTGCTTAAAGGTGATGTGCCCCCTTAAGTCGGAGGAAGTTCTGTGTTTTAAAAAATATCGCTCTAAACACTAAAATGAATTTATTACCTCGAACGATGAGAGTATTGTCAAGTATGAGAGTATTTCAATAATCAACAACGATCACATTTCAACGATGAAAGGAGTATCTACGATTGTCTTAGAATCTACAGTTATGTCTTTAATAATAACGTTAAAGCCTTATATCTAGTTTGACTTTCAGTAAGTTCATAATTTATATTTTTTCATACTAAATTTTATATTTTACGTAGTTTATATAAGACGAGGGAAATCGAGCCCCTGTAAATCTGCTTCCTCAGTATCTTCCGTCAGATTCCAATAATCAACAACGATCACATTTCAACGATGAAAGGAGGACCTACGATTGTCTTTGAATCTGTAGTTGGTTCCATAATAATAACCTTAAAACCTTATATCCGGTTTGACTTTCAGTCACTTCATAATTTATATTTATTGATACTGAGCTTTATATTCTATGTAGTTCACATTCGATGAGAGAAAAAGGTCCTAACGTGAAACTATTCTGGAAGAGGGTTAATAATGAGATGTAAGACTGTTGTAGCTCTCTCTTTTGAAACATTCTCTGGGATATCAGAGTCCGGCAGATTTTCTATCTTTTTTTTGTTTGTTTGATTGTTTCTAACTTTATATAAATTTCCGAAAAAGTTTAAAGCAAAATTCGTGATGACTGCTCTAATTGGGTCTATTTTGGTATCACGATGCACTAATCCATTGGTATGGTATCAGGCATTTTCTTTTTGTTGTTGTTAATTTGTAACAGCATATCAGTAAAAGATTTTAAAATGTTTATTTTGGTAGTGTGAAACCTTCAATGTTCTTGAGTGAAGAAGTAGCGTGAAGAAGGATCACAGACTTAACAGAATTGAAAATCACTTTTATTTTCTGAAGTAAATAATTGCTATATACAAAGGGATTCTAATATCCCAACACAATTCGAAATGTAAAGGGTTGTTACTTGGATAACATATCCAAGATGATCATAGTCGTAAAAAGGAATTAACTATTCTCACACGATGGGGAGGATTTTCCAGGATGCAACGCGAACCCAGTCTATCTCCAGTTCGGTGTCCGAGACCCTGCCGTTCCATATGTCAGCGGACCTTACGAGTCTCCCGAACGTAATTTCTAAAAAGCGGGATCCGGTCAAAAGTCGCGGAAGCCTCCCCAAGGTCAACGCAATTACGTAAAAAAATGTCGAAAAGCCGTGAGTAAAATAGATGAATTTGATTGGAGCACCTAGGTCCAAGACCGTATCTCCAATTTGATTCGGTGAGACATCCTATGAGGGTGTGCATCGTGATCTGGGGTTTCATTACATGATAAAATATACTAAGTTAAAAAATACATTTACACTAATATAAGAGAGAAAAATTTAAGTCCCTTGATAGCAAATAAAAATCATAAGATGGGAAAAAATTTAAAGATAGTACAGAAAAAAGGGTGAGAAAGGATAGGGAAATATTTTTGCGGATGCTGGCATCCATTTTTAAAATTTCATACATTTTTTGGTATTATTTTTAATTTTATACATTTTTTATTTATTTTTTTTTCATTTAAAAAATGAAAAAACACAATAATTAAACAAGAAAAGGAAAATAGGAGGTGAAAAGGAAATACTAAGATAGGAAAGGACGGTAGCAAAATTAAGGAGCTAACTTGTGATGAGGAGTAGCAAAGCGTCATTGTGGCGCCATCTTGATTCGGCGCGAGAAAATAGTTAAGTTAATAATTTGGAATAGGACTTGGAAAAACTAAATGAATTTGGAATATGAAATGATTTTAGGGAAGCATGGCGGCTCGAGGCCTATTACGATTATTATTTTCCCTGAAATCATAGTCAGGTAATTCAGCAATAAAGCCGTGAGTCGCAAAATTCTTGGCTTTTTACACCTGGGGGTCACTTACGGTCCCGCCAACCCTTTTCTGGTCAGATACGATTCCAGTTAAACCTCCCACCCCCCCCGGAACCGACAGGAACCCACCCCCCCCCCCCCCCCCCCCCCACCCCCTCCCCCCCCCCCACCCCCCCTCCCCCATTAATTTTTTTTATTGTTTTTTAGTTTTGTGTTTTGGAGAGCTTACTTGAGGTTACAGCTAGTTAATTAGTCGAATTCTCATTTGCTAGCTGTGCCTTTCCGGAACTCTCAAGGAAATGCTCCGGAATCATTACCGCTACCGATCAGAGCATGATGTCCATTCAACCGAACTGTCAACATCCCAAACACTGTGTCGCAGCGCTATTGTAGTCCGGTCAAGCAGGTGGGACCCAGCTCGGCCGATTTCGGTCATTAGAATTCTGAATAATGGGGGGGGGAGTCTTCACAGTATGTAGGACGCTGTTTTTGAGTTATCGGAGTTCATGGGTTACAATTCTACAGCTGACAGAGATGTTCGTAGCAGTTCAGAATCAGCTTTAAGTAATAGGTATTAGTGTAATAGCTCACGTGTAAGAAAATGAGTAGACCATATCATTCCAAACAAAAACCAAACCCTCCGTTATTTAAAGATAAATAGTATTTTGTCCTCAATGTAACAATTTAAAATAAAAATCAGCTGCTTTTTAACCTTAAGAAGACCATGAACTTTCAGAGCTAACTGTTATCGCTTTTAATCGATATCGATATGCTTCAAAATGTAAAATTTAACTAGAAATATATTTAACATTCCAATATTTCCGTCAAAAGGCGTATTTTATTTATAAGATAGCTTGTCCAGATATGCGCGTATGAAGCTTACTTCAATTCTACGGACTAGTTACGAGATTTTTAACCTTAAGAAGACCATAAACTTTCAAAGCTAACTGTTATCGCTTTTAATCGATATCGATATGCTTCAAAATGTAAAATTTAATTAGAAATATATTTAACATTCCAATATTTCCGTCAAAAGGCGTATTTTATTTATAAGATAGCTTGTAAAATATGCGAGTATGAAGCTTACTTCAATTCTACGGACTAGTTACGAGATTTTTAACCTTAAGAAGACCATAAACTTTCAGAGCTAACTGTTATCGCTTTTAATCGATATCGATATGCTTCAAAATGTAAAATTTAATTAGAAATATATTTAACATTCCAATATTTCCGTCAAAAGGCGTATTTTATTTATAAGATAGCTTGTCCAAATATGCGCGTATGAAGCTTACTTCAATTCTACGGACTAGTCACCAGGTACTCACCCCCTATAAATGCAAAGAGTTTGGTCAGTATGTCTACGGCTGCTACCGCAATCGACATATGTCACTAGTGACTCTACGTCATAATGACGTCAGAAATTGGCAGAGATGGGAATTTGGCACCATAAATTTCCCTCTCTGACAGCATTATGACGCAGAAGTCACCAGTGACTTATGTCGAGTGTAATATGGTAGCATCCTACAGTACTTTCTTGTATTATTACTGGGTTTAGTTTAGTTATATAATTTTTACCTATTTTTATTTGGCATATTTCTTCCTCTTTTTTTAATTTAATTGCACAATTTTCTTTTGTGCTAATCTATTCCGTTGTCAGGAAAAATGAGTGATCATTTGCAAAATTTAAAGAATTTAACATTTTTTTGTGTCACGTACTTAGACCGGCGATTACAGCTAATCAGCAATTATTTACCATACCAAATATAGCAAATCACGGATTACCTTTAACCGAGATTGAGACTGGACCATGGTATTTTTTATAGGTACCTGGATATTTTATTTTATTTTAACACATTGTATGCGGGACACGTACTAGTATGTTTTCTGATGATTGATACTTGAGCGAGGGTCACTTACTAATACGGGTTAGTGTAACAACATGGTCTGTTTGTGTGTACAAAAATAACGATATATACAGGAAAACACAGGAAAACGAAACCGAATGTTCTTGTCTACTACACAGATATTTTATTTTCTTTTAACACATTGTATGCGGGACACGTACTAGTATGTTTTCTGACGATTGATACTTGAGCGAGGGTCACTTTCTAGTACGGGTTAGTGTAACAACATGGTTTGTTTGTGTGTACAAAAATAACGGTATATACAGGAAAACACAGGAAAACGAAACCGAATGTTCTTGTCTACTACACAGATATTTTATTTTCTTTTAACACATTGTATGCGGGACACGTACTAGTATGTTTTCTGACGATTGATACTTGAGCGAGGGTCACTTACTAATACGGGTTAGTGTAACAACATGGTCTGTTTGTGTGTACAAAAATAACGATATATACAGGAAAACACAGGAAAACGAAACCGAATGTTCTTGTCTACTACACAGATATTTTATTTTCTTTTAACACATTGTATGCGGGACACGTACTAGTATGTTTTCTGACGATTGATACTTGAGCGCGGGTCACGTACTAGTACGGGTTAGTGTAACAACATGGTTTGTTTGTGTGTACAAAAATAACGATATATACAGGAAAACACAGGAAAACGAAACCGAATGTTCTTGTCTACTACACAGATATTTTATTTTCTTTTAACACATTGTATGCGGGACACGTACTAGTATGTTTTCTGACGATTGATACTTGAGCGAGGGTCACTTACTAATACGGGTTAGTGTAACAACATGGTCTGTTTGTGTGTACAAAAATAACGATATATACAGGAAAACACAGGAAAACGAAACCGAATGTTCTTGTCTACTACACAGATATTTTATTTTCTTTTAACACATTGTATGCGGGACACGTACTAGTATGTTTTCTGACGATTGATACTTGAGCGAGGGTCACTTTCTAGTACGGGTTAGTGTAACAACATGGTTTGTTTGTGTGTACAAAAATAACGATATATACAGGAAAACACAGGAAAACGAAACCGAATGTTCTTGTCTACTACACAGATTCTAGTAAAATTTTAGACAAATAAAAACTAGTGTTTACATTATTAGTTTTATGATTGCTCTTTTCATTTTTTATATAATGTAAAAATGTTTATATATAATATAATTCGAAAAGATTAAAACTATATACTACTATTTCTATTTGATTTTTCATATTTACGATACTATTATAAATTTATCCACTAAAAAATATATTTTTTGCTTACAAAAATCTTATGGTTGTTATTTACATATTTCTATTTATATATTTGTTTATATATTTCAATATAAAATACGAAAAGTTGGTTAAAAAATTAAATAATTTTCGATATATTGAGATTTAACTGAATAAATTTAAGCGCAAAACGTCCGCTCCCGGTACAATTCCGCTGCGAAATATACCCGCACACAATGTGTTAACAATCTCACATAAAACGTGATTCATTTTCCTTTAGCCTAGTGCAAGAGTAAATCGCCAAATGTAGAGTTTGTGCTTTTTTTTACGTTTTTAAATAGAATTCAAATAAAACTGTTTTCTTTTTATGAAACTGAAATCTTTTATTTTCTGAATTCTTCATATTGCTAGTGTAATTTGCTCCAAACACTAAACTGAATTTAAAAATAAATAAAGCCTTTCATATGAGAATCTTAAATACTCAGAGAGAAGGGTGGATCGAAGTGGCTAGTTTACAATAAAAACCAAATATAGTTTCTTAGTTTTTCAAATAAATACTAGATCAAACACATTATTTATGTTCTTCGCTCAGAAAAAAAAATACTATAAAAAATACGAGTTCTTTTAATTTTTCTTTTTACAGGCTAAAATTTAATAGTCTTAAGGTGATAAAAATTAAATAATATACCGATATATCGTGAAGTATCGAGTTGCATCGTGAGTTTTCAGTTCGGCTATGTATCACGATGTTGAACGAACGCCGATATACGTGAATCGATTTAAGATCCTTCGACCAATCTAAGATGAGAAATTGACTTACCGATATTATGATTTATACAAAGGAGTAACAACGATTGCGTGATATAAGTAATCGCTGATTTATCTACTTCGTAAAATCGTTTTTCCGACTGGAAGCACGTGCAGAGGTTATATGAAAATTTTACCAGTAAGACACAGAAGGTTTTTTTAATTAGTCCTAATGACTAAACATAGAACTTCATTACCCAAATAGTCACTTAGAATAGAATTTAAATTTTAACTTGCGTATATTTATCTTCCTATAATTTCATTGTTAATAGACAGATATATAAACAGATATATAGACATAGACATTAAGTAATTTCGTAGTACCAAAGATCAGTAGCTCCATATCCACGGTAGTAATTTGATAGACATGTAAAACACATTATGATACTGATTTTACTTCGTGGTCATGAGGTCCTCCATGTTCCCAAATGATATCTCTGGAGACCTCACAAGCCTGTGGGTGTTCTACTTGATTCCCGCTTCTAAATTACAAGGATTCAATTGAGTAAAGTACTTTTTTCACCTTATCGGTGATCCTCAAACAAAAGACGCATCTCTTCTTGTTCTTGAAGTTTAGGGTCAGTCTCACCAAAGTCGTTTAACAGCTAACCGCGATTAATCTCATTCTAAATCTCTGAACTGCGTCCCACCGTTCGTTGGCGCCATGGGTTAATCGCGGTTAACCGTTAAATGACTTTGGTGAGAGTGGCTCTTAAGCAACGGATGCTACCACATTACAGTCGACATTTGTCACTGGTAACTTCTGCGTCATACAGATGTCAGAAAAGGAAATTTACGGTACCAAATTCCCATCTCTAGGGACTTCTGACGTCATTATGACGCTAAAGTCACCAGTGAGATAAGCCGACTGTAATATGGTAGCAGCCTTCTACTATATTGTGGTCGATATATGTCACAGGTGACTTCCGAAGTCATAATGACGTCAGAAGTTGCCAAAGATGGGAAATTAATACCATACATTTCCCTCTTTGACCTCATTATGAACAGATGTCGTCTGTGACATATCTCGACCGGAATATGGTAGCACCCCTAGTCAGTCTTCAGCCCTCATGGTTTCTTGCTGAAGTGACGCTTTATATTACGCTTAGCCATAAGCCAGTCGCATGTCACGACGGCGTCTTTTAGACCTAGTATGTAGGCTTTCCGACACCAGGGGAAAGAGTGATAACAACAACAGTTGAATCATGACATAAAAATTTATAAAATTATAGTAGAAAATTATTGTTATTATTAGTATCATTTATTTAAATAAGTTTCAAAAAGTACAAAGATGTTATTAACATAAATCAAGCTCAACTAAGTCAATATTCAAAATTCAGAAAGAGCCATCCAGAGGCGTACCAAAGGGGAGTTCAAAGAGATATATGCACTCCCCAAGATTTTTTCTAAAAACTGAAAAAAGAAGGAGGGAAAAGAAATTTTAAATTTTGTCTTCCTTTTAAGTTTAAAAATACCATAATACTACAATAAGAACATTATCTTGAAATATTTCGGTTTTGTGAAAAAGATCTTGGTACATATGTTTCTTGCACAGGAAAAGAAAAGAGTAAGATTCCACCTAAGCCAGTTTCTATGAAAAGCAAAGAATGGAAAAGCTTTTGCTACCTGTCCAAATATTCTTATCGTTCTGGGCCATTGTCTATAGATCCAGAACCAGAGAAAGCGGGGAGGGATTGTGGAGTGCATTACAAAAGGTGTTCCCTCCTTAGAAAAGTATTACAAGAAATATTCTTTTCTCCGAGACAGTAATCTATAAATACTTAAAGCAGCTTTCTAATTTTTATAACTTGCTAAAAATCATATCAGTTCATGAATAGTTTTGCAAAGGAGAAATTAGATTAATATAATGCATTCTTTAGTTTTTACGCAAAGATAATACTAAATTAAAGAAGTATTTTTTCATGGCAATTATAGGCGCCTATATGAGACAATTTAGAAAGGGGGGGGTCTGAGATAAAAATGTGTGTATGAATGAGTTGTATTTGCATATTTAAGTGTTAAATTTAGTTTAAACCCTCCGAGTGGAACACGCCGAGGAAAAAAGTCTAAAAAAAAATATGTTTAAGTTTTATTGTGTCAGTGACCAAAGTGTTCTATGAATTTTTACCTCTCCCTTTGTCGACTAGATTGGAATATGGGAAACCCACCCTTGTTATTGTCCCTTGACTTCCGGTTATAAATAGATATATAAATAGACATTATAGATTGTTAATTTTTAATACACATGAAGCTCGTCAAGTCTCGAAGATCATCCCATAAGAAATAATGGATTCTAAAAGTACAAATAAAAATATTCTTTAAGAGAATTATTTATATTTTGTTACAAAAGTCATCCAAGTTATTTAAGTGGTGCAATTAAAGATATACCTGTTACCGCAAGCGAAATACTTCGAAATAGAGATTTACAAAGCCATGAAAAGTTATCAGCGTCTTTGCGCCTCAGGGCTTAGGGGTGCAGTTCCTAAACAATCGACCTGACTTTCCTACCTCAAAACTCCATGGAGGAAAAACACTGGCAGAAATGTACAATACATCCATTTTCGGAAAGTTTTTAGAAGTCGAAAATTGTACGTGACAACCGCTTTGAAGACATCATCGGTTTGGAGGAATTGTACGTGCGAACCGCTTAGAGGGTTAAAGAACTGATTTTACAAAATGAGGGAGAGCTCAAGAACCTTCTGCGCTTTACATATGGGTACCCTTGTTAGCAATATGCAACAGGAGTATGAAGATAAACTAATTTTTGAGCGTGTAACAGATCATTCTCATCCAAATATCAAACTATCATTTTTATCTGCCTTATAGGGTACTTTACAATTCTGGAAAATTAAAAATTTTACAGATTCCGTCATATGACGGGCTATATGCTAGTATCTTAATATTGCAAAAACTTTAAAAGATACCATAAAACCTTATTAACACTAGATTTACAGATGTTGATCATATACCTATTTTTACTAAAGTGAGCCAATTTGACTCATACAAGAAAATTGAAGTTTTTTGCAAAGAAAATAGTTCCAAATTAATTTAAATGAAATGTTTATTATCAAAAAATTCATGGAAAACATTTTTTACATATAAAATCTGTTTTTGAAACACATTTTCCTCAAACATTTCTATTACATTTAGCACAATGGTTTCTACATCTGTTTCTTTTGCATGATTGTTGAACTTGACAATTCTTCCGTGCGTCAGTAGCATGAATTTCTGTCATTGGAATGGAAGTGTTCTCGACTTCTTCTCTATATATACTTTATATTTACTTTATACTATATTTATTACTATATTTATTTATTTTCATATACATTCTGTGAGTCAAATTGGCTCACAACCGTGAAAATAGGTATACCACATTTGATAATGCGAAATGAAGGGGTCTGCGGGGAAGAGGAATGAAAGTTTACATATATTTAATTACTTAACTAATAAGAGATTTGAAAAAAAAATTTTATTTACATACTTACTAGCATATAGCCTGTCATATGACGGGATCAATAAAATATTTAATTTTTCAGAATTGTAAAGTATCTTAGGCAGGTAAAAAAAAATGTTTTTTTTTTTTTTCTTTGAGAATTATCTGGTACACGATCAATAAATTGTTTATCTTCATACTCTTCTAAAGTCTTTCGATACTGTGAATGCAGTTTAGAATCAGGTTGAATTCATTTATAAAGATAATTCGAAGTTTTCTTAGCTACGTCAAAATTATCGTTATAAGATGGATAGCAGAGATTTTAATACTGACAGTGATTATTTGGCGGTACATATGAATGATGTCCAATATTGAGCAAATCGATTGCAAAGCGTGTGGTTATGTGTAAAAAACAAACACACAGACGAACAAACTTCTCAATTTTCAAAGATATATAACTTAAAAGCTAGATATTTATTAGTCCTTGAAATAGACTCCTAGACTTTTATGAAATGAATTTGTTGTTAATAATTTTTTTTTTGCCACTGTAATTAATGGAAGTAAAGGAATGAAACTATCATTTCTAATACACCCCGGAGGTAGATAGAATTTGTTAATACCTGTGACAAATTTTTCATTGGAACAAAAAATAATCGACGATTAAATTTAAAGTTATCGCATATGAACCTAAGCTATTATTTAAGCCAAATATAAAAGAAAATTATTGACGTAATATCTAAGTTCAGCGGTAAAACGTATGACAATAATGCAGACGATATTTAAATAATTTAAAATAAGAAATAATTAAATCAGATGATTAAAGGAATGACGTCATAATGCTAGAAAAAAAATTATTTTACCTACTGTGTGATAAATTGATAAATTTAATGCCTGCTCTTAGAATAGGGCTTGAAATAATGATATAAGTGATCGAAATTTTTAATGGTCAAATTGGCTCGTGTAAATTCTGTGTTAAAAAATTTGACTCTAAAATGGTCATTTACCTAAAAACAAATTATCACTTAAAATTCGTGATTGTTCTTGTGTTTAATCAAAAAACAAAACATCAGATGCGAACAGAATTCCGCTCGTTCAAAGATATATAACTTAAAAGCTAGATATTTATTAGTCTTTGAAATAGACTCCTAGACTTTTATAAAACGAATTTGTTGTTAATAATTTTTTTTTTTGCCACTGTAATTAATGGAAGTAAAGGAATGAAACTATCATTTCTAATACACCCCGGGAGGTAGATAGAATTTGTTAATACCTGTGACAAATTTTTCATTGCAACAAAAAATAATCGACGATTAAATTTGAAGTTATCACATATGTACCTAAGCTATTATTTAAGCCAAATATAAAAGAAAATTATTGACGTAATATCTAAGTTCAGCGATAAAACGTATGACAATAATGCAGACGATATTTAAATAATTTAAAATAAGAAATAATTAAATCAGATTATTAAAGGAATGACGTCATAATGCTAGAAAAAATATTATTTTACTTACTGTGTGATAAATTGATAAATTTAATAGCCTGCTCTTAACCGGGGAAAATAGGGCTTGAAATAATGATATAGTGATCAAATTTTTAATGGGTCAAATTGGCTCGATCCGTAAATTCTGTGTTAAAAAATTTTGACTCTAAAATGGTCATTTACCTAAAAACAAATTATCACTTTAATTACAAGTGATTGTTCTTGCGTTTAATCAACAGCTGCAAGTGAAAGTTATCAGATGCTAGACAGAATTCCGCTCGTTCACGGGAAATGGATGTAAACACACGATATAAATACCTGTTCCCTTTGTCGCTTTGATTACGTCAGACATCAGCTGCTCACCCGATGTCTTATTTCCTTCATAAAAATTCTCCGCACGTGACGGCATTCTGCTCATTGTCATGAACTTGTTTTGTGTGTTTTTTCTTCAGCTATTGAACAAACAATGGCTGTTTTTAATTGAGACTAATGGCAGCCGAAAGGAAAAGCAAATTGCTATCTTGTTATGCCTTGGTCTCATCGAAAGCTTTTTTTTTCTTCTTTTTTGTTTAACTTTTTAATTATGCATTCACAAAAGGACGCTTTCTGAAGATTTAGATAGCTTTTTTTCTGGAGTTTTCTTATTCATAATATGACTAGATTTCAAAGAAATAAAACTGGGACAAAAAGTAAAAAATCTTCCCCACAGACGAGAAAAAATTAGCATTATAATTATTTCAAAGAAATCTTTTTCTGTTTTAAATTGAGACTAATAGTACCCAAAGGGAGAAAAGCAAACTGATGTCTTGTTACGCCTTGGTCTCTTCTAAAGCATTTTTTTAAGAAAATTTCAATTACACATTCATAAAAGAAAGTTTTCCGAGGATATATACAATGATTTTCTGAAGTTTTCTCATTCGAAAGATGGCCAGATTTTAAAGAAAAGAAATGGGGACACAAAGTAAAAATCTGCACTATTCCCTCTAAATCACAAATGGAAAAAATATATAATTATTTCTAAAACATCTTTTCCTCTAAATATTTGGTTCCTGGCAAGTTAAATGGTTTCTTGTCAGTTGAACATCTAATTTGGGTTTGTGGCTCTTTTCGGAGAAACAAAATTGGATCCATCTTTTTTTTTTTTAAATTTAAATTATTAAAAAAAAACAGAGATAATTCAGTAGTTTCAAATCAGGGGGGGGGCATAAAAAGGATTTCAGTAAAAATCGAGAAATTTAAGTACAGCTGGATTTATAGTCTAAAGTGTTTTTTCATTTACCGGCAGTGACGTCATACTTTGTTTTTCCAATTTATGATCGAACTATGGATCGTACAGGAAATCATCTTTGGGCACTTTTTATGTACTCCCAACGAAGAATCTAGCTGTGCAGAGTTTATGCGGACGTTTTTGACACCCTGTATTTCTAGTAAATATGAAATTTCAAAGAAAAAGAATTTGAAGTTGAATTGTACATAAAAAAATTAAAGTATCGTTTAGAAAAATAAAAAGGGATTTTTCACGAGGCTTATTAATTTTAATGAGAAGGATTGTGCTCTTTTTGGTCATCAAGAAGATTTTTATCGTTGAAAGGTAGTGACTACCATTCGAATGCACTTGTCCAAATATTCATCAGTCAGATGTTTATGTACTTGCCTTCCCTTTCAGATTAAAGAGGATCAAAATTGGGTAGATTTCTTTACGAGGGGCCAAATATTTTCAGGTTTGTTTGTTCGTTTTGGAGCGTTATGGTCTACTTTTTTGCAACACGAGAGCTAATGAGACCGAGACCTACTGCTTAAAGCCAATTCCGAACGGCTACGAACATCCATGCCATAGTGGGATACGAACCCGCGAACTCTGGTACCAAAGGCCATCACCCTAACCATTAGGCCATCGTAAAATATTTTCAGAGCTTTTCAGTTTTGAGAATGAATAATTTTGAATCGCTTTTAAGATTAAATAATCACTTCAGGTTACCCAAGCTGAGCTTCAGACTGGAATCTACCGAAAATTTGCCCATGAGCTACTAGTATCGATCGATCTCTACACTCAGTGTAAAAAGCCTCATGAGCATTTGATTGAGAGACATAAAACATGAGCAAAACCAGTAACGATAAGCCTTAAAATCTCAAAATAATCACAGTTAATCTAAAAGTGTACATCGCCCATGAAAAGCTTAGATCATTATTTATCCATTATTAGAAAAACCTGCAGTCCATCCTCGCACGAAATGTTACGGCGGGGGTAAAAACCGTGATACACGTTTAGTCGTGGAAAGAACCAAAAACGAACCATTCTTAGTCTAAAAATAGTCGTTCTTAATGAAAACCAGATGGTTATTATATTTATAAAACTTCTTTTCCTTCATGTTTTGAGTTACAGAAAAAGTAACATACGTAACATGAACAAAATCTCGAACATTACAATCTTAAACTAGTCAGAATTGAAAAAAAAAATGGTTTAAAGAATAAAAAGGGAAATTTCCTATTTTACAATCATTACTTACAAGCAAATTTTGTTTTACCTTGTACAAAATATATTTCGATAGGTAATACCCTTTAATTATCCCAATTAGAAGATGAGGGATTTGTCAAAAATATTTTTTTCCTCCATTCCTTCAAAGTCACAGATTTGGCACTATTTGTTCATGTTCCGAAAACTTGAAGAGCTGCAGATACAGGCTTTCCCACTAACCAAATTTCTTATGAGGCTCTATATTAAATCATCTGACTTTTGAGAGTTAGTCAAAGAACCAAGAAAGTCAATTCCTGTGTTCCAATATCGAATAGAGGCTATTAGAAAAATCTGATGATCTTGTGGAAACGGAAAGAGTTGTAAGAGTTGTCAAGCCATCTCATTCAGGGACTATCGCTATTGTTCCTTCAAGTTTATGAAAAGTTAATTTTTTAAAAGGATTTTTGTATCGCTGTATGTGTCCTAGCCGTATTATTATTGAAATTTTAATAATTTTTTCTACGGGTCTTTAGGTTCTCTGTAAATATTTTTTTTTTCTTACATTTCAATATTATTTCTTATTATCCATATTCGGTTTTCTTTTACTGTTCTGAAAATTCTTCTCAGTATTTTTCTTTCAGTAATCACAATTTTCTTTTGTCGGCTTTATTTATTATCTAGCACTGGCTACATATAAAACTATTGGTCTAATTCGTGTTTTGTAAAGCTGAATCTAAATACCTTTACTGCACTTAAGGCAGTAAAGTACTTTACTTAAGGCACTGGCTACCATATAAAAACTATTGGTCTAATTCGTGTTTTGTAAAGCTCAATCTAAATATCTTTACTGCACATACGGTAGTAAAGAACTTTACTTACGACACTGGCTACCATAAAAAAAACTATTGGTCTAATTCGTGTTTTGTAAAGCTGAACCTAAATACCTTTACTGCACTTACGGAAGTGAAGTACTTTACTTAAGGCACTGGCTACCATGTGAAAAACTATTAATTTAATTCGTATTTTGTAAAGCTGAATCTAAATATATTTACAAAGCAATAAAGTACTTTGTTTTCTGGATTGAAAAAAAGCTATTGTCTGAATTAAATCTTTATTTTCACGGTAGTAATATTATTAAATACAATTATAGCTAAGTGTTTAAACTGCTCAACACTTTCACACATTTTATGTATTTTTAAGTGTAGCATGTTTTGGCATTTGTTTAAAACTACCATATTTTGGTTTTCTCTCCAAAACATTAATATGTCGATCTTAAGTAGATGTGTTATAATTTACCTAAAATGAAAACAGGCTGAAAAGTAATTTCAAATCCCACCGGACAACTTTGATTTAGACCGAATGCTACTTATAGTCATAATATTGATTTATAGCTAGTTTAATCACAAGTTTTAAAAATATACTATCTCTCACATTCCGCAGTTAGTATTTTGGAGCTTTTGACCTCATCCTCAAACACAGAGCATAATTTGGGATTTCCACTTAAACTGAAAATACTTGACATACAATTGAATTACATCATAAATCTTTCGCGTCGACCCCGTAAGTGCAGAATAGTGTCTTGGTAAGTACTCAGCTCTCAGATTCTTCACAAACAAGGAACGACACATTTGTTCGTGAATTACCTTCAAGTATTTAAGAGGAAGATTTCTGAAAAAAGTTTAAAATATCTGTACGTTCTGTATGAAGGAAATGTTACTAATATTTCAGGTTAATCCCTTTTATGACAGAGCTTATCCAGATAGCAAATTTAGTTTGCAACAAACTTGTAGCAGTCTTGCTTTGCAAACCTGCAAACTTGCAGCAAGTTCAGCATGACAAGTCTGGAAGTTTGAAACAAGACTGCAGCAAGTCTAAGAATTTTCGCTTGCTTCAAGGTTGTCATGACAAGGTTGCCACAGTTTTGCAGCAAAATAGCGTTGCAAAAGTGTGGTCGCTTTATGTTCCGTCTAACTTGCAGGAGTTTTGCTGCAAGCTTGTAACATCAAATTTGTTATGACAAGATCCAGAAGAAATCAAACTTGCTGCAAGTGTGCATGCTATCTGGGTACATTCATTCAAGAAATTTCCAAGAAATCATTTTACTTTTGTTTCACTTCAAGATATTAAATAATCGCTTAAAATACAGTAGAACCTCGATTATCCGAAGTAATTGGGACCGAACATACTTCGGATAATCGAGAATTCATCAATAATCATCTAGTTTAATATGTAGTATCGTCATTGGTGCAATAACATTCGACTGTTCTGGGACTCGGCAGTATGAACTTCCCAATTTCGAAATGGGGTGTGTTTTTTGTTTAGAACAGAGATGTTTGAAAGTGGGGAAGAGTACACTCTTACCGAGAATTGTGCTTGAGAGAAGGGATTCTAAAAAAGGGAATTCCAAAATATTTATCTGAACTCGGAGTTTGGAATGTCGGGAAAAAAAGAAAACTTTAAAAATGCTTGTTTGTAAAGAGAAAATTTTGGATGATAGTAGAAAGTGAAGAAGAAACCGACTTCGATTAAACCTTAAAGGGGCACCCTTAGTAACTATTTGGGATTCAATGAAATTCATAGATTATAAATGTTATCTATGAACCTTTTAATTAGGAAGTATATGAAAAATAAATTATATTGCTTGAAGAATAAGCAGGAGTTAATTTGATTGCTTTATCACCTTCCTTGGTACAGCATGAAAATTTTGTACATTTTTTTTAATATTGTAAAAGTAATTATATAAAATAATAATATATGTATATGTATTACATATACATCATACGTAATACATATACACTAATAATACATATATATATATATATATACATATATATATATATATATATATACATATATATATACATATATATATATACATATATATATACTATATATATATATTGATATAAATATATATATATATATATATATATATTTAAAGGGTTTATAAATCAAATAGACAAGAAATTTGTAAGCAAAGTTTTAATACGTACTTTTATTTTAAAGTCTTAACTTTGAAAAATCGAATTTTTGCTGTTAGAATCTAGTTTTAATAGAACCTGATTCTAAAAACAGGTTTTTTACAGGAATATTTAAAAAGAAGGAAAAAATTAACTGTCTATAGTTTGATGTATCAAAAGCATTAGAAATCAGAAACATTTTTTCTTTGTAAATCAGAGAAAAAAATTAACAGGCGGTATATTATATATACCACTGCCCTTCACCACTGCCCAGGTTAACGGAGAGTCTCGGTTAATCGAGGTTCGGATAATCGAGGTTCTACTGTATAAATCATGAGGCAACAGAATCAGCGATGAATAAATGAAGCCACAACTAATTTCCTTTTTCTAGTTTATTAATCACAAATCACAATCCTATATACACAATTTATAATATTTCCAGTTTAAAGATACCTTACCACTTTGAAGCTTATTAAAATAACAATTAAGTTAAGTAATAATATCAAGACAATGATAATCACTTTTATATAAATTTAAAAGTTCCAATTGTCGCAAATCACCAAGGTTTCCACGGTTTTATAATCATGACCTAGAACATTTTTGCAACAAAAGAATTTTTATCCCTCTATCGTTCACACAAATTTCTATCATAGAAATCGGGATTCAGTTACTAAACAGAACGTTGAAGCCTCACGCCCAAAGTTCGCGGTTGCGGGTGAAGATGAGTTGTTGAAATTATTTCCAACATTGTACAACAGAGTAAAAAATTGAAACATAAAATTAGACTTAATAAAATGGTATTTGTTCTGGCTTATTCACATATATCGTATCAGGGCATGATCTTTATAATTAATTCTAAGCTCTAGGCAAACAAATATTTTTGGGCACCTATTGTAGTTTTTACGAAATATGACTCACTGTAAAAGATAAATTCCTCTTCTTAAACTATACATACGGTTGGCTGTCAAAGTCGTCGCAATTCGTTTAATCCCAGCCGCGGTACCTTAGTCGGCAAAGGCCTCGATCTCATAGCCGGTGGGTTGTGGGATTGAGGCTCGAGCAAGCCAAAGATACTCCGTATTCATTAATGGCGTTCAGAACATAAAACAGGTTCGTGGTCGCAGTGGCCTTGAAATTCCAAAACAATGCATCTGGAGGTGGCAGTCCATGCTTGGGGAATTTCTGCTTGGCCCTTGCTTTTAAATTTTGAGGACTCACTTTGTTTGTTTGCGTCGTCCTGGGGAGTAATGTTGGCCGCCTGTATGGTACTTCCCGAATGGTCAACAAAATTATTGGCGGTGTATGAGGTATTGCTCTTGCGTTAATTAAAAAAACAGTTAATTTAAACCATTTAGATTTATTCGATTCCATAATCCTCCAGCGATTGACACCATTGGTCATAAGCCATCGCTCAATGCTGTCAAGCCATCTTGTTAGGGCTATACAATTTTTTTCCCGTCAACTTTATAAAATGTTTTTTTTTTATTTACAAGCTTTTATCTTTTTATAGTTGTGTTTGTCCTAGCCATCTTATTTGTAAAGCTTTAATAATGCTTACTATATCAGGTTATCTGTATCTTTGCTATGTATTAAACATCACTATCCATCTATTTATATAATGTGTACCCAAAAAACCAAAAATAAAATTATACATTTATTGAAAGTAAATTTAGATTTACATATATTATCTTAAACCTGCATATTTAATAGGAATCAGAGTTAGATGTGTAATGTTTGTATAATTAACTTTTGTGTTTTGGCCCGCTTCAAAAATGTTTGCCCGTTTAAGAGTTAACATTGTGGCGGCAACAGACACAGTAAACAAAATATACATTGTATCAAATTAGACAGTCAGTTCTGTATGTACCACATTATTTGGCTTCTGAAGCAATACTTTTTAATCTGCCTACGAAAAGCCTTCTAGCGATGTCAAACATTCTTTTTCTTCATCTTACAGAGCCTCCGGGTAAAGTAGTTATCAGAGAAAAAAAAATGTCTGGCACATCCAGAGAAAGACACCCATTAAACTGCCAATGATTTGATAGTTGATGTTGCCATCGATATGATCTTTATAATTATAGAGGAAACAGATACGGCGAAGATATTGCGGGAAACTTTTGTTCGTCATCTTATTCAATCCACAACACGTAATACCTGCAGTTTCTTTGTCCTCGAAAAGCTTTTTTTAAACTCTAAAAGCATTTTCACTTTTTTTTTTCTGGAGGCCTTTTTGTAAAAAAATTCCCCATTCTTGTCTGACCGCCTACTTCCCGCACCGCGCAATGTCCCAACAAAGCGTGAAACAGTCTCATTTCCAGCACGCTTCTTTTTCGAAAGGAGTCGGGGAGTGTGCCCGCCTGCAAGGTGAACCCCCTCGACGAACCAGTAACTCACTTTTTCGCAACTTTGTTCCAGCTTGCGATTATCGTCATCATTCCGTTTCTTTTTTTTTCTTGGAATTTCTTTTCTCTTTTCTTACGCATGTCCTGTTTCCACGTGGAGTCCCCGAACTCTTACGGCTACTCTTCAAGGTGAAAGTACAACTTCACTTTCATGTGAGAGCGAACAGGTCCGGTCCGAATCTCAGTAGAAAAAAAAAAAAAGAGAGAAAAAAACGGGAGGGGGGGGGTATGCTAAGAGAGAGTCTGCATTTCAGGAGATCCCGTTAGCCTTCGTCGGCAATCTGTAATCTGTTATACTGACAGGTCAAGATCAGGGGAAGGCTGCGAGATGAAAAAGAAAGAAACAAAAAGAATATTATAAAGAGAGAAAACACGCAAAAAAGGTCAGACTAATGCGCGTGCCTCCAGGTTTGAATTACTGCATATCTTTGCCTTGCTGGACCGAAGAATTGCTCTACCCTGTCGTCCTTGTATCGGACGAGTTTTGTAATTGGTGAGTAGTCAACCTTGGAAAGTCTCCGACCCGATGACTCTTTATCTACTGTGTTCCCTCGTATTAACTTTTAAAGAAAAACTAAATAAAGATAAACTTCTATACATTATATCAGTTTCAAAACCATCTCGTCGACTTTCGACTCTCTTTTTTTATAGTTTATTCATTGTCTTTTTTTTTTATCTCCCTTCATTACTCTAGATGTCACATGTCACGTTTTCAGCGGTTGAACTCTCTGAGCTGCATGCTTACACACTCACACATCACATGAAACTATCTCTCTGAAAGGAAGCTTACTTTTTGAAATTTCATTGAATAAGTCACGCTGCCATTCAAATACTCATTTGACACGGTCAGGGCTTTTGTGTTGAACCTCAGAAATTAAATAACATTAAACTAATCAATTGCGAAAGGGAAGTATTGCAGCAGATGTGACGGACTCCCTGATAGGTATCTGATAGGCTTATCAATAACTGTCATGATATATGAAAACAAAAACGTGAAAAGAATCTTATTTAACTAATGTAGGGTGTTGAAACTGATCGGTGGTTCTTTAAGAAAAGAACATTTCAGGTTAGAATAAAACAGATGTCACATGAGGTAGCTGAATTATTTATTATATGTGTAGGTCAATATGATACCATGTATTAATCAGCAAGTGAAAGATTTAGGTTCAACTGCTCTGACATATTGTTTCGTTGCACCCCACCTGGAATTAGAAGATATTGACCCCCCTCACCCCAGGGTCAACCATTCAAATTTTCAATTTTCAGTTTACAATAAAAAGAATTTTATCTCTATCATTCCGCAAAGTCAATACCAACTAAGCAACTAAACTCTTGTATAATCGTCTGGATTTAATTTATCATTCTATTTCAGTACCACAGATACTAAACTGGGTGGATATCCGTGCCATAAATATCAAACATTTCTAATTCAACTCCTTGGTGAATGAAGAGGGAAAACTAAAGAAAGAGCCTTTACATTCAATCTGGCTTTGTGACATAAATTCTGTTATAAAGTCAACATTTAGAAATGTAACCATTCGGGATGAAATATCAGATTTGTGAACTCAAAGCCAACAGAAAAGCACTAAAACCTTAGAAATATTGAGAACTCGCACGTCAGGGAAATGAAGATTGGACTAGATGAAACAAGGATCTAAACCCTCTGTAGAAACTGCCCGAAATCGAGCGTGGAGCAGATCATATATTCTCTTGCCTTTCATTGTGGCTGTAGTATATCAGATCAGCGATTATTCTCAAGAGAATTTCTGTGGAAACAATTGCCTTCGGCTAGCTGAGGCTGTGTGTGCCACAGATGGTGCCATGTAGCTTGACTATCCATGGACACGACCAACCAACCATCCATTTCAAATTTCAGCCTTGGCACTAATCTATAGCATCTACAATAGTATGGGACATTCATCATTGCTGTAATGGCGTTAACTAATCTAATGATTCAAAATCTTATCAGCCTTAAATTACATGCATAGAGTTCCTACTAAAGACTATTATAGTAAAATTATCCAAGTTGTCTCCAGACCTGTACACAAAAATCTGACTGGAATACATGAATAGTAAATCTTAATTCCAAAAACAAAACTTTCAAACGGTTCATCGACCATATTTTGCATTTTTTGCACCAAACTTATCGAATCTTCTCAATTCGTTTTATGATACGCGGTGTATAAGTTTATAATTTGTATCATTCAAAAATGTACCTCGGTGATGTGGATGTCCTTTAATTGCTACAGACAGAAGCATCAATGCTGCCCCTGTCAGATGTGTACAATTGAAGTTAGGTGTGTTTTATGTATACATTTATAACTCGCGCCTTTTTTTATCCATCAATTTAGGCTCTCTGCTTAGATACATTCTGAAGACAGGAATCCCAGAATTAACCGCATTTCTAACAAATTAACTATTGTTTATTTCATTGGTATTTGTACTGATAAACTTTGCACTTATGTAGCATCATACTGTTTTTTGCGCATTGTCTACCAAATGCTGAAAAATATATTAGCTTTTTATGTGCAGTCTGTTTGAAAAGTAAATCAGCTACTATTTGTAATTCCTTAAAAAGTTTCTATTTTTAATTGTGCTATTTATGTATAGCACCCGTGTGGTGACCGGGTATGGAAGAATAGTCCAAATGTAGTTCATACATGTCGTAGGAGACGACTAAAATGGGTAGCCAGTGTCCGGGGGTATAGCCGGACACCCTGCCCCTGGGGATTATATCAGGGGACTGGTCCTTCAGGTTGGGGGTTGGTAGTGGGGCCAACAACCCAACCTTGTAAAAAATCTAACCGTTAAGAAATCCAAAGAGAGAATTAGCCGGACTGCTTCTACTGGAAAACGACTAGGAAATGGCCCAAGGACCTTTCGCTTTGGAACTTGGAATGTCCGAACACTGTAGTACAGTAGGGGACTGCAATTTCTTATAGGAAAATTTGACAAAAAAGATCTTCTCGGCCATTTGTCACCCGAAAAAGAGGGAGACCTAAACTTAGGTGGCTCAACTGTTTGGAATCAGACTTAAGACTTTTAAAAATTAGAAACTGAATGTCCATCACCAGGGACAGAAGAGCTTGGAATTCGATTCTCTGGAAGGCAAGGGCTGTTTGGCCATTGAAGAAGAAGATTTATGTATAGTATGAGTAATAATAAGCAAACAACTTATATGGGGAAGTTGCTAAAGTTGTGCCAATATCTAAATCGTACTCCTAATAATATTTTAATTAAAGCACCAAAAACTGCACCTCTAGTTCAGTATGATGTGCTATTGAGTCAGTCCTATTGTTTTCAGATGATTGTTGGAAAAAAAAAAAACATCGCGTAAATACGCCGATAATAAGTAAGTTTTCGCTCTATATTTTTTTACGTATATTATTAGCTTTTACAAAAAGTAGATGATTTGGAAAGTAGATGCACATTTCTATTTCGATATTCTTTCTGTAGTAATTTAGAAGCTGTTTGGATAAAAAAAACACCTTAATGAGCTATTCCAATATAATGCTTTTTTTATTTTCAATGGAAAGTTACAATACAACAAATATAAAAAATTCAGATTTCAAGAAAAAGACATCGGCAAATCGATCAGCTTAAATCTGTCAATCCAATATCGCCTGTATGTAGAAACAGATGGTAGATCATGATAGGAGGCAAAGTAAGGCTTATATTTTTCTAGTTATTACACAGGACACAAGATAATGGAGATGCTTGCAGAGATAATCGTAACCGGAGAAAAGCGTATCATTCCCACTGATTTGTTTCTTGGTCATTCAGGAATATCATATATATGTTCGAACTAGGACCTATGACCGCTTCTAGACGCAACCTCCTGAGAGAAGGAGCATCTTACGGATTTTGCACTTTTTGGCCTTGGCGGAATAGTAAGCCAACTCCTAGTCTATGTATTACAAATTTGGCTTTCAGTCTGGCTATTCCAATATTACGCATTCAAATTATGGATTCAGTTATATATTTAATCAATACTAATTAAAATACTCTTTTTTAATACATTTTTCATTTTTTCTGTTTTTTCAAAAATTTATGCATTTTTGGATATATTTCAAAAAAAAAAAAAAATTGCATAAGATTTTGTGTTGATGATGTTGTATATTTCTGTTTAATTCGAGATTATTCTTAAGTGGTATTACTTCAACAATCCTTTTTTATCCATGCTTTTTGATCTAACGTCAGAATCAAATCTGTGAATGAGTCGATCTATCCAATCTGATCTAAAGTTTTACCTAGAATTTACAGTAATTTCCTTTCAATTCTCTACAATACTTTTCGACCGGCAGTTTCACTTTGTGAAAAGAACAAGTACGTCATAGCTTTCCTTGGATTCACTACATCTTGATTTTGTAAACTTACCAAATAAATTCTTACTTTGAAAGTCATCGACACTAATTTCCTGTTGGCTTTTTTCTTTCACTCTCATCCAGATTTTGTCTTCTTTCTGAACAATAGAAAAAAAAGAAAAAAATAACATTAAGCAATTTTTGTCTAAAGCTTCTCACAAGAAATGAGATGTAATAAGTATGGATGTATAAAATATAAAGTAAACCAAATTATTTAAATTGGCTAGAATTTTAGCCCTGCGGCATCCAATTATCATGAAAAATTGTGAAATTACACTGATATGCAAAACTTAAGCAAAAGGTGGGTTTTTTGCTATAACTCCACGAGAAATCATCTGAGAGACATGAAATTCAGAAATGAGGGAGAGTGTTATGTACGTAAAGGATGACGAAAGCATCAGCGCTGAAAAAGGAATACAATGCTTACGGTAGGGAATCATACAAAAACAAGCTTTATTGAACGCATAGCATCGTGACTCATGATTGTCTATCCAAGAGGAAGAACAACAAGCAGATCTTCCTTAATATGGGATATGCCCTACCCTAACTGCAATGGTTGCTTCTCACAGTCTCCGCATACTCAGAACCAGCTGGTCCAACATTTCTTGAGGTAGGACTGCCCATTCCGCAATCAGCATCTGTTTGAGTTGCTGGGTGTTCTCCGGAGTATGTAAGCGTGCTGCAATGCGTCTCCCCAAAGCATTCCACACATGTTTGATGGGATTTAAATCAGGAGAGTACGCTGGCCAATCCATTCGAGTGATATCTTCACATTCCATTAGCTCCTCAACAGCAAGAATCCGATATGCCGTGCATTGTCATCCATAAAAATGAGGTCTGGGCCAATGGCAGATGCACATGGGGAAGGAGTACCTCCTCACAATAGCCATTCCAGGTTTCAAAACCTCTGTCAAAAATGTGGATCTTAGTTCACCCTTTCAGCATAATGCCTCCCCAGACAAGAACTACAGGACCACGGTAACGATGTATTTCCTTGATGTTTAGGATAAAACCGGGTCTCGACCTCTCTCCAAATCAAAACGCGTTGAGAATCACTTCTGAAGCGAAGCTGAAAATTTGTGTTTTAGAATGTGACATGTTCCCAAACTTTTTCAGTTTTCTGTGCCCTTAATATGTCAATTTTTTTCCTCGGTGCCCTAAGTATGCATATAAAAGAACAATGCGCATATAAAATAAATTATTCTATCCAAAGTACCTAAAAAAGTTTGGATCAAATTTGCAAATATTGTACTCGACTACATTGTAATCAACGTTCAAAGATATATTGTAAAGCCATATTACGGTTTTATTACATTTCACAGTAAGACATTAAAATGTTACAATTTGCTTTTAAGTATGAGAACTTGTTTTTTAGCTGCACAGTTTTCCTTAACCTTGAAACGCAATTGTATTTTGTAAGTTACGTCTTATTTGCATATTTAATTTTCGAAGTTTGTTTTATGAACTTGCATTCTAATAAACTATGTATGAGGTAGTGGCCTAGGTATATTTTCCTCAAGACAAAATGACAACAGAAAGTACCGTTCTGTTACCGATTCATAGCACTGTTTACCGTAGCGTAAGTAGCTTACCTTTTAAGGGGAAAAAAGGTGAATAAATACAGAGTTACGTAATGAGAAGTGATGCAAATGAAATGTAAATAAGCGACCTTAACCTCCAAATACTTGCAACTGCTCGTCTCGCTGTCGCTAGGGAAGATTACATAATACATCTGGTTTTTCTTTGGTTGTTGTTAAAATTTATACTAAGTTTTATATTCTATACTGTTTATATTAAACGAGGAAAAAGATGCCCCTATAAATCTGATCAGATTCCAATAATCAATACCAATCACATTTCAACGATGAAAGGACGACATACGATTGTCTTTGAATTTATAGTTGTGTCTTTAATAATAACGTTAAAGCCTTATATCCAGTTTGACTTCCAGTCGGTTCAAAAATATACATTTAATTACACGAAGTTTTATATTTTACGTAGTTTATATACTACGAGGAAAAAGGTGCTCCTGTACATCTGCTTCCTTAATATTTTCCACCAAATTTCAATAATCAACAACGATCACATTTCAATGATGAAAGGGGGATCTACGATTGTCTTAGAATCTACAGTTGTGTCTTTAATAATAACGTTAAAGCCTTATATCCAGTTTGACTTCCAGTCGGCTCAAAAATATACATTTAATTACACGAAGTTTTATATTTTACGTAGTTTATAAACTACGAGGAAAAAGGTGCTCCTGTAAATCTGCTTCCTTAATATTTTCCACCAAATTTCAATAATCAACAACGATCACATTTCAATGATGAAAGGGGGATCTACGATTGTCTTAGAATCTACAGTTGTGTCTTTAATAATAACGTTAAAGCCTTATATCCAGTTTGACTTCCAGTCGGTTCAAAAATATACATTTAATTACACGAAGTTTTATATTTTACGTAGTTTATAAACTACGAGGAAAAAGGTGCTCCTGTAAATCTGCTTCCTTAATATTTTCCACCAAATTTCAATAATCAACAACGATCACATTTCAATGATGAAAGGGGGATCTACGATTGTCTTAGAATCTACAGTTGTGTCTTTAATAATAACGTTAAAGCCTTATATCCAGTTTGACTTCCAGTCGGTTCAAAAATATACATTTAATTACACGAAGTTTTATATTTTACGTAGTTTATAAACTACGAGGAAAAAGGTGCTCCTGTAAATCTGCTTCCTTAATATTTTCCACCAAATTTCAATAATCAACAACGATCACATTTCAATGATGAAAGGGGGATCTACGATTGTCTTAGAATCTACAGTTGTGTCTTTAATAATAACGTTAAAGCCTTATATCCAGTTTGACTTCCAGTCGGTTCAAAAATATACATTTAATTACACGAAGTTTTATATTTTACGTAGTTTATAAACTACGAGGAAAAAGGTGCTCCTGTAAATCTGCTTCCTTAATATTTTCCACCAAATTTCAATAATCAACAATGATCACATTTCAACGATGAAAGGAGTATCTACGATTGTCTTAGAATCTACAGTTATGTCTTTAATAATAACGTTAAAGCCTTATATCTAGTTTGACTTTCAGTAAGTTCATAATTTATAATTTAATTCATACTAATTTTTATATTTTACGTAGTTTATATAAACGAGGAAAAATCGAGCCCAAATCTGCTTCCTTAATATTCTGTCAGATTTCAATAATCAACAATGATCACATTTCAACGATGAAAGGAGTATCTACGATTGTCTTAGAATCTACAGTTATGTCTTTAATAATAACGTTAAAGCCTTATATCTAGTTTGACTTTCAGTAAGTTCATAATTTATATTTTTTCATACTAAATTTTATATTTTACGTAGTTTATATAAGACGAGGGAAAAGGTGCCATGTAAATCTGCTTCCTTAGTATTTTCCATCAGATTCCAATAATCAACAACGATCACATTTCAACGATGAAAGGAGGACCTACGACTGTCTTAGAATCTACAGTTGTGTCTTTAATAATAACATTAAAACCTTATATCCAGTTTGACTTTCAGTAAGTTCATAATTTATATTTTTTCATACTAAGTTTTATATTTTACGTAGTTTATATAAGACGATGGAATAGGTGCCATGTAAATCTGCTTCCTTAGTATTTTCCATCAGATTCCAATAATCAACACCGATCACATTTCAACGATGAAAGGAGGACCTACGATTGTCTTTGAATCTGCAGTTGGTTCGATAATAATAACCTTAAAACCTTATATCCGTTTGACTTTCAGTCACTTCATAATTTATTTTTGATACTAATTTATATCTATGTTTTTACATTCGACGAGAGAAAAAGTTTAACGTGAAAATTCTGAGGCTTAATAATGTGTAAGACTGCTGTACTCTCTTTTGAAACATTCTCTGGGATCCGAGTTGATTTTCTTTTTTTTTTTGTTTGGTACTACGAATAAATTTCCGAAAAAGTTTAAAGCAAAATTCGTGATGACTGCTCTAATTGGGTCTGTTTTGGTATCACGATGCACTAGTCCATTGATATGGTATCAGGGATTTTTTTTTTTTTTTTTTTGGTAATTTGTAACAACATATCAGTAAAAGATTTTAAAATGTTTATTTTGGTAGTGGGACGTCTTCAATGTTCTTGAGTGAAGAAGTAGCGTGAAGAAGGATCACAGACTTAACAGAATTGGAAATCACTTTTATTTTCTGGAGTAAATAATTGCTATATACAAAGGGATTCTAATATCCCAAAACAATTCGAAATGTCAAGGATTGTTGCTTGGATAACATATCCACGATGATCACAGTCGTAAAAGAGAATTAACTATTCTCACACGATGGGGAGGCTTTTCCAGGGTGCAACGCGAACCCAATCTATCCCCCGTTCGGTGTCCGAGACCCTGCCGTTCCTTATATGAGCGGATCTCAGTCTCTCGAATGTAATTGCTAAAAAGCTAGCTAAAATGTCGAGGAAGCCTTCGCAAGGTCAACGTACATATGTAAAAATAAGTCGAAAAGCCCCGAGTCGCAAAATTCTAGGCTTTTTATACCTGGTGGTCAGTTGCAGTCCTGCCAACCGTTTTCTGGTCAGTTACAATTCCAGTTACCTGAGAACTCCTGCTAAGGTTACAGCTAGTTAATTAGTCGAATTCTCATTCGCTAGCTGTCCCTTTCCAGAACTCTCAAGGAAATGCTCCGGAACCATTACCGCGACCGATCAGGGCGTGACGCCTATTCAACAGAACTGTCAACATCCCAGACACTACGTCACCGAGCTATTGTAGTCTTGTCAAGCAGGTCTGACCCAGTTCAGCTGATTTTGGTCGTTAATGTTCTGAACAAAGGGGGTCTTCACAGTAGATAACAAACTTTTAAACGAATGAAATAGTTTCTATATTTAATAATTTGACACACAGGTAAAAAATTAATGGAACTTTTTGTATACAATAAGTTTGACCTCCACGGGATAGAAGCTTTAATTTTTCTACTGCTCAAAGTCAAGCCGAATGGTTAGCGAGCTGATTTTTGCTACCAGGGTTCGTGGATTCGAATCCCACTGTTACAAGGGTTTTTGTAGCCACTTGGAATTGGCTTTAAGAAATAGGTTCCCGTTTCATTAGCTCTCGTGTTTCAAAAAAATATAGACCGTAGCTCTCTAAACCAAACCAAAACAAATTGCCAAAAAACAACTCCGGCATTACAAATTTTGCACATCTGAGTTGCCCGAACTGGACCTGCAAGGACTGGCAAGGAATTAAGAAAAGCCAGTATTGAAAAGATTGTTTCACTGTAACAAACAACATTAGAAATCTTACGACGCTCTTGTATGCTAAAACTGGGTTCTTTTGACAGTAAAACAGAGAGAAATCCATCATTGTCATTCTGTTCAAAACGTCTGGAATGATACATTGCACAACAGTTCAGTTACAAATTCAGTTGCTGATTTTAGCAATTCTGACTCATTTCGCGTTAAAAAAGGTTCTTCATCTGTGATTTGCTGCTGTTGGCTGGGGTGGAAATTATTCTTTCGGGTTTGTCTGCAACTCTTTGTTTGTATGTTATAACAACTGAAACATCACTAGGCATAGAACTCATTGCACCCCGTTTTTTGCTCATTTTAAAGGCATTATTATTTCTACACAATGTCGTTTACATTCGCAACGCAAAAAAAAAAAACGACTAGGGCCGGAAAAGTCTCCAAGCTTGGGATATATCGCCAAACTTAGCCTGAAAATTTAGTCCCCAAATTTAGCATCTTGTCTATGAAATAAATGCTTGGGTTTAGTCTGGAGCACTGTGGTCTATTGTTTTGCTACATGATATTAGGACCTACTGCTTAAAGTCAAATCCAAACGTTTAGGAACATCTATTCCAACAAGGAAATTCGAACCCACGAAATCCGGCGTAGATTATGAGTTTGATGCTCAAGCCAATGATTCACCGTGTTCATTCATTACGGTTTGTGCACGTAAAATAGGTTCATCGTCGCTCTTTTAAAAGAAATTTGTCAATTAAAAAATACAAAATAACTACAGTAGAACCTCTTTTTAACGACCCCACGATACAACGACCCCTTCGTTAGAACGACCATCTTAAAAAAATCGCAATTATTTTACCATAGGAATAATGTTAATTTTGAATCATTACAATGACGTAAAGCATATTATTTTTCGTTAGAACGACCGCCCATTTTAGACAGCAGAACTCATGAGCAAGTGGGCTATTTTAAAATTATTGTACTGTGGTGCAACTTCAAGA
This sequence comes from Pardosa pseudoannulata, assembly GCA_032207245.1. Taxonomy (NCBI): domain Eukaryota; kingdom Metazoa; phylum Arthropoda; class Arachnida; order Araneae; family Lycosidae; genus Pardosa; species Pardosa pseudoannulata. The sequence goes on along the minus strand of CM063506.1, from coordinate 62,067,008 downwards.
AACCTGTACTCCTCTCTTTGTGTTTGCTTAAAGGATCTTTTAGTCACGTACGACATTGATGTCCTATGTAGATGACACTCCAGACACTAATGAAATGACCCAGCTCCTCATTGTCAAATTTCCGGATCTTCAATTATTTTTTGATGAGTTTGTTGCGGTAGACGAAACAGTGCTGCGAAGAAAATTTGAATGAGGACAATTTAATCGCCCGTATTACCGGAGATGAAGAAATTTGCGATTCCGACAACGGAGAAGAAACTGTCCAAGTTTTTGAAAAAAAAATGAATGAAAAAGAAGCCTTCAATGCAATCAATGCCTTACGTCTATATTTTGAAGGACAATTTAATTCTGAAGATAGTCTTCAAAATCTAACGGATATGGAATCAGTGATAATGAAAAATTCCCAAATGAACTTGAAACAGGCGTCAATCAAAGACTTTTTTTTCAAAAATTCAGTAATGGAAATACAAATAAATAGAAGTGTTCTCTAGGTACTGCTGCGTCATTTTTTTGCTCATTTTTTTTTATTATTTTTTCAATTCGTTACAATGACCTTCCGTTACAACGACCATATAATGTTGATCCCACAGTGGGTCATTATACCGAGGTTCTACTGTACTTGTAAAAATTTACCTCGATACTCTCAACTATGACCTTCAAATAATCACTCAACTTTGAGTATTTAAAAAAAATTTAGATAAGAAAATCAATTGGTCCTTAATTAATTAATCAATTGGACCTTAGCTACAACGACCATATAATGTTGGTCCCACAGTGGGTCGTTATACCGAGGTTCTACTGTAGTTGTAAAAATTTACCGCAATACTCTCAACTATGACCTTCAAATAATCACTCAACTTTGAGTATTTAAAACAAATTTAGATAAGAAAATCAATAGGTCCTTCTGAGATAAGCTTTTATATTTCTCTTTAATAATGAACAATTTTTAATTGTAATTTTACCATATCCAGCAATTAAGTTTCTATAACTGCAGCGTTACACACTTAATTTGAGAAAGTCTTAAGGGGACAGACACATCACCTTTAAACCTTCAAAAAAAATCGATTTTTTTTTTTCATTTTTACAATCTTTGGAATTTTCTGAATCGTTTAAAACAAACCCCATTGAAATATTCGAATTAGAACCTGTAAAACTATAACATAAAAAAGAAACACTGGCAGCATGGGACATTTAAATAACCCAGCTGGTGTTTGTTTATGTTCTCCCTGCCGTTGTGTCATCACTTTTAGCGTTGAAACTATTTTAAGATTAATATTGTTCAAATATTGGTAAATGAAGTATTTTATGTATTTAATAATGGTCATGTTGTTTGAACCAGTGTTATGCAAGAACTGTCTTAACAAATTGGTAATTATGCAAGAGTATTTACATACAACAATGATCAACAGCCGATTCGTTCGACAGAAATCATGGCTGAGATGCTTACGTTAGTGGCTTGCAAAGCAAAAAAAAAGATATAAAATTGCTATAAACGTAAAAATATTAGAAATATAAGGGACAATGTATACATATAGGCAATTTTAAACCATTTTATCAAATGATTTAATGGAAATAGGATGAAAATATCTAAAGTTTTAACTTAAATGCATTTTACTCAAAATGATGTTATTGAAACTTACGCACACTATAAAATAAAAACTATTGCACGTGTGGATCTATAATTATCAAGGTTAGTACATTATAGTACTATAATGAAACTCCACCTACTTTTTTGAAAGTTTTTTATTTTATGTGATATTTATTGTATTTGAAATTTATTTTTTCAACGTTATTTTAGGTTTTTTGAAAATTTATTCTCCTGGTGTAAAATTTCTGTTAGCTTTTAAATTTGAAATAGGTGGAGAATAATATCTTACGTTTTTTGTTTATAACAATGCAAAAATTATTGCTGAAATATAGTTTGTGTTGCTTTAAAACTGCATGCAGTGTGATAGCAAAATTTTTAAATTTTCTAAACAAGAACTTTTTTTATTATATAAAAAAGTTCTTATATACCAGAAGCAAAGTAAATACAGGAAAATAATTAACTAGATTCAGAGATTAAATGCTAAAATTTCCAAGTAATTTCCATAATAAGAAAAAAAGTTATGGCAAATCGAAAAATAACAAAAATTCCTCATTTTGAAGTTGCTTAAAGGTGATGTGTCCCCTTAAGTCGGAGGAAGTTCTGTGTTTTAAAAAATATCGCTCTAAACACTAAAATGAATTTATTACCTCGAACGATGAGAATATTGTCAAGTATGAGAGTATTTCAATAGTCAACAACGATCACATTTCAACGATGAAAGGAGTATCTACGATTGTCTTAGAATCTACAGTTGTGTCTTTAATAATAACGTTAAAGCCTTATATCTAGTTTGACTTTCAGTAAGTTCATAATTTATATTTTTTCATACTAAATTTTATATTTTACGTAGTTTATATAAGACGAGGGAAATCGAGCCCCTGTAAATCTGCTTCCTCAGTATCTTCCGTCAGATTCCAATAATCAACAACGATCACATTTCAACGATGAAAGGAGGACCTACGATTGTCTTTGAATCTGCAGTTGGTTCGATAATAATAACCTTAAAACCTTATATCCAGTTTGACTTTCAGTCACTTCATAATTTATATTTATTGATACTAAGCTTTATATTCTATGTAATTTACATTCGACGAGAGAAAAAGGCCTTAACGTGAAACTATTCTAGAAGAGGATTAATAATGAGATGTAAGACTGCTGTAGGTCTCTTTTGAAATATTCTCTGGGATCAGAGTCCAGATTTTCATTTTTTTTTCTTACTTTATATAAATTTCCAAAAAAGTTTAAAGCAAAATTCCTGATGACTGCTCTAATTGGGTCTGTTTTGGTATCACGATGCACTAGTCCATTGATATGGTATCAGGGATTTTTTTTTTTTTTTTTTTGGTAATTTGTAACAGCATATCAGTAAAAGATTTTAAAATGTTTATTTTGGTAGTGTGAAACCTTCAATGTTCTTGAGTGAAGAAGTAGCGTGAAGAAGGATCACAGACTTAACAGAATTGGAATCACTTTTATTTTCTGGAGTAAATAATTGCTATATACAAAGGGATTCTAATATCCCAAAACAATTCGAAATGTCAAGGGTTGTTGCTTGGATAACATATCCAAGATGATCACAGTCGTAAAAGAGAATTAACTATTCTCACACGATGGGGAGGCTTTTCCAGGGTGCAACGCGAACCCAACCAATCCCCCGTTCGGTGTCCGAGACCCTGCCGTTCCTTATACGAGCGGACCTTACGAGTTACACGAACGTAATTTCTAAAAAGTTAGCTGCGGTCAAAGTCGCGGAAGACTCCACGAAGTCAACGCACCTTCGTAAAAAAAATGTCGAAAAGCACAGAGTAGCAAAATTCTAAACTTTTTATACCTGGGGGTCAGTTACGATCCTTCCAACCGTTTTCTGGTCAGTTACGATTCCAGTTACCTGAGAACTCCAGCTAAGGTTACAGCTAGTTAATTAGTTGAATTCTCATTCGCTAGCTGTCCCGTTCCATAATTCTCGAGACAATGCTCCGGAATCATTACCGAGACCGATCTGGGCGTGATACCTATTCAACTGAACTGTCAACATAATGCGTCGCCGAGCTATTGTAGTCTGGTAATGCAGGTGGGACCCAGCTCAGCTGATTTCGGTGGTTAGTGTTCTGAACAAAGGGGGGGTAGTCTTCACAGTAGATAACAAAATTTTAAACGAATAGTTTCTATATTTAATAATTTGACAAATAGGTAAAAAAAAATTAATGGAACTTTTTGTATACAATGAGTTTGACCTCCACGGGATAGAAGCTTTAATTTTTCTCCTGCTCAAAGTCAAGCCGAATGGTTAGCGCGCTGATTTTCACTACCAGGGTTCGTGGGTTTGAATCCCTCTGTTACAAGGGTTTTCGTAGCCACTCGGAATCGGCTTTAAGCAGTAGGTTCCCGTTTCATTAGCTCTCGTGTTTAAAAAAAAATATAGACCGTAACACTCTAAACCAAACCAAAACAAATTGCCCAAAAACAATTCCGGCATTACAAATTTTGCACATCTGAGTTGCCCGAACTGGACCTGCAAGGACTGGCAAGGAATTAAGAAAAGCCAGTATTGAAAAGATTGTTTCACTGTAACAAACAAGATTAGAAATCTTAAGACGCTCTTGTATGCTAAAACTGGGTTCTTTTGACAGTAAAACAGAGAGAAATCCATCATTGTCATTCTGTTCAAAACGTCTGGAATGATACATTGCACAACAGTTCAGTTACAAATTCAGTTGCTGATTTCAGCAATTCTGACTCATTTCGCGTTAAAAAAGGTTCTTCATCTGTGATTTGCTGCTGTTGGCTGGGGTGGAAATTATTCTTTCGGGTTTGTCTGGAACTCTTTGTTTGTATGTTATAACAACTGAAGCATCACTAGGCATAGAACTCATTGCACCTCGTTTTTTGCTCATTTTAAAGGCATTATTATTTCTACACAATGTCGTTTACATTCGCAACGCAGTTAAAAAAAAACCCGACTAGGGCCGGCCAAGTCTCCAAGCTTGGGATATATCACCAAACTTAGCCAGAAAATTTAGTTCTTAAATTTAGCATCTCGTCGATGAAATAAATGTTTGTGTTTAGTCTGGAACACTACGGTCTACTGTTTTGCTACATGGTATTAGGACCTACTGATTAAAGTCGATTCCGAACGTTTAGGAACATCTATGCCGGCAGGGAAATTCGAACCCACGAAATCCGGCGTAGATTATGAGTTCGAGGCTCAAGCCAGCCAAAGATTCACCGTGGTCATTCATGGCGGCTTGGGCACGTAAAATAGGTTCATCGTCGCTCCAAGTTCAAATGATACCTCTGACGGGGACAGGCCAAGCCTGGGGGAGGTGGGTCTTCTGCTTGGTTCAATGCATCGAATTTACGAGGATCCCTTTGCGCATAAAGTCATTCTTGCCAACACTTCCTAAATGCTTCTTTAGGAGGTGTTGTTTTAGCACCCTAGCAGTATGTATCCTCAAATCAGCGGTATGTAAACGAAAGGCGCAACCTTTCACTTTAATTCGTGTACCCTCTGACTCATGTACTTGGCTTGTCCAAGTGTCATTAGAGACAACACCAACAAAAAATATAGCTAGTTGTCAATGGTGTTCCCAATTAAATATTTTAAGCAAACTTTTTAATACAAAACTATCTCTTTGGTTTTTAAAAACTTTAAAAAACATTCCCTAGAAAACACAATATACTGAAAATGAGAGGTAAAAACTCCTTATATTTGAGGATACATCCTTCCTATTGGGCTCAAAGGATATGTTAATTTGAAGTACCGACAACAAATGATTATCAGTTATTCTCGATCTTGATTTTTGCCTTATATTTGAGGATACATCCTTCATATTGGGCTCAAAGAATATGTTAATTTAGAGTACCGACAACAAATGAACATCAGTTATTCTCGATCTTGATTTTTGCCTAATATTTGAGGATACATCCTTCATATTGGGCCCAAAGGATATGCTAATTTGGAGTACCGACAGCAAGTGATTATCAGTCATTCTCGATCTTGATTTTTGCCTAATATTTGAGAATACATCCTTCATATTGGGGCCAAAGGATATATTAACTTGGAGTACCGACAACAAATGAACATCAGTTATTCTCGATCTTGATTTTTGCCTAATATTTGAGGATACATCCTTCCTATTGGGCTCAAAGGATATGTTAATTTGAAGTACCGACAACAAATGATTATCAGTTATTCTCGATCTTGATTTTTGCCTTATATTTGAGGATACATCCTTCATATTGGGCTCAAAGAATATGTTAATTTAGAGTACCGACAACAAATGAACATCAGTTATTCTCGATCTTGATTTTTGCCTAATATTTGAGGATACATCCTTCATATTGAGCTCAAAGAATATGTTAATTTAGAGTACCGACAACAAATGAATATCAGTCATTCTCGATCTTGATTTTTGCCTAATATTTGAGAATACATCCTTCATATTGGGGCCAAAGGATATATTAACTTGGAGTACCGACAACAAATGAACATCAGTTATTCTCGATCTTGATTTTTGCCTAATATTTGAGAATACATCCTTCATATTGGGGCCAAAGGATATATTAACTTGGAGTACCGACAACAAATGAACATCAGTTATTCTCGATCTTGATTTTTGCCTAATATTTGAGGATACATCCTTCATATTGGGCCCAAAGGATATGCTAATTTGGAGTACCGACAGCAAGTGATTATCAGTTATTCTCGACCTTGATATTTGATTAAATACAAAATTGAAAATGTTTCTTCCAAAAGTACCACCGTAAAAGAAAAATCCTTTGTTTAGAATCATTAATACGTGTGTTACCTACATCTTTTCTCCTCTTATTTCACGCATGAATAATTAGCAATACATTTCATAAGTTATTTAACTTTTTAACAGAATTACATGCATGAAAAGATTATTGTTCTTATTACTGTAAAATAATTAACAGAATCTAGCAGAGTACGATCTCCATAAATGTAATTTGTTCAGGAAATTTTGTATGCTGAAATAAAGACAGAAAAAGCCATCTAGATTAGAGTAATTAAAATAAAAATTAATAATAATCTGTGTGTCCGCTTGTATCGCAAAACAAGAAAAATAATATGACCTGAACATATTAAGGTTTAAGACAAACAGAAACTTCTAGAATAAGTATTAAATAAATCAATAGATCAAAGCTAGAAATAAAAATAACCGATAAAATATTGCATAATAATAATAATATGTATTTATTTGGACAAGCAGTTGTTCACGAAATATTAAAGAATTTTTAAAAATTATGAACTTAAAATTTCCAAAATTTAAACACATATAAATTTAAATATAAGTAATTTAATAAAATTAATATTTTTCTTAAAATCAGTTAAGATTTCTGTATAGTTCTATTTTTATAGAATTTTTATTAATTCTTAAAATGTTCCTTGCGACTTCATTTTTCATAGATTCCTACAAAATGTTTACCAAATATTCCTAATATATATTAAAATAAATCAGAGTATCCGTTTTAAATGTCAACTTTGCTTAGATTATTCGAAAGCCCCGATTTTTCATGAAAATTTCACCTACAACCGTAAAAATATTTCTTATAAATTAACTTTTCAATCTATAGACAAAACAATACCCAAATACGTGCGAAAAATACTTTTAACTATAAATAATGCACATATAAAAGAAAAATCTTAAATTAGTTTGCACGAAACATATCAAAAATCATCAAAGTATTTTTTTAAATTGAAATTTTAAAAAAATATTAAACATTTAAAGTATTTTAATTGTTATTCTTATTTGTTTTTAATTGTAGCTGCTGCTTTATTATAATTTTAATTTTTTTTTTAATTTTTAATTGTTTAGTTATGTTTAGTGTGTATATGTATATGTATATATGTATATGTATATATACATATATATATACACATACATGTATGTATATATACATATATATACATGTATGTATATATACATATATAAAAAGTTTTAAAAAAATGAAATTTTAAAAATTATTTAGAGTATTTTTAATTGAGATCCTTATTTATTTTTAACTATACTTATTTTATCATAATTATATTTTTTATGTATAATTTTTTAATTGTTTAGTTATGTCACACACACACACACACACACACACACACACACACATATATATATATATATATATATATATATATATATATATATATATATATATATATATATATATATATATATATATATATATATACATATATATATATGTGTATATATATATGTATATATATATGTATATATATGTATATATATATATATATATATATATATATATATATATATATATATATATATATATATATATATATATATATATATATATATATATATATATATATATACTCAAAGTTTCATAAATTTCAATAAAAATAACTTTCATATAAACTCATTTAACCTCCACATTCCTTTAAAGTTTATGGAAAAACACATCTATTGAATGCTATTAAGGATTATTACGCAGTGTTCCGAACAGCCTTGAACCCTACACCCTGAGGACAGATGAAAAGCTAAATTCAGTTACGGTTTCTGAAATCGATATTTCGACGCAATACTTCCCATACCCAAACATTTATCGTGTCGCAAGGAAAGTAATAATTACATCTCTCAGCTGTCATTAGGAACATCCAACCCCTGGAGACGAGAGCTAAATATTGACAGATCTTTGTGCTACAAAAGCAATTGCTTATTTCAGTAATCAAATCCCATCGTTACACAAGCGTTATTTCCCGTGGCATGTTGAAACCGTGTGTTCGTTATACAGGGAATAAAAAAAATAAAAAAAGGAAATGGGGGAAAAAATTACCCTAAACGAACATTAGCGTAAAAGAGATTGGGAAACGTACATCGCTCTCAGCGTCCATCCCCTGGCGAGTTGCAATTAAGTAAAAAATTTACGATCATACCACTTTCTTTTTTTTCTTTTGGTAATTTTCAAAGTCAGTTCTCGTTGCCATATCCTTTACAGGAAAAGAGAGTCCAAAGTGATCTGTGACGTAACTGACTTTGATGGATGAGAACAGACGGAAAACGGACACGCCCAGTTCCATAGATAAAGGTGCGGCAGAAATCGTTTGGTGTCTAGATATAGTCACTTGATTTAGTATTCTATTTTCTCTACAAACGCGTATTCACAGCTATTATTTATGAGAGAATAGCCAAAAGCGTTGGGCTATCCTCGATGGCTCTATAATTAAAGGCTTTAAGCACTCTCCTCTAGTTTGCCATAAGCGAAGGGTTGACGCTCCAGGGAGTTAGGTAGGCTTTCTGGCAAGACATGAAGACTATCATTTTCGACTATTTTGAAATAAATGTTAGTACATTTCCCGTTACAACAAGAAGTTTTAACTGCAGGAAAGAGGGGAGAAAAAGAAAGTGATAAAAAATGAATACTCAAACGTCAAATTATAAACATTTATTTAAATGTATGAAGCTTATGTTTTCCAATCAATGTTGAATTTATATAAATTATTTCTACCAGAGACTGGCAATTTAAAAATTATGGAGGAGGGGTGTCTAAATACCTAAATAGTTTAATATACTGGAGAACAATATATTTCATTCTGTATGGGGAAATTCCCCCGTTTTAAATTACCGTGAGCATCTCTTTTGACGACCGTAGTCAGAAAAAAGGGCTGTACAGCCTCAATCCCCCCCCCTCTATACACAAAATTTATTTTAATGTATTGTACTATGACATTGCTATAAATTACATTTTCAAATACAACTTTTTAAAACTGTATACTTCATCAAAATTTAATTTCTGAATAAATATTTCAATTTTTTAACTAAATATTTCCTTTTTATAATTTCAATATATGCGTTCCAAAATTTTTTTGCATTAATGGAAGCATTCCATTAATACAGTGTGTGGACTTTTTAAATATACCAGATATTAAATTTTATATAATTTTAAAAGCTATTATTAATATTAAATCTTGCTATTAAATTTTATATATTTTTAAATAAATTTTATGTGCTTTTAATTTAAAAAATAGTGAAATATATACCTGGTTTTTGAGCTCCCCACCCGATACTAAATTCTCGCTACGGCCCTGCGTCTTTTGTATCTCTAAAATTTACTACTTTTCTGATTCTATTTGAAAACCAAATCAGAACGTTAATACGACAAAATTAATGAAATTTCGAAACGTAGTGTTACTTTAGCTACGGAAACTTAGTGCATTAAATATATTTATTTTTTTATGTTTCGTTTAAAATTATTACACTGGCAAATTATACATCTCTACCTTATTAATGATCACAAGTGGAGTAGCGAAGGGAAAGGGGAGATGAGGGGGTTATAACAATCCATAAGGATCATTCATATATGTGTATGTGAGTGTGTAAAGATTGCTGTTTTAATTTTGACAAATGAGTTGAAGGGATAGAAACGCCCCCCATTCAAAATTTCTCCCTACGCCCCATAATGATCACTAATATTTATTGTTATTCTTCGGATCGTGCGCAGAGGTGGTCTGATTCCTACAGAGATTGCCCATAATTCCTACCTAAAGCTGTTAGTAACACCCCCTTTGGTTGTCAATTCAGATCTCATTTATTCATTCACTTGAGTGATTTGATAATCGCGATTTCTTAAACAAACCATGAAACGTGCTCTTTTATTTCCCACATAGAGAAAATTTTCCCGAGACTTAAGAATTCCGAGATAAAATGTAAGCAGAGAAAAATATCCCCCCATACCATGCTCGGTCGTTCGTGAAATCTAATAAAAGATGATATTCTTTTAACTGGCGTTATGACATGGACGGAAAGAGAAACAGAACAGAATATCGAAGTGACAGATAGAGATTGTCACGGCTGATTTCTCGCATCCTGTCTCATTTGGACAAATGGGAATCTAAAAATAAATAAAATCTAACGATTCTAGCGTTTATTTACAGAATCGTCTGCTTTACTTATTAGTATCGTCTGCTTCGTTTATTATGTATCGTCTGCGCTGTTCTTTTTAAAATGGCTAAACCCATTAAATATATTTCAGTAAGCGTAAGGTTTTTCGTATGGCTCGATATGGTTGTCAACATAATTTATAATTACAATCGTTAAGCTTGGGCAGGATATTGAAAACAAAATACGTAGAGATCAAAATACTGTAGAATCTCGATCCATCGTTTTTCAAAGGGTTGGAAATGTAAAACGATAAAGCAGAAAATGGATGTTGAAATTCGATAAAATGTGTGACTGAATAAATTATTTACAACAATAACTGAAAGTAATTTACATTTTTTTTTTTCAAATATAACTTATATTTAGAATGATGATACTTAACATTTACAAAATATTTTGTAGTTGATAACTATTTTGTACTAGTGGATGGCTGACTGCAAAGAATGAGTGTTCTAATTACTTGCACTAGTGGAAGTACACATTCACTATCACTGTGCTCGTACATAAATGATTTTCATTTGGACAAAACTTTCAGCACGTAATAAATGAAAAAAAAACCTATGTACTTCTTCTGGTACATCTTCGTCTGCTTGTGCGGATTAAATTTATGACAAAAAATTTTTTAAATAATTAGTTAATAAATATTAGTTAAAATGCTAAAGGTTAAAAAAAAAGAGGTCAGAAGCAGTACAAAACGTGCTGAGAGAAATGGCTTTTATGCAATAGTAAATCTTTATGATGAATTAAAAATACTGGCAGAGAATATCGCACATGTATTTCACATCTGACAGATGTGAAAATGTGGCTTAGTGTTTCAATGGCAAAATAACAAAACCGCAAATAAAGACTGGAAAGAATGAGGTCTACTTACTCCTCTTTAATTTATTTTCAAACTTCAAAATTGTTATTTTTATACAACAGTCAATTCAAATCAGAGAATTCTTTTAATCGTTGCAAAGCAACAAACATTTTCATTCATGTACCGCTATTGCCACCACGTGAAAAGAAATTGTATTACACTTTGTTAATTCCATCAGGCATTGTACTGAATATATTATAAATAGAAATAATTAATCATCATGTTGACTAGGTTTGAAAGACAAAAATAAATATTCCCAAAAGAATTTTTGTAAAACTGTTCTTAAAGTCACAGTTAAAAATCTAAATACTTGATTACTAGTAAAAACAAATGTGTATTTATGATTTCATATCGTGAACAAAAAATTAGCATTGAATAAATTACTTTAAAACAACAATTAACCTTCAAATTTGCTCAGATTTCAAAGCAAAACATAAATAGTGCCTAACTTATAAAAAGAGAGATAAAAAAAAATAAAAAAGGTGTTTGGCAGGAGCACAGAACTCAGCAGACAAACGCACTCTAAAGATAACGAACAGACAGAGAGTCTGTGGATCAAAAAATTCTTTCGGGGTTGGTGAATTTTAGGGGAGAAAAGAGTGCTGCCAGGGTAGCCTTCTTTGGATTACGATTCCAACTGAAGAGTTCCAAGGTAAATCACATTCTTTTCGTTGGGGAATCTGACAGAAAGAAATAAATTATATTTTTCTTCGATCTTCGAATAAACATACTTCATAAAATTTTGCAAATGAAATAAGATTGAAGGAACCTTGTGAAAGTGCCCGGGTCGATTTTTCTGACCTTGAAATTGTCCTTGAGAAGTGTTTAATGTTATCAGAGCTTTTAATCAATGCGAATTAATATAATGCCTTGTTTCTAATTCTATTCAAACTGAGGTACCTATTTGGTAAATCACATTCTTTGAGTAGAGAAACCTGACGAAAAGAAATTAAATATAATTTCCTGCGGTCACCGAATACGCATGCTAGGTAAAATTTTATGGAACAATGTAAAATGAATCTTATAGCAAGTGATCCGGTCGATTTTGTTACCTTGAAATTGAATTTTATCCTTCTTCAAAAACCATTTAATATTATCAGTGCGATTAATCAATGCGAATTAAAACGTTACCCTCTACGTGTCCTTGAATTAAAAACAACAGCATATTCCTACTTTAATACCTGAAAGCTATGCCAGGAAAACTTTCAGTTCTGCTTGCTTACCTTTTGTGCCATTTTCTAAAGCATGCTCACTTGACCTTGAACGCCCTTGAATTCATAAAGCCCTGAGTTTCTAAAGCTTACACAAGTGCTTCACAGCAAAGTATGGTCTCTTTATTCAGTGCAGCATTTAATCAATAACTTTTAATTTTTCTATGAAAATTAAATAATAATAATAATAATCTTTAGTAACGCTAACATTTACAAGAATGTTCATGGAGTGCATGAATTGCATGCTTTAAAAATTCGAATAATTCCTCTCATTTTCAAATCCTTCAAATTACTACAAATATCATCACATTAAATGGGATATATACTTAACGAAATTTTAATCGATTGAATAATTTATTTTAAATTTATTCAAGCACCGGGAGAAATTGAAATTTATTCTAAAAAGAAGTTTTAAAGCCAGCATACTTATTCCTTAATAAATGGCAATTTGATAATCGGAATTTCAAAGCTAGAATTGTTAGAACTTCAGAAACGTCTAGGATTGAAAGTAGTTTTGTGCTCTCAAACGATCAATATTTAAACACTTCAGCATTTTACGCATAAAAAATTTAAGTCTGATTTGTTTATCACTATTCATTAAATGATTTAGAAATTGAATCTTTAAATTAATTCAAGTGGGTGGAATTCACTTTATTGAATTCTATTGCTCTAAATCTCTTTTTAAGAATAAATATTATTATTACACTGAATTATTTGCAAATGTTTAAAACAATTCAATTCATTACAATGTGAAAAATAATTCGAATAGGGATTCATTTCATTTAATACAAAGCGTGGATATGGGAATAAACAGCCATCTGATATTTAGTCTCCTTTTGAGTGATAAAATTCGTTCTTCTTAAATTATATTAATGCAAAGTAAAACTCGCACTCTAATCATGCCAAACTCTATGGCAAATGAGTCAAAAAAAGAAAGTATTAATTTTGATAAGCTGAAAAAACCATAAAAAACTTTTTTTTTCGAATTTTTATAGAAGTGTAGTTTTTTTCGGGTAATGCAGTATACAAATTAAAAAAATAAAATAAAAATGCAATTATGAAGTAATAGAATGAAAAATAGCACAATGACTAACTCAATGCTTATTTTCCGAGAACTTAGTACTTCGGTGCCACTATCTTTCCTACTTAAGGGGAAATCTCGTATTTCTTATTCTCAAAACAGAAGTAAGATGAACGTCTTCTGCACTTGATAGGTAATTTATTTTCATTCATAAGTATAAACAACTACTCCCTGTAATAAGTGCTTCCAAACATGGAAATAATTTCATGCGTTTCTATAAAAATTTTAATTTTTATAGAAGTATAGATTTTTTTATTCCGAGAAATACAGTATACAAAAGAAAAATTTTTAAAAAATTATTAAATAATAGAATGGCAAAATAACACAAACAAATCAATTCCTTTTTCCTAAAAACTTGGTACTTCATCGTCAACAGCATTCTTCCTACTTCAGGGGAAATCTTGTATTTTTTATTCTCAAAACTGAAGAGCAATAGATAAACGTCAGTTATTCTAGATTTGATATCTGCCTTATTTCCATTCATAATTGTAACGCTCTAATAAGTACTTCCAAACAGAGAAATAATTTCGTAAGCGAATTCGTATGCTTCTATAAAAATTTCAATTAATATAGAAGTGTAGCTTTTAAAGGTAAAAAAGGGCAAATAAAGAAAAAGTATTAATTAGATCTCGTATGTAAAAAAGTATCGTTAGTATTCAACCAATTAAATCTCACTTTCGAGAACAAAGAAAAAAGCACGGTTTCGTCTATTCTTCCTGGGTTTTTGGATACAAAAGACATCTGTTTGTATACTGTAATCATTATTATTAATACCATCCACTAATTTCGGATTTTATTATTTTCACAATCTTCAGCGTTATCGTTGATACAGTGGCGTGGTGTAAGCTGCTACCGCCCGATACAGTTGCTAAAAATGACGCCCCACCTCCTACAAAATAAATTATCATACAGATAAAATCTGCTTGATTAAAGAAAATACCAAGCTGCAAATTTTTATTTTTACAAAATTCAATTCCTGTTTTGAAATGCAGTATCAACCTCTTGCCTATTCGGAACATTACAGATGATATATACACCTAACGCTTTATACGCTTGTATATCACATGTGATACACAATGAATAACTGTATTAAATATAAAATATATAAAAGCTTGTATAAAAATATTGTTCATTGTGGATCACATATGATAAATAAGCGTATAAAGCATTAGATGCGTATATCATATAGGATGTACCATACAAGCACAGACTTAATGTAGCCTCTATATTATGGCCAATTGTTCACCACTTCCTGATGGTGACCTTGAATGATGGTTCACGGGTTGCATCCACACGCTGGGCCACTAAATGAGCCAAACGAGTGGATTCGTCCATACGGTGTACTGCGCACTTTAGTTGCGCATCTAGCTGCCTTTGATCTTTGGAGAAAAACCACCTCCGAAGCCATTGTTCGCCAAGGCTATTTTATCGTCTGCCGCTATCTACCACGCCCCCTCCATAGCCAAGCCATACCCCCTCCAGAAGGTGGCGATGGCTTGCAGTGAAACATGGTGTGGAGGGGCTTCAAGAAATTTTTATCTAAAAACAGTATTACAACTTGTTGATTAACAAAAAGAAAAAAAAATATGTCAGTTATAACAAACATTTTTCAAAAGCTACCGACTGTTTCAATATTATAAACATTCTTTTTTCACTGTAGAAAACTATTTTTAGTATCAACTTTCATTATATATATATATATATATATATATATATATATATATATATATATACACACACACACACACGCATACAGTAGACTAAATTCAAGCCGGGTCAACGTATTTAAGCATGACATGGTAGAGAATTAAAGAGAAGGTTGTCCACATAACGAGCATTATACAACCTTTCTCACTAAGAGAGTTTATTTCTTAAATTTCCACAATCCATTCGTGTCATAACAACGTATTAAAAACGATGACATCTTCTAGCATAATATTTTTTCGTAAAACTTGTTTTACAGCATTATCTTATGAACGCCCTTGAAAAAATTTTTCAGAGAGCCCACGTAAATTCAAATTCTGGCATTCCGTTCAACCTTCGTGTAAGTCCTAACATATTACACGGAAACAGCGTAGACATTTATCGTGCATGCTTAATTTATCAGCAGAAAAATCACTGCCTCTTTAGGACCCGGCCATATAAGAACATATATTCCGATAGAAGGAGTTCCTTCCAGAGAAATTGATCGGAACAACATCGTATCCTCACCGGCATGAAGAAAAGATCGATGATTGCTTATTTTTTTCCCACGTTTTGTGTATTTTGTGAAGATATAGTCGTGTGAAATTGCGCGGAGTAATAGAATAAAATAAAATAAAAAGCAAGAACAAAAAAAAGAGCCTGCCAAGGTCTCGGACTAAGAACCCGTTCTCGGCGGCGCGAAGTCATGCATTTCAAATAAGCGAAGGCTATTTCCTTTGTCCTAATGTCACGGTCTCTAGAAAATATGAGCAACGTTAACCCATTTCTCGTCTGGAAAGAGAAAGGTAATGTTAGTAGCACGAAAAATGCGAAGAAGGAAAAAAGAAAAAGAGTAAAAAAAAAAAGTGGCAAAAAAAAAAAAAAAAAAAGAACTCGTGTTTGTGAGGGAGGGAGAGGAACATGGGGGAAAAGATTGTTAAACGGTTCTATAGAGCAATCAAATCCGTTGTTGTCACTCTTAAATGATGTAAATGGGTGCCGCCTTCGTTCAATAATGGCAGTGCGTCAAATGAGTCTTTGTTTGACTTTGAAATGATCTTTAGGCGCGTGGCCTTTCCGATTGTTCGGCTATACTTTTTTTCTTAACTGCCTCATTAGATTATTATTTTTTGTTTTTGTTTTTGCATATGATAGTAAAAAGGTAAAATTAAACCTCGTCAATAGATTATTTGCTCATTATTATGTGGTGTTCGAATCTATATTTTTATGCTTGCATTAAGGTAAACTGCTGCTTCTCAGTGGAGTCGGTGAGTTCGAATCTCACTATTGATATGGATATTTGTAGTAACTTTGAATCAAGTTAAAATATTTACACAATTGTGTTGCGATGAGTAGCAGACTTGGATGTTTGTAGCCACTTGAATGGCATGAATGTTTGTAGCCACTTTGAATCAAGTTAAAATTGTAGGACAATTGTGTTGCTAAACGTTGTAGACTTGGATATTTGTAGCCACTTGATTGACATGGATGACTTGGATGATATGTATGTATGTAGCCAATTTGAATCAAGTTAAAATAGTTAGACAATTGTGTTGCGATAAGTAGCAGACTCGGATGTTTGTACCCACTTGGATGACATAAATGTTTGTAGCCTCTTTGAATCAAGTTAAAATTATAGGACAATTGTGTTTCGAAAAGTAGCAGATTTGGATATTTGTAGCCACTTGATTGACATGGATGACTTGGATGATATGTATGTATGTAGCCAATTTGAATCAAGTTAAAATAGTTAGACAATTGTGTTGCGATAAGTAGCAGACTCGGATGTTTGTACCCACTTGGATGACATAAATGTTTGTAGCCACTTTAAATCAAGTTAAAATTATAAGACAATTGTGTTGCGAAAAGTAGCAGACTTGGATGTTTGTAACCACTTGAGTGACATGGATGACTTGGATGATATTGATGTCTGTAGCCACTTTAAATCAAGCTAAAATAGTAAGCCCATTGTGTTGAGAAAAGTAGCAGAATTAGCAATCTAAATCAAACTAGTAAAATTAAAGTGGGTTTCTACCTGCCATATTAAGTTTCTCTCTCTCAGCGTTAACCTACGAGAAAAACGAAATTCCCTCTGGCCTGCTCGAATTAAAGAATTCTTTAAGAAAAATTATAATATGGTAGAACAGCAAATTTTCTATTATGCTATCTTTTCCTTTTCTTAAATTTTCGCCTGTTAAATATTTGACAAAGAGTATGCTAAAATTTCTCACAAATCATTTAAAATTAAGTATATTTTGTTCGGTGTTTATTTTTTAAAGGAAAATAGAGCATCCTAGAAAATTTGCTGTTCTATCAAGTGGTATGTACAGTGGACTCCGCTTAATGTGATCAGCTTGGAACACCGTGATTTTGATAACAATAACCGATTGATAACAATGAACGATATTCAAAATTAGTACTAAATTTCAAAATAAAATGAAAAAACTGATATGTTTATGTACTTATATTATCCTTAAAAACATAAGAATTGTATGCATAATTGAAAAATCAATTGTTGACTACCTACAATTTTTTCTATGAAGCTTATTGATAAATTGTTCGTAATCATAATGTTTTTTAAAGTCATCGGAGCGGTGTTGTGCTCCCCGTTTCAATACTTTCAATGCAATTCAGAGGTTGAGAAATGTTTAACTGCGCTGACTCATTTTTGGTAACCTGTCATAATGATTTAAAATTTCGATCTTTTGTTTTAACGTTAAATCATTTCTCTTTCTGGCTTCCATATCGACAAGCTGCATGTAAGCCAGCAAGGCATAACATGTGAATACGCTTCTTCTCAGTTCCGATAAGAATGTGTTACCTTCTGCTTATCTGACAACCATTGACTACCAGCAGGGTGTGCCTATTTCTGAAGGCTCCTCCACACTATGGCAGCCGAACGATGGCCGATTGGTTAGGGTGCTGGCCTTCGGTACCGGAATTCGTGGGTTCGAATCCCACAGTGGCATGGATGTTCGTAGCCGTTCGGAATCGGCTTTAAACTGTAGGTCCCGGTCTCATTAGCCCTCGTGTTGCAAAAAGTAGACCGTAGCACTCCAAACCAAACCAAACCACACTATGGTCCACTGCAAGCCATCACCACCGTCTGGAGGGGGATTGGCTTATCGTGGCCGATGGCGGCAGACGATAAAATAGCCTTGACGGACGATGGCTTCGGAGGCGGTTTTTCTCCAAAGATCAAAGGTAGCCAGATGCGCAACTAAAGTGCGCAGTAGACCCTATGAACGAATCAATGTGCTCAGCTCATTTAGTGGCCCAGCGTGTGATGCGACCCCGTGAACCATCGTTCGAAGTCACCATCAGGAAGTGGTGAACAGCTGGCCATAGTGTGGAGGCTACATGAAAAATTCCAGGAACGTGTAATACCTCACTCTTTGATCATTCCCCATTTCCCTAGGTGGAAGAGGGAGAATTCTCAAAAATTCAAACAACAGCGAAAGGATGGAAAAGAATGGGTTCCTTCAAAATACGTTGTGAATATTCCTTTGCCAATTATCATGAGGTTTGAAAACTTATAATAATAACCGATGTAACGATCACATAAAACGATAATTTTAACATACAAATGAATAGTAGAAATCGGGACCAAATAATTTCGATAACAATAAGCGATTGATACCATTAACCGCTATCACATTCAGCGGAGTCCACTGTATTTTTTTGAAAGAAATCATTAAATGTGAGCCGGTCAGAGGGAATTTTATTTTCCCCATACGTTAACATTTAGCAAAAGGAATCCAATATGGAAGCTACACACCCACCTTAATTTGTTATTGAATAACTTTGATACTCAGAGTTAAGTATAAATTAGAAATACAGAGTTATAAGTATATCATGCCAAGTAATCCATAAATTCATTGGTACCATTGATCTATCAATTTAAAGTTGTGTGTTTATTATTCATGAAAACAAATGAAAGTAGCTAAACTGTGCAATAAGCATTTCTAGTAGTAGATGTCTTCGTGTATATATACAGGGTGGTCATAAAAAATCTTTGTCAACATCTTCACTTCAAACGTCCGTTCCGGTTTACAGATCAAGATGAGACATTGTACTTTCCGTCGAAATTTATTGAATCAAAGATTCGTTCAAAGTTTACCAACCAGCTACTAAAAGAATTAAATTAATAAGTTCTATTAAAAAACCTAAATTAATCTAATTATAAAAAATTAGTTTCTACATTACAAATTCATTTACCATGTAGTAGTAAAGAGTAAAGGAAAATTTTTGTTAAATATGTAAAAACTATCAAAATA
>CM063506.1:62012394-62042394 GCA_032207245.1 Pardosa pseudoannulata | reverse complement strand
CATAAAAAAAAATTTGATCTTTAGCAGTTCATGTACCAACCAAATTACTTTTCAACAGTTTTTATTTTTCTCCCTTCTACGCTGAGAAATGAATTGAGTTTAGAAAGCATCTTACATCAGAATAAAAAAAAAAAGTTAAGCCGAGAAAAACTTTTACAGAATAACGATTATTAGATTATCGATTCAGCTGTGTCATTCGATTAAATACATAAATTTAAAATTCTAATTACTCCCAGCAAGTCATAGAAGTCTTTTAAAGTCTATTCAGTACATATTTTGAAGAAAGCATGATGAAAACAGAAGCCATGCAGTGAATTAAATCATTTTATTATTTTACATCTTATACTAATGTCATTTTCAACTCCATCCCTATATGCTGCTCATCCTTAACAGGAAATAACTGGTTATAATCCAAAACTTATCCTCATCTATTGGGATCTGGATTTCCTTTTGGTTTATACTTTTTTTTTTCTATTCCCATAATCGAACTGGGTTCCTATTTCCCTATAATACAAAATCATTTTCTCTGTCAGTGCTTAGGTACAGACATAGACCAAAATTTTTGGGTTTATTTACAGAAGGGACCAACAAACTTTTTTAGGGTCTCATTAGGTGATATTTCTCGGATACTATTGGCACAGCAGTCATTGATCAACTTTTTAAGAATGACATAATATGGTTTAATTTTTCAGCGAACATGCATCACTGTAGAAAAAATAAATGTCTAATGTGTACTTCAAAACTATCAAAAAAAAAAAAAAAAAAAAAAAAAAATTGGATAGAAACAATATGATCTGCTCCACAACAAAAATAAATAAATAACAAAAAGGTTATGACGCAATATTATACCCTAAATATAAATTAATTCTATTTTTTATGTAAAAGCATTCTCAAATTTTTAACATTTACATCAAAATAGGAATATGAAGCAATTAATAATCACTGAGTCGGAGGAATGAATTCATAACGTAAAATAAACATCGAAAGGATAAACGAAAACAAATAAGAATAATTATGATTGCAAAAATACCACCTTTAAAAAAATCCTTTTATAATAACATTCGTTTGCATTTCTGCAATATTTGCATTCTTGAAATCCCGCGAGTGAAAGTAAAACAAATCATAAAATAACATCTAGACATGATTTTTTTTTCTTAAAAAAAACATTCGCTCTCCAAACTCGTATACATTCCTGCATTCAGCTAAAAAAATCGCTCAACAGCTTTTTATTTTACAAGTAAAAGAATAAATATTTGAAACGTAAAAATACTGTAGCTTCGTATACGAATCAGCATAGATTTTTAGTCTGGAATAAAATATTCTTCTGATGAAATAGCTGTCAAAAGTGGTTAAATACTTCAAAAATGGTTCAAGTGAAATATTTTCTGATTTATCCACTTATACGATTGAAATATCTATAAAAATATTTGATGAATTTCGTGAAAAGTATTTTTTTTTAACTTTCACTTTTACAATTTTAAAATTTTTGATTTTAGCAAAGTTGAAATTAATCTCGATTAAAACGCTTAACCGTGCATTAAATTCATTCGTGATTTTTAATACTGAATAAAATACAATTATTAAGTAGACACAGATGAACATACATGTACTATATTCTACATAAAAATGTAGAGTGGGAGAGAATATTAGAGGATATCTAATTACTGATAGAGGATAGATTTGTTGGTAGATAGATACAAGAATTTATATTAGCTTTTTTCAGAGATAAAAAAAAATGATACCGCAAAGTACTTCGTAGATTGTTTTTTCTTTGGAAAAGCTGAATTTTATTCATGACTTATGTCAACTTACGATATTTTAGTATAAAAAAAAATTATAATTCAAACTGCCAGACAAACTAAAGTCCTTCTCAAATTTAATAAAGGATTTCTTTTTTTAACAAATAAATTGAGGACTGATAATGTTGTGGTATATGCTCTATAGATCAGCAATTATCTCGAATAATTCCCGGTAGATTCTATTGCTAAAAAAAGCAAAAATCGCCATTCACACTAGGAACTAGTTAAATGTACCATTTGCATAGCAGTGTGATCAGCCATTATTTTGTCTTGCTGAAAGCACGAAACAAAGTTTTCGAGTCAGATAATTTTTATAAGTTCTGAATAGCAATGTCTAAATATGCATTTTTAATCACTACCAGATATACAAATTTGGCGATATAAAACCAAACTTGGCGACAAAAGTTAGCAGATAAAAATGTCGAGAACATGTCAATATTCGTTACAGTTTCGTTCGTATTACCTTAAATCTTTCTTTTTTTATACAGAGTAGGGAAAAAATGGGGATGCAGGAGAGCTTGCCCCCGTCGAGGTGCGAAGCCCTTAAATAATACATGTATATGTGTGTGGGGATGTAAAAGAGATAGAGGGGAGATACCGTAATAGTACATGATTGGAAGCAGAAGAAAATATATTTTTGAACAAAACATAATAAAATCACTCCTTTGCATTTGAGTAGGTGCAGCAAGAATTCAAGTCATTTCATAAAAAAAAAACGAATAATTGAAAATTTTATCAAAATTTGTCAAAACGGAATCCTGATGAAATAGGTTTCTTTCACTAAGATATTATAGACAACAATTACACACAACACAAATATAAGGAACATAAATAATTTTTTCTGTTAAAAACCTCTTTTATTTACATCATTTTAGAAACAAATGATGGGGCAATCATAAAATCCTCAAAGCGTGTGAATAAAGGGTCGTAAGGTTAAATTAAATAATAATAGCATTTAACTAGTTATTCCATCTAAAATTTAAATAATGAATTATAGTATATAAAAAAAAACAGCTGAAACATAAATTGTTCGAAAAAGAACACATAATGTCAGCTGTAAATACATTAGAAAGCAAAAACGTAATTAAATATTATTTAAGATTTCCGTCTAAAATATTTATTTCAATGCGAGGAGCAAGAATTTTCATACTGCTTTTTTTTTTCGAAGAACGTTTGTAACAGCATAATTATCTAAAAGTAATTAATTTCAATACACTATTTAAACATAATTAATTTAAATGTAAATAATTAATTTAAAAGTGACTCACAAATACTTTAGTAATTGTGGATGTTATTTTGTAAAATTCTGTAAAGCTTTTTTCTGTTTTGTTGTTGGCAACAGTTATTATTATTATTCTGTAGATATGAGAAACCAAACTAGAATAGGGTTACGAGAGTTGAAAATAAATATATTGTACTTGATTTTATGGTTTTATTTTTATTTTGATTAAACATTGTAATAAAGTAATTTTATATGCATTTTTAATTACTGTTTCAACTGGGAAACATGTCTTGCCACTATTCTTTATTTGTAAACAAAAAACAAATCAGAGCACCTTGTGAGTCATACAGTTTAAATATTTTTAAATAAAGTTGAATCAATTACCTCATATTACTCCGATTAATTACTAGCAGTCTGCAAATATAGCTTTGTTTTCTAATAGTTTCAAAGCTTTCATTTTATATTGTATTGTATGTTTATACTCACGTATACATTTTTACTTACAGGTACACAAATGTATAATGATAAATACGATTTCAGTGATAATTTATTTATAAATTAGGTTTTACAACATAAATGGACATTGGTACGGAAAACTGTATGAAAAAATCGTATGTTGAAGTTGTAACAAAAAATATTTTTAAACGGTTGTTGATACTTTTTGATTCTTTCTTAATAATAATTCTTCATAATAATAATCAAAAGTATAATTAGTAATAGCTATATTTTAAGTGGCAGGGAATACTCCGCATAGATGAATATACCTAAAGTTAAGTACTAGACTTGAGAATGTAGGCATTTTTTTTAGGATTATTTCATATGAAGTAAACAACATTCAACCGCTACCTTTCCTGTTAGTAAATTTTTAAATTCATAAATGTTAAAAAAAAAAAAAAGATATAATGTAATTTGATAAACATCAATTTTATGATCTTTCTCTCTGTTTTCATTGTTAATTCAAACACTTCTTAATTTTTTTACGGTAAAATAAATAAATGACTTTAAGCAATACAATTGACGAAATCAACAAAAGAATAATTTAAACTAAGTTCTTTATTCTACATATGTTAGCATTCCGAATGTAAAGAAAAATTTTTAATATATTTTCCTGGAACAACTTCTACGAATAGAAACAATAAATAGATATATTATATTTTTCGAGTCAAAAATCGCGATAAGACTCTAATATATTTGATTTCAAGGACAAAATTTGAACGGTGTTAAAATGAATAAAAAAGGAGAAAAAGGCCTTTGTATCTAGATAAACAATTGAATTCTTCCCTTTTTTTATCATCTTTTCTCTCTCATCATTTCAGGGAATTTATGAAAACGTAAGTATGAATTATTAATAAGCTTCCAACATTCTACGATTTTTGGTTTAGACAGCGGGAACAAAAACGTGCAAAGAGGGCAAAAAAATCAATTTCGTTTTTAGCTTTTAGTAACAACTCCCACGTATAAAATGTCTCACAGCGTGTTTGTTTGTTAAACTGACTGATATCTTCGTTACGAACAATGCTTTGTTAAAAAAAGGAAAAGAAAGTAAAGTACAAGGATCCAAAAACTAAGGGGGGAAAAAACTGCTTCTCGCTCCATCAACAAATACATACTGACATTCAGAACGCTTCTCAAGGTCAAAGCTTTGGCTGAGTCCATCATTCTCTCGAGGGGAGGAAAGAAGAGCAAGAGAGGAGGAAAAAAAATATAAAAATTGAAAGACGGGAGGTTAAAAAAGAAAAAAGAAATAAAAAAGAACGCAGAGCGAATGTTCGTGATTACAAAGTGGAACCGAACCAGCACCTGGCAGTACCTGTTTTATTTTTTTAGTTATTTTACCTTCTTCATTTTCTTCCGAATTCGGCTCATTTTTTGATAGTTTATTTTTCTGACCTTTTCATGCATTCCAGTTTAACTGAGAACGATGCAGGAAGTTTATGATTTTTTTTTCTCTCACTTACTCACAAAAATCACCACTCTCTTCCCTTTCTCCAGTTTCGTGAATTTTTATATACTTATTTTCATTTTATAATTTTTTCGACTCTTTAAGTATCTCCTTATGAAGGTCAAGCAGGACAACTAAGCGATTTAATGCTGTAAGACGGGTTAGGTTCTTTCTCCTCATCCGTGTTCTTTTTTTATTCATTGAAGAATGAAATAGAAAAGAAAACTTGACTCACGAGATTGTTTACTCGGAGAGTTCGTGATTCTTTTGGGCTCAGGGTTATACAATATGATTAATTAGTTCGATTTTGATCGGCTCAATTATAGACATAAGAGCGAGGTTAAGCGAAACACCTTCCAAAGTTGCAGTCTTTCCTAACATTTAATTTCTTTGCTAAGCGTCAAATTATCTAAGCTTAGAAATAGCCCTTGTTATTTAACCTTTTAAAATTGTCATGTGACATATCTGTTTTAGGTGTGACCTAGATCGTTCTTGACTAGTTGTTTAATCTTATAACATATAGATGTTGACAATAGGCAATCCGAGTATTGTGGTGCCCTTGGCGATGACCTTATTTAAAAAAGGTTGATAACTGCTCGCCAGCATGCTGACGTTGGGATTCAATATGTTGCATATTTAATGAAAGCTACTAAGAATGCTGTTGTTTTCTTTTATATTGCACACACTGGAATAATAGCAATAAGAATTATTCGAATATTTTTCAATTTGCTGTAATATGTTCAATATATTTATGTGAATATATAGGTATAAGCATATATGTGTTTTTAAATATAAAAAAAATCAATAAGTATGTGTACGTATAATGCAAGAGAATTCCTGAGGGATGAAATTTATTTTACAACTGCATATTCATCTCAACTTTTACTAAATCAAAGTTTACTTTATCGAAGTGTAATAATAATGATAAATGCTGTGGTACTTTTTATTTTGAGAAATATTTATAAAACGTTCTTTTAGTAGAAGAAATATACCAACTCTGTATTGGGCTTAGACTTAATTATTTGTTACTGAATAAAATTGGAGGTTCGAATAAACGTATGATAATATGTGACTGTAATTTACAAAACCTATTAAAATTTTTGACTCCAACTGTTATTAGAATTAATGCAAGAACAGCTATTGGAATCAATCAAAAAACTGGTTGTTTTATAAAGTTTTAATTACAAAAATGCAAATAATATATACTGAAATTATAACTTATCGCGACAAATTATTAAATCATAAATTTATCCACATGTCAGAGTCACAACGTTTATCATACTTTTAAGTTTAATGTTTAAAAATTTTAAAAAATTTGATTATACTTCTGTATTTAAAATAATTGTTCTAAAAATTTTGTTTATTTTAGTATATTAACATAGTAGACAATCTACCATTTTAATGAAAAAATGGTTTTTTTTAATGGAATTAAAGTGATTTTTTTTTAATTTCCTTATACCATGTTGTATATCACATTCATTTTAAACATTATAAATTGTTTACTGTAGTTCTGTAATTTTCGAAAGATTTATTTTTAAATTAATTATTATCTTGTATTGATAAATGTTATGCATAGTTTTTAATAACATTTATCACAATTTATAGTTATTTAGGAAGAATATATTAAAAGAAATTGAAAAATATGCCTTATATACCAATATTTATGTACTATTTTTATGGCAAAATTTAGCTATCTGGTTACTTCTGAAATATTTTACATATAATACAAGAATCCCCAACATTGTACTTGGTTCTAAAATTTCCCAATTTATAAAGCACAAACTTAGCTACAGTACTATATAAAAAAGGACTTCTAAAATCTGGCTTTTATACTAAATTTAAACCACTATGATAAACAAGGCTTATGTTGCAAAATAGTAATTTTAGAATGAAATTAATTTATTCATCTTTTCTATAAACCTTTCTAAAAAATACAGATTTTTTTTTAAAGCTCCAATAAACGAACTTCAGATACTTTATTTATTCTTAATCTATTCCGTTTACTTGTTCTTGTTTATATTTATTTCATATTTCAGTACTGTCTTTTTTGGCGCCTTCTAAAAACTAACTACAGTTATATCATTGCTACATCAATACCTATTTTAGTCAGACAGTTCAGAGTCACGCGTAACCATTTAATTTTTACTCCCTTTTTTAACTTTAGATATTTGATATTGGTGTCTCGTCGAATTTTGACACGTTATTTTAAATATGATACAGACACTCCATAGCAGTGAAAATTTTCAAAACCAGAACAAATCATAATAAAGCTCATGAAATGTTATCAAGTATTTAACGTGCTGGTAGAGCCACGGTGGCTCAGTAAGCAAAGGCGTCGATCTTATAATGTAGCACCCAGACTATGGCTAATTGTTCACCACTTCCTGATGGTGACCTTGGACGATGGTTCACGGGTTGCATCCACACGCTGGGCCATTAAATGAGCCGAGCTCGTGGATTCGTCCATATGGTCTACTGCGTATTTTTTTTAGTTGCGCATCTGGCTGCCTTTGATCTTTGGGGAAAAACCGCCTCCAAAGCTATCGTCCACCAAGGCTATTTTATCGTCTGTCACCATCGACCACGATAAGCCATACCCCCTCCAAACGATGGTAATAGCTTGCAGTGGACCATAAATGATGGGGTGTTAAGGGAGGGTTGTAGGTTCGAGGCTTGAGCCAGCCAAATATTCTCTCGTTCATTAATGGTGGTTGGGGAATGTAAAATAGGCTCGTGGTAGCAGTGTCCTCCCCGTTCCCAAGCAGGCCAAACATAGGGGTAACTGCTTCTAAATTATGAGGACACATAAGGAGTAATGTTACTCGCGTCCGTAGGATTCCTTAAACTACCCGTGTTTCTCGGGTGATGCTAAAGGAGAAACAGCTTTGAAGCTGTGTACGGTGTAAAGATATTTGTATTGCCAGCTGCATTGAAAAAAATATATTTTGAGTACTGGTTTGTTGTGAGAGCTGCCTGTCACATAGGGAGTAATGTTACTCCCGTCCGTAGCATTCCTTGAACTACCCGTGTTCCTCGGGTGATGCTAAAGGAGTAACAGCTTCGCAGCTGTGTACGGCATAAAGATATATGTATTGCCAGCTGCATTGAAAAAATATATTTTGAGTACTGGTTTGTTGTGAGCGCTATTTGTCACTGTGTAGCTGACTGCACGAGGACTAATCAGGGTTAGCTTTCTAAATATGATGTATAATTAATTTTAAACTTGTTAGTTATTCATTCATTTAATGAACGCCTTTAAACTCAAAGAATTTATGCTCATCGTTCGCATAAAATGAGACATTTTTCACTTCTACTTCAGAACTAGAAAAATTGGTGCTCACGAGGAGAATTCTGTTTTCACTACACGAGAGAATATGTCAATGGCAGGGACGAACATGACAAAGAAATATTCAGAAAGAAATCCCCAAATGACGAACGCCTTCTAGGAACGTCTGTGAAGGCGATCCAACTTTTCTCCTCCCTCCCCCCTCACTTTTTTTTCTTCTTTTTTTATTTTCCACGAGAGACGAACAAGAACCATTCACCGTTTCTTGGAACTGGAACGAAAGTGTTTTCGTGAGTATTAAGTAATATGGAGATGAGGCAGGAGATAGAAGAGATCTACATTAACGAAAGAAAAAAGACAGATGGATTAAATATGCATGTACATAAATAAATAAATAAATAAATAAATAAATATATATATATATATATATATGTGTATATATATATATGTATATATGTGTATATATATATGTGTATATATATATATGTATATATGTATATATATATATGTATATATGTATATATATATGTATATATGTATATATACATATATACATATATATACATATATATATATATATATTTATATATACATATATATGTATATATGTATATATACATATATACATAGAGATTATATATGTATGTATGTGTATATATATATGTATGTATGTATACATATATACATATAACATATATATACATACATATATATACATATATATACATATACATATATATATATATATATATATATATATATATATATATATATATATATAACATATATACGTCACCGATCACAATAATAAAGTCATAATCCCAATCACATAAGGTAGTCGTAGTTCATAACTTTTATTTCCATATCAAAAATACGTAGGCCTTACGCCACACACCACATTCCGTCATCTAATGGAATACTTCTCTCGTCCTATATACCATCAACCGGAAACATATATAACTCTCATAATTATAATTATAACTTCAATCTGTTATATATATATATATATATATATATATATATATATATATATATATATATATATATATATATATATATATATTCGTATCCAGAGTTAACGATAAAACAGTCTTCTTGATAATAATAAGTTTTATTAATCATCGTATTAAGGAAGCAACTTGCGCCATTTTCATTAATAATATGCGTAAGGTGTTGATATCACATCAAAAATCCAACTTATCTGTTGCAAGCTGATCAAATAGCTGAGAAATTCTTCCGCCTGACCATTATCCTAAAGCTTACGCGAACTTCATTTATTTTAATTAAAATAGTTCTCTTTTTAGAATCGTTTTTAACTTACATATTAATATTTTTTTTTATGTTAATATATATATATAATATATATATATATATATATATATATATATATATATATATATATATATATATATATAAATATATATATATATATATATATATATATATATATATATATATATATATATACATACATATATTTACATATATATACATATATATATATACACATATATATATACTTTATATAATATATATATATATATATATATATATATATATTTTATATATATATATGTGTGTGTTGTGTTTTTGTGTTTTTTATGTATGTATATATAATTTTACCCACTACAAATTAAAAACTATATTATGTTGGATAAAAAGATAACAATATACCAGGTATACCATAATTTAAAATAAAAATGAATTTATTTTTTAGTCTTTATATATGCTAAATTTGTACATTTGCTTAGATATAGCATAAAATACCAATATATGTTAAGATTATACCATGTAAAAAAAACACAAGTTATTAGACTTTGTACAAAATTTAAATACTAAATGAAGTGCAATGAGTACTGTTGGCGCTCTCTGTTGCTAAAACTTTGTACATTTGCTTAGATAGGGGTATGTGGGCATAAGGGAGCCAGCCAATCAGAAGTCTTAAGATTATACCACGTGAAGACCTAAGAAACTAAGTTGCGTAAACTAGTCATATGAAATAAGTTGAGCTACGCAGAAATTAAGTTAGTGTTCACGTGATCTCCAAAGATTACTAGAATTAAAAAAAATAAAGACGGCCAAAAGACAGAGGCTGCCAATTTAGGGGTTGAATAGCCAGAAATTTATTTTGGAATATTATTATAATTAAGTTGGTTAGTTTGATTAAAAGATTAACATATATGTGCATGTATTTATATGCATACATACATATATATGTGTGTGTATGTATGTAATATTTTATGTATACCAAAAGATTTCAGCGTCACATGATAATATAGCCCAAAGTTGGTTGATGCCAGGGCTTGTTTGGCAATGTTTAAACTTGCCAAATAATGGTTATGTAGCGATGTCGAAAAGGCACTCAATTGCAGACGAGGCGGTAGTTTTATGAAGTCCTTTTTAATTTCTACATCACATAATCAGAGAGACGGTGAACACGTCTTATATCTTCAAGAATCGTTGTGCATCTGCAGTTTTGTAATGTAGCCTCCACACTATGGCCAGTAGTTCACCACTTCCTGATGGTGACCTCGAACGATGGTTCACGGGTCGCATACACATGCTAGGCCACTGAAGGAGCTGAGCACATTGATTCGTCCGTAGGGTCTACTGCGCACTTTAGTTGCGCATCTGGCTGCCTTTGATCTTTGGAGAAAAACCGCCTCCGAAGCCATCGTCCACCAAGGCTATTTTATCGTCTGCCGCCATCGGCCACAATAAGACAAAGCCCTTCCAGACGGTGGTGATGGCTTGCAGTGGACCATAGTGTGGAGGCGCCTTTAGAATGTCCTCATTCAGGATTGGTAATCACATGACTTTCTTCTAATGGGAGAGAGTCTAAGTTAGCAGCTTTGCTACGACTGTTAAACATTGCAGCCGTAAGTTATGTACCAAAAATGCACACACCAGCATGTAATTAGCAAGAGTATTCGGTTTCTGGTGAGAAAATTGACGTCTGGTTTAGAAATATGGTAAAAAAAGGCCGCACGTAATAGTTATTAATTCAAACTTTGGTTTTGAGAAGCGTGTGAAAAGAATACAATCTCAAATAATTACGTCCTAGATTAAAATTAGATGGCTAGGAAAATAAAGATTTTTTTTTTTTTTAAAGAACATGAACTGAGAAATTTTGAAGAACTTCAGAGGTATTTATATATTACATACACACATACATGCACACTAAATAAATATATTACGGTTTGGTTCGAATAAGGCAAAATAGGCTAACGTTTAAAAATCAAGCAACTTTAATAATTCACTTTTAATAAAAAGTAAAATTGGTACAAATTGTTAAAATCTCAAAGGCGAATTAGTAAAAGTCAAGGATAATATATTGGAAATAGACATAAAACTTGCATTGTGTTTGGGTGGCAACATATAATAAATAGAAATTAATAATAAACACAAACAAAATTTTTATGTACATACACACACATAATATCGAGAGTTTTGAGAATTAATCAGTAGAATTTTTATAGATACGCTATGGATATTTTACGTAATTATGTATTTAATATTTTTTTTATCAGAAAAATAGATAAAAGCTGTTTCACAAAATGAAATTTGTAAGTTAAAGCCTTATGCTTCTGTTGTCTAATGTTTCATTACGATAAGGTTAAAAGTTGGAGCGATAAGGTTAGATAACTGATAAGCATAGTTTTGTCGATACGTTCGGAGATCACATAAAATGATTTTAAATATTTTTCTCTATTTAGTGCTCATAAATAACTCTTTTCCCGAAACTAAGCAACGATTTCATGGTCTGATATGGTCAGGTAGGCGATACAAAATTTGCACAGGAAACGAATAATCCATTACATGCAAATACCTAAAATAAAAGAATTGCAATGGCGACATTCTTCCGCGTAATTTATGAAGTCGCTGTTTCGGCATAAAGTATTCCACGGCAGGTGTTTTTTTTTTTTTTTTTTTTCGTCTGTGCACCGAGGAAAGACAGTCTCTGTGACCGCGATCCTTCAGACAATTGAGGACGCATTTTGTTTACGCTTAGAACGTGCATCGCGGTAGGAAAGGATCGGTGAAAGTGAGGCTGGTGCATCACGGGTAGGGATAATTCAGAAAAGAACACGGGGTTCTAAGAGCAGATCTTTTTTATTCTTTCATCGGAGTATTTGAGGAAAGTTCTGTTTTATTTCTTTTAGCCCCAGGTTAAGTAGAAAGTGCTCGAAGTTCCGTGTGCTTTCGTAAATAGTTCAGATTAAATTTAAACGTGACAAAATTTATAGCCTGGAGATACGGGGCAGACGATTGCACGGAAAGCATTATTCTTAGAAAAGAATCAATAGAGGGAAGTCATACATGATTAAGAAGGCTTTGCCCATGTTATATGCCTGGACAGAACTTAATACTGCGATGCGATAATATCTGATAGAATAAAGAATTTTTGCTGGCTATCACAGCTAATTTGGAGAAAAGGCGATATAGTCAAGAGATTGAAATTATATATTACATCAAGATTTAATATACCTAAAGTTCTTCAAAACTCTCCCAATCGATTTTTAAAAAATAAATTGCATTATTTTAATAAAATACTAAATTAAATAAAATTTTTATTAAATTAACTTTCACAACCATCCAAATTAAATCAAGGACGTGTTTCTTTGTGATTGCATTCTTTCAAAGCTTCTCAAAACTAAAAACTGAATCAATAATTGCTACGAGTATGCACGGGTTTATTACACTTTTTCTTAATCAGATGTCACTTCTCCCAGAAGAGACCAAGGACTCGCAATTTTAATGCGAGTCCATGGCGATACATATATACATATATATAGGGAAATTGAAAATTTTACTGATTCCGTCATATGACGGGCTATATGCTAGTCATAAATAATTGAGCAGTAAAATGTATAGATTATGTTACAATGTATTTTAAATACATTGTAACATAATCTATACATTTTACTAACGAATTCTACACTCATGTCCATAATTTAAGGATAATGAAGTTCAGGCAATGAAAGAGACAAAAGCAAAACAAATTTGACTTATTTGTAAAGTCTATTTATTAAACAAAAGGTAAAGAACAAAAAAGATGCTATATGCTTGACATAATTAATAAAAATTGCGATTTTTACTCCCTGTAGCAAATTTCAAAAATATTTACAGAAAACAGTATAACATGGTTAGTATGATGGTTAATACGGAGTATGTCTCCCGGACGATGCAATAGAAGCGTTACAACACCTACGCATGCTGAGTATCAGATTATCAATCCGATCTTGGGGAAAATTACACCACTCATCAAGCAATGCCCTCCGAAGTTCCGATAGACAGTTGGGAGGGGGTTGACGGGCTGCAATTCGTCGGCCAAGCATGTCCCACACATGCTCTATTGGATTCAAGTCCGGTGAGTATGTTGGCCAATCCATACGGGTGTCCTCCGATTTAAGACATTCGTCTACAATGTTTGCACGGCGAGGTCGGGCGTTGTCATCCATATACAGAAATTCAGGACCCATGGCTCCCCGCAACAAACGTACATGTTGTTAAAGAATGACATCCCGATAGATGTGGCCTGTCATCGTTACACTCTGAACATGCAGGTCAGTTCTGGAACCAAGAATAATTCCTCCCCAAACGAGCCATCCGACATCACCGTAACGGTGTCGTTCAATGGTGTTCTCTTGGTGGTAACGGGTACCTGGCGCTCTCCACATGAAAGTCCGGCAAGAATCAGAATGTAAACTGAACCTGAACTCGTCGGAAAACATCACACAAGACCACTGTTGCGATGTCCACAATGCAGAGAGCTAACGAGACAGGTCTGATGCTGTGCTCCGTCTGTTTCTTTTGGCAGTAACTGCCAAATACCTGTCATCATTCGGCGTAGTAACTCGGGGGCGACCTGTGCTGTAACATCTACTCACATTACCATCATGTTTGAATCGTTGCCAAAGCCTGGAGATGACACTCTGGGCGATTCCAAGTTCCTCGGATACTTCCAGCTGGGTACGTCCACATTCCAGTCGTCCGATAATTCTACCACGTAAAAAATCATCCAAATGCTTCCTTTGTGCCATAACTATGCGGTTATTGCACTGAAAGGCTTTTAAAGCGCTTGTGAACAATTTTACTTCTTTGCTACCATTCCTTATATACCCCTTTCATACACTCTCGTCATTGTGACGTACTATCCGCGCCATCTGGTGGTTTCCTGCAATTTGCATATTCTTCTTCAAGATGTGTGTGATAATTCTACAGGTGAAATTTTTATTTTAGAGCTCAATTTCTGTGTGATTCTGAATTATCCTTAATTTATGGACATGAGTGTAATATACATATATGTATGAGTATGTGCACGAATTTAGCCTAATATATCAGTTGAGGGAATCGGTACAAGAGAAAATAAATATTATAGGAAATTTTTAGTAATTTTATGCTTTAGGTAACAGACAAATGGAGTTACAACAGTCAAAGCTTAAGATCTATCCTCAAGATATATTTGAAAATAAAAAAATAGAGTTATTGAGTTCCACATTCTATTGATTTTCCCCTTTTTAATTATTTCGTAAGTTTAAAATTTCTGGAGTTAATGTTGTACATTAAGTAAGAGGTACTTAACATAATCTATCTGAAACAAGTCTCCACTGCTCTCTCTATTTTTATTTTGTTTTGTTTCTTTAGATATATTTTTTTAATGTTTGTGTTTTATAGTCTTTTTTGAACCGAAGCTGAGTGATTTATTTACTTTGTTTCGCAAATCGAGTTATGCATAACGAGAAAGAAAAACAAATAGCGAGATATCGAAGTAGAGAGAGAGAAAAAAAAAAGTTTTATGAGATGACGTACAGATAACACTTTTTTTGGATCGCTGCTTTTTCCCATAACAAAGTTGAAACGATTATCTTTAGTATACCCTGAAATTATAAAAGATATATTTTTCAACTAAGGAAAACTTAAAAGTCAGAACAATGCAACGTAGAATTAACCTCATGACATATAAGTAAAACAGAATCTGATGTGTCCGAAAAGTGCTATTTAGTTCTGGCACATCTGAACAATTTTGTGCAAGTTGAGAAAGAGAACGTTTTACTTTGAAATTGGCATTGCTAGGTAACATTTAATGAGGTTTATATATGATGCTAATACATATTCATATTCAAGGTAACCAGGGCCTGATTATCGATTACATCATTAATAAGGATTTATCATCATAAAATTTTTTTAGTTTTGTTAGATCAAGCAATACATTTTTCAAAAAGCATAAAATATATACTTTGAGAGAAAAAAAATATATAACTTTCCTTATGAAGAAATTAATTTTTGTAATTCACAAATTAGAAATTAATTCTTTATATCAAATAGAAGCTCATTATCATTTCTACTCTGCAGACATCAGTTATATTTAATATAAGTGACATATTTTATTTTATAGTATAATAAAATTAAAAATTTGAAAACTTTTTCAATGTTTTAACAATTTTGAATTCTTATATAATTTTAAAAAATCAGACACTTTTGGTTTTGGAGCAATATAGTCTACTGTTTATCTACAAGCTGGCTAATGACAGCGGGACTTACTATTTAAACCCGACTTCGAATGGCTACAAATAATGATACCAACAGTGGGATTCGAACCCACGAATTTCCCCGGTACCAGTAGAGCAGCATCCTACCTATTCAGTCACCCTTCGGGATCCTCATTGCTGTCAGATACTTCTAAAGTTTTGGTTTACGGACGAAAACAGTATTTTGCTTCAATTTTAAATAGATTTTAGTCTCTAATATGCTTATTTCAAATTTTATCTTGCTGGTAAAAGAATTACTTATTTTTATCTGGTGTATATTTTTCAAAGCTAGTGTATTATTTAAAAAATGTAAAATAATCATTCTAAATGAAGCAAAACATTTTATTTTGTGATGAATCGGTAAAACGCTGTTGTGATGAAGATTTTAAGTTTCGAAAGGTACTAGGTCTCCTTAATGTTAATAACATTGCTTATTTTGCTCTACAACTCGAGCTTTCATGATTCTTATGCATCTAAAAATTTTTGAGAATACGATAGAATCAAAAGTTAACAATTCAAAAATTATATATTAATGTTATTAAAGAAATATGAACTACAATAAATAATACTTTGATTATTTATTAATTTTGATTATTTTTTGCCACTCTTATGTAACGCAATTTTGAGAGATTTTTGTTCAACATTGTTATTTCCCTTCAGAATAAATCTTTGGATTATTTTTTTTTTCTTTTATATGTTTTAAATATAGAGGAAATTGATTCACCGTTTATCACATCGCGGTTACAAAATTTAAACTCTCTCAGACAGAACACTGTTATACCGAACGCAACGACTGCGAAGCAACTGCAGTAAATGCAGAGGATACATCCTTTATACGGGAAACTAGTAAATGTTACAGACCTAGGAAGTCAGCGGTAAAAATAAATTACGCTATTCCACGAATGAAACAGCCTTGTCTTTTGTGTACGCAAGAGTTAGCCATGCTGAGAGCCTGTTAATCTGAGGGAAGCTCCACTCTAAAATAAACGAACAAAATATACTTAATTTGTATTGCATCATCTAAAACAGCGTAGTAAATAGTGCGAAAATGTTAATAAAAAAAACCCCCTCTTCTATACTTACGAAATAAAAATTCGAACTTGTTTTTATGTGTAGCTAACATTAACAAACTGATAAACCGTATTTCAGAATTTTGAATCTAATATTTATTTAATGATGTTTTAAAAGGTTTTCACAAATAGTTTATGAAATGAATATCATTAAAATATAAAAAAATAATTATAAAGAAATTAAACAATCCAAAAATTAATTTTAAATCACTGTAAAACAGTTGTAAATGTTCTTTTCCCAAAAATTTAGACAGCAGAAAAAATAATAGTTTTAAAAAGAAAATAACTTTTAAATTAATATTGATATATATTTTATTTTTTACATTATTATCAGAATTAACACAATATTTTTATTAATATTCACGAGTTAATATTATGTATTTTATTAAAATTTATTAACATAACACACTTTAAAATGTTCAAATTTTTACTAATCGTAATCTTATTGCCTTGCATTCTTAAGTTATCAGTAATCTTATTATTCGTAATAACTTTACAGATCTTTCACAAAATACAGTTACTGATTGAGTTTTAAAGGTTTATTCTTTATTATTATGCCCACTACTAGTATCCTTATAACCATCAAAAATATCTTGAAGTTATATATAAACAGAGGAAGTACAACAAATATCACATAAACAGCAAAATGGAACTATAAACTTAAGTTAAAATATAAAAATTTAAAACTTTGTAAAAACCTACGTGAAAATGTCAAGAGGGCGTGATGTTTACTCAAAAGCTAACATCTTTCTTAGTTACGAAAAACTGCCATTTACCACCTTCGGAATATTCGGTATTAATTACTTAAATAAACATAAAACTATTATTATGTTATGAAGCCTTCCACCACCTTTTGTTATTGGAAGCCTGTGTTTCAAAAACATCAAAATTTAAATAAAATCATTGCTTAACGGAAACTGTTGTAAATCGTAATTGAAGAATTTAGGAAACATATTTGCTGTAATATTCAAGTAAAACGTTTATAATCATGCAGTTCTAATCAAGGTCACATAACTGAGAAACGTAAATAAGGAAAAATATTTAGATGAATTTGCTTTTCAAACAAGACATTAGCTGTAGAAATAGTAATAAAGGATTTATTCTTACATTAAAAAAAGAAAGAAAGTAAAAGAAACAGTAACTAACATTAAAATTAAACTTTATTCAGATCTCGTCATTGAAATGGCAATATGTAAGATTCATTCTACTCAATAAAAATTATGAATTCTGAAACATCCACATCAATAATGAAACACACAAAGAAACAAATTAAATGTTATTAAACCTCACTTTCGTGTATCTTTCTCCATAGCTTGGTATCTTATTTTTTTAAGACTATTATTTCCTAGGTAATAAACTTCCTTGTAAATACAAGGATCGCGTGACGTCATTTCAAAATATCTTTTGTTTTTCTTTTCTCCGATAGATGGCGATGGTAGCGGTCATTTAGAAAATAAATGTGCATTTCAGGATTTTAATCGGTCACGCGATTTTGTACTCAAGTTCTTAGTTACAAATTAAACATTCCTTTCCGTTCATTTGCTTTTATCTTTTTATAATGAAACTTACTTTGTTTTTTTATAAAAACTCTCATTTGATGATATTTTTTTTGTTCCTCTTCGTGAAACTAGATTAATAGTCTCTCTAGCATAAACGTTGTGATCTTTGAAAATATCTCCTTTCAAGAGCAAACTTTAAAAGAGATTTTTTTTTTTTCATCAGCAAGTGTACTGGTGAAAATGGTACTTTTTTAAGTTAATCAGGAAGTATTCTTCCTTTAGAATTTAAAAGCATTTTATGTGTAATGTGATTTTAGACGAGTTTAGATGTGTATTACTTTCAAATGGATCTGTATTTTACTGAAAGATGCTACCTGTTAAAAAGTAGGGAAGCTGGCTCTTTTTACCTTGTTTTATTAACATTAATATCGTAACTTTAGATTTTTCCTCATTAGTCAGCAAGGTTTAGACTAAAGGATGTACTGCAAGCATTCAGCTGTGTTTGTATCAGTCTGAATGTAAAACAAACAAACAAACAAAACAAATCTGTTCTAAATCATTTTAAAGAACATAATAATACGGCATTATAAAAGCATACGTCAACTAGGCCCTGGACCTCTGATTTTTTAGGTCCCGAAATTTTATATCTAATTAAGTTATTTTATTAGTAAAATGACTAAGCTTTACCCAGAAAGTTATACTAAAAACAAAGTATAGTTTTTATTCTTGTTCGAAATTATAATAATCGAATGTCAAATGTATAATTCTTTTGTACTTATAAACTTTCCTATAATATCATGCAAAGAAAGTTTCTAGAAATTCAATGAATATTATATTGACCTTCAGGGGGAGGCCTGGAATAAACACCAGACCACTGACCCAACTTTGTCTTGATTAGTCCCTGTGCATACCATCCTCATTTATGTATGATACAGGATTTTCAAAATAATGCATTTTATTTATTGTTATTTTACGGTGTGTTACTTTATGTTACACATTAAGACCACTGTGTTAAGAATTCTTAAATTGTGCGCTGACTAAAGGAAATTTCATTTTTACCCATATATTAAAATTGAGCAAAATGAATACAATATGGCATGTACATACTGTAAGTGATCTAGAAATTTTTATCTCAGTACTTTTTCTTAATAAATTTAGCTCCTCCCCCCATAAAAAAGCGTCTAAATATTATAAGTTTAGACATTTTATTCAAGAGTGTATAATCTTTATTTTTTTTAAAATTTTTTTTGTTGAACATCTTAAGTGTAATAACTGAACTAAAATAAAAGAATTTACGATGTAATTTTATAACTATTGCATATTTATTGAGACCACAGAGGTTACATTTTTCTACGACTGAAATATTTGCTTCCTTATGCAAAATAAATAAATACACACATTTGCTAATGTGTCATTAATAAAACACCTGTGAATTATTGCTCCCTAGTGGGGAGCAAAAGAATGAAATCAGCTGGATGTACCAAATGTACCAACTTATTTTCATCGGAAATTACATTTCCCGTTTTGTGAACTACTGTCTTCAAATTTTGCTTTCTTGTATTTCAACGGTATTCCTGAATCGTGATGTTCCACGAGGAAAAAAAAAATATCGTCTGCTAGGTATTTGTTTCCCTTCATTCGTTCGCATTCGGTGAAAAAAAAGTCTGTGGAGAAAACAGTGCTCGAGAAATGGGAGGTATAAACTACCTCAGATATTACTTCCGAACAGAATTTATATGCATGAAATAAAAAAAGGGGGGGGGAGAATTTCATCAGAGTTTCAAATCACACTCTAAGCATACTAAATGAGGAGAAATGCCGCATTCATTCGTGCTGAACACGCTGAAGTGTTCATGCATAATTTATTAGTCTGATTTAAAATGAAGAAGTAACGTTTCTTTTGTGAGGCTCGAATCTTCCGAATACATAATCAATTGATGCATTCTTCTATTCTCTATTGTCATGTTTCCTGAAACAAGGATTTTAATGCCCTTCCGAATTAAGCCCAGCTTTGTAGGTTAGTGATGTTGTAGTTAAAATTCTTCGAAGAAATTAATTCAAAACTCGCTTCATAATGCACCTTGTGTGGCTGAGCGATAATTTTCGTTATTTTTTTTCCTCATTCGAATATATTTTGATTACTTTTTTTTGGATAAAAATGTTCAAAATCCAAATTTTTCCATTAAAGTAATCTAAAGAAAAAAAAAAAGACAAAAATATTGAATTTTGGTGATGCTTATTTCTACATTGTTTGGATTCTTTTTTTTTTATTATCATCTAGATTCAAAAGTGGATCAATTAATCTAATTTTTTTTTCGGTTCATTGTGTAAAAGAGTTAATGACATTTCTTGGTGAATTGAGAGCGTTAATTATTTTATTTCAACATAAATTTGAAGGAAAAAAAGAAGCAGAAATTTGTTCTGAAATCCCATTTAAATTTTAAATTGAAAAAAAAATTTACCTATCTTAAATTTCTTCCAGGAATTAAATTTGAACTCTTCTTCCAAGAGGAAAAAAAGGGTTAATCG
This sequence comes from Pardosa pseudoannulata, assembly GCA_032207245.1. Taxonomy (NCBI): domain Eukaryota; kingdom Metazoa; phylum Arthropoda; class Arachnida; order Araneae; family Lycosidae; genus Pardosa; species Pardosa pseudoannulata. The sequence goes on along the minus strand of CM063506.1, from coordinate 62,021,515 downwards.
ATATTGCAATTCACTGCAGAGAAAATGTGACGCAGTAAAAAGGAAGTATAGAAGACGAATCTCGAAACCGGTGAGGGGGATTTAAACCTCACCTGTCCCCCCTTACAAAAAAAAAATATATATATATATATTACAACACCCTCTCTCCAATAAAAGCTAATTATACCAAATGCTAAAATATTGATGCACTTATCTATATCAGCGTTTCCCAAAATATTTTCGCTCAGGCACCATTTGGTTTTATTTCATTCTAAATTGTACCACTTTGTAAAAATGATTTTATTTCGTAATATTTATTATTGTTAGACTGTTTATTTATTTGCATCATGCATTTTATAGGGTGATCATACATTCACATCATGTGAGTCAAATTGCATTAAAACACGCCTAAACGTCATGCCGGATTAATAAATTCACTGCAATGTTAATTATACCAAATATTAAAATATTGATGCACCTTATCTATATCAGTGTTTCCCAAAATATTTTAGCACAGGTACCATTTGGTTTTACTTCATTCTAAATTGTACCACTTTGCAAAAAAGATTTTATTTCGTAAAATTCATCATTGTTAGAGTGTTTATTTATTTGCGCCATACATTTTATAGGGTGACCATACATTCACATCACATGAGTCAGATTGCATTGAAACACGCCTAAACGTCATGCTGGAATATAAATTCACTGAAATGTTAATTATACTAAATGTTTAAATATTGATGCACTTTATCTATATCAGTGTTTCCCAACATTTGTTCGCTCAGGTACCATTTGGTTTTACTTCATTCTAAATTGTACCACTTTGTAAAAAAGATTTTATTTCGTAAAATTTATTATTGTTAGAGTGTTTATTTATTTGCGCCATACATTTTATTCACATCACATGAGTCAAATTGCACTGAAACACGCCTAAACGTCATGCTGGATTACAAATTCACTGAAATGTTAATTACACCAAATATTAAAATATTGATTAACTTTATCTATATCAGTATTTCCCAAAATTTTTTCGCTCAGGTACCATTTGGTTTACTTCATTCTAAATTGTACCACTTTGTAAAAAATATTTTATTTCGTAAAATTTATTATTGTTAGAGTGTTTATTTATTTGCGCCATACATTTTATAGGGTGACCATGCATTCACATCACATGAGTCAAATTGCATTGAAACACGCCTAAATGTCATGCTGGATTAATAAATTCACTGAAATGTTAATTATACCAAATATTAAAATATTGATGCTTGATTTAATCTGTATCAGTTTTTCCCAAACTGTTTTCACTCAGGTACCATTTGGTTGTGCATCTAAATTGGTTGACTTTGTGAAAATGATTTTATTTCGTGAAATTTGTTATTGTGAGAGTGTTTGTTTATTTTCATCATACATTTTACAGGATGACCATGCATTCACATCACACGAGTGAAATTGCATTGAAACGCGGCTAAATGTTATGCCTTATTATAAATTCACTGAAATTATAATCTCACTGCAACACACACACACACACACACACACACACACATATATATATATATATATATATATATATATATATGTCAGGCATATGCCTGAGGGATTAAGGGCAAAGAAATATTTCCTCTTAAAATATTTATTCACATTTTAATAAAACGTTGCGTCGGTAGTTAGTGGGCATAGGCTAACAAAAGAGCGAGAGTTCATGCAGCACCCCTTTCTCAAGACGCTCTTCGACAATCTTCGGTCAAGTGCTTTTATAACGGGATAGTAAAGATTCATACGCCTGCATTCAAAAAGTGTGCTGCTTTTATATATATATATATATATATATATATATATATATATATATATATATATATATATATATATATATATATATATATATATATATATATTTATTTATTTATTTATATATATATATGTGTGTGTGTGTGTGTGTGGAAAAGTAAACTAGATCGGGAAACTAATGTAGGCATTTTGTATAAAACCCCTAATGTGGCCCGAGAAAATTCTCAGGGGTTTTAAATCTTAAGTCAAGAGCAGAAATTCCCGTATCTTTTTGCTTTCCCCTTTTTCACCCCTAACCTAAATCGACCATTGGAGCTACAGTCTACGCCCTCAGAGAAGGGGTCTAACCAATTACAACTCTACATTGCCCTAGCGGACAATTTAGGAAATTTCTAAACAAAAAGGAGATGCACGATGTCAGATTTTCCTAGAGATTTTCCCACAGATTATGACTGAGACAGTGACCCAGATGTTAAGGGCATTTTACTTCTAACTTCATGCTAGCTGACCCCTCAGTTTGTCCTGTCCCTATAATGAAGTGGGAACATGTCCTCCAACGTTCTGTTAATAATGGTCTTTAACTAAAAAGGTGTCACTTTTATGGGCCAGGACTTCAACCACCCATCGTAAAGTCCATCTTATTATATATATATACATATACAGTGGACTCCGCTTAATGTGATCGTGATTAATGTCATCAATCACTTATTGTTATCGAAATCACTTGGTCCCGATTTTCTCTATTCATTTGTATGTTAAAATTATTGCTTTATGTGATCGTTACATCGGTTAATGGCATCAGTTTTCGAACCTCATTTTAACTGGCAAAGAAATATTCCAATTGTATTCGGAAGGAACCCAGTCTTTACTTACCCTTTGCTGCTGTTTTAATTTAACGAGAATCGTCCCTCTTCCACCTAGGGAAATGGGGAATGATCAAAGGAGGTGGAATTACACGTTCCTGGAATTTTTCAGAAATACACACCCCCTGCTGGTGGTCAATGGTTGCCAGATAAGCAGCAGGCAAAATATTCGTATAGGAACTGAGAAGGAGCGTCTTCATAACCCTCTAAGTGTTTCGCACGTACAATTCCGCCAAACCGATGACGTCTTCGAAGCGGTTGTCACGTACAATTTTCGACCTCCAAAACGGTCCGAAAATGGATGTAATGTAAATTTCTGCCAGTGTTTTCCCCTATGGAGGTTTATGGTAGGAGGGTCAGGTCGATTGTTTAGGAACTGCACACCTACTCTCTGAGGCACAAAGACGCTGATAGCTTTTCATAGCTTTGTAAATCTCTATTTCGAAGTATTTCGTTTGCGGTAACAGATGTATCTCTAATTGTACCACTTAAATAGCTTCGATGACTTTCGTAAAAACGATAGAAATCATTCTCTTAAAGAATATTTTTATTTGTACTTTTAGAACCCATTATTTCTTATGGGATAATCTTCGAGACTTGACGAGCTTCATGTGTATTAAAAATTAACAATCTATAATGTCTATTTATATATCTACTTATAACCAGAAGTAAACGGACAGTAACGAGGGTGGGTTTCCCGTATTATAATCTAGTCGACAAAGGGTGAAGTAAAAAATCATAGAACACTTTGGTCACTGACACAATGAAGCTTTAGCTTATTTTTGGAGACTTTTTTTCCTCGGTGTGTACCACTCGGAGGGTTAATTTATGCCTTGTTCACTTACATGCAGCTTGTCGATATGGAAGCAAGAAAGCGAAATGATTTAACGTTGAAACAAAAGATCGAAATTTTAAATCGTTATGACAGGTTACCAAAAATGAGTTAGCGCAATGCTGCAGTGCAATTAAGCCGTTTTCAGATTCTTAATTGCATTGAATGTGTTGAAACGTGGAGTACAACACCGCTCCGATGATTTTAAAAAAACATTATGATTACGAACAATTTATGAATGAGCTTCTTAGAAAAAATTATAGACAGTCAATAATTGATAATTTTTTTTTAAAATTATGTATATAATTATTATGTTTTAAAGGATAAATATATATAGTACATAAATATAAGGTGAGCTTTTTCATTCTGTTTTGAAATATAGTACATGTAAATTAAAGTGGGGGATAAATTTATCTAATTTTGTATATCATTTATTGTTATCAATCGGTTATTATTATCAAAATCACCGTGTCCCAAACCGATCACATTAAACAGAGTCTACTGTATATATATTGTTGTGGTGTAGTACATTGCTGTTGTTATTTCAAAGTCATTTATAACCCAAAGTTGCTTTATATCGTCTTTAATTTTAGTATAATACCACTGATCTGTATTACAATGTTCAAATATAGAACAAATGACAAGGAAATATGCAAAACAAAATATAAAAAAAAATAAAAATTAAAAGAAGCACTCCACTTGCTACGCCTTAAAAAAAAAAAAAAAAAAAAAAAAAATTGCCCATGTCCAAGATAACGGTGCATTCTTTTCCTTCCTTCTTTCTACTCCGTCAACCCTATAATTTTTCCATTATCCTGTGCTGATGTGTTCGTTGTTTCATTGTCCTTTGCACAATGCGTCCTTTCCAGGCTCTGCGCAGAAGGACCGGGACTCCAAGGATGGTCCTGAATCGCCTCCTGGAGACCAATCACAACTCTCCAAAACTTGGTGAAGTTTAAGTGCAGTCGTTTTCACTGGCCACACCACACGCTTCCTGGAGTCGCGAAAAAAACTTGGGCATTCAACCCACAACGTGTGAGTGCGGCGAGCAAATCAGTTTCGCAAACCTTATGTCAAACATAGCTGCACTCTCACACTCATATATATATATATATATATATATATATATATATATATATATATATATGTATATATATGCATTCAATTTTATATTTATCTACCATTTCATCATACTTCATTTACTAATTAATGGCTTTATTAAAAACAAAAAATTATAAAAACCAACTAATTTTTTTTATCTTAATATTAAATAAAATAAATTTAATGAGATCCTTGTGCTTGTTTCTAAAAACATAATTTTTGGAAATTAGGTTAAAAAGACCCTTAAGTAGACAGCGGTATTCAATCCGTTTCGATAATTATTTATTTAAAAAAAAAGATATGAATAAAAAGCTTTCTACTTATTCCGTACCAGCAAAAGGTAATAATAATTTAAGAGCTTTCTCAGAAAGTTGTAGCTAGTATACTTTATAATAGCTACAGATTCCATATTTGTTTCATCTTTTAAGAATTAAAAAGTAAAAATAAATTGAACACGGAAATACAATAATTTTAGAAAACTTTGTTACTAAATATTTAAAAACAAGCATAAATCAATAAGAAATAAAAAATAAATTTGCTGATGTGGTTTAGACAGGTGGAGTTTTAGGAATATGTTAATGTAGGATTCCAATTTCGTTAACATCATTCGTAAAAAATCCCCACTGTTTTTTTTTTTTTTTTAAGAATTTTCTCTCAGTGTTCCTTTTCTTAGACAGCCAACTGTATAGTTACTGCACTGATCATACTTTCAGCGAATTACGATAAAGAAAATTCACATAAAATTTATGTACTCTAGCCAAGGGGTAGCCAAACGCAAATCTTTGTGAAATTTCCAAATTTTATGATTTAAATATATGTGTGTCTACAGTAATCTACAGTACTCATCCCTGTAAAGTAATTATTAAATATAGTAATTATTAAATCAAGCCAAGTAGATTGATGCAGACGTTCACTTACAAAAACATCTTTTATTTAGAATGTAAGATCAAACAAATCCCCGTATAGAAAAAGAACACAAAAAAACAGGAAATATTTTGATGATATTGTTTACATCACGATCTTAAAGGAAAAAAAACCACGAAATCTGTGTGCCAGCCCTTTTTATTAACTATTAGAAGGGGTGTGGCTCCAGTAATGATGTCATTTCGGCAACCAATCACGTCTCTTTAATTACCTCTAGTTTATTCTAGCAGATATAGTACCTGTACAATGCACGGGGAAAATGAATCAACGACGCTGCGATTCTAAATTGAAGGTGCCAGGAAATGAGTGTTCGACGCCATTATCATGAAAAAAGTTCTTTAGAATTTGTTAATAGGTAATCTAGATTTTCAATGGAAAACAGAAAACATTTAAGTTAGGATTTTACTTTAATAGAATTTTATTATTACACACACACACACACACACACACACACACACATATATATATATATATATATATATATGTATATATGTATATGTATATAGATATATGTGTATATATATGTATGTATATATATATGTATATATATGTATGTATGTATATATATATATTTATATATGTATATATATATGTATATATGTATATATATGTATATATATATATATATATATATATATATATATATATATGTATGTATATATATATATATATGTATATATATGTATGTATGTATATATATATATTTATATATGTATATATATGTATATATGTATATATATGTATGTATATATATATATATATATATATATATATATATAAATGCCCATGTCGTCTACTGCTGGTTTCACCGTCATTCATCCACTTTGCATAAGTACTAACAACTGTAGATCGCGAACAACCCACGAGTCGTGCAGTTTCGGAAACTTGTTCAAAGCCTTCGAGCCATTACAATCTGCCCTCTATCAAAATCGCTTAGATCCGCAGCCTTTCCCATCAAACACAGAAGTAAGTGAAAGAATGATTCTTCAGACTGTCCAGCAGCAGTTAAATACCACTTCCACCTGATCACGTGCCTCCACGTCATCCAGGCAAGTTCATTGCAAAATGTAGGGGTGGTCATGTTTTGACTCTTGAGTGTTTATGTTTATATATACATATATACACATATATACACACATATATACACGTATATACACATATATACACTTATATACACATATACATATATATACATATATATACATATGTGTGTATATATATATATATATATATATATATATATATATCCATCGGGTTTTGTTCAGCATTTATAATCATCATCAATAGGATGCTTGAATAATTTACAAACGTACATTTTGGCTGCATTTTACGTCATTGTTTTATGAGAAAAAATTTCACGATGTTATTCGAATATTTAGCTCGAGGCTTAGAATAATCTTACTAGCTATTGTTCTTCGCAAGGAAATCTAGAAGAATATAAAAATATAACAAGCCATAATTTCTTAGCGAAAACAGAATACTTGTTCTAAAATAACTACGAAGTACGAATAATTCTTGGCTCAAATTCTTTGTAAATCAGCGACCGTTTTAAAGACGGGCAGAAACAATCAATACTCCAGAAATAACTGAACTTTTTTTCTGGGAATGAGTTTGTATTACAGCACATATATATGTATATATATATATATATATATATATATATATATATATATATATATATATATATATATATATATATATATATATATATATATATGTATATATATATATATATATAACCGACCAATGTCGTCACATTCTACACGCAACAGGAGTAGCCATTTTTAGTTTTTATATTATATACGTATTTTTTTCCATTTCCTTCAATTAAGTCAGTAAAACGAGAATTGTTGAAAATCTCCGATGTCAGAATGGCGTTAGAAAAATATAACTATTTTAAGTCTTAACTATTTTTAAAATATTTTTATTACCGTCTCGTCATTAGTCATAATAGATACATATATATATAATATTGCAAATACAACAACACATAAATTATAGGTAGATATATTCAAACATATAAATAATTTGACTTAATAGGAATATTATAAAACCCTGTAAATAAGCTATATAAAATAGTAGTATAAAATCTTTTAAAAGGTATAAGCTATAAGCTATACATTAAACAAGATAAAAGATGTAAAAAACTATAAATTAAAAAATTCCTTTTCTATCTTTTATAGATTTTAATCTCTCTCTCTCTCTCTCTCTATATATATATATATATATATATATATATATATAATATATATATATATATATATCTTTTATTGTAAAATAAACTTTATATACATACATACATACATAAATATATATATATATATATATATATATATATATATATATATATATATATATATATATATATATATATATATATATATATTGAACAAAAAGAATGGTTATTGTAAAATAAACACATCTTAATTCTGTACATACATACATACATAAATATATGCATGCGTATATGTATATATATATATATATATATATATATATATATATATATATATGTTTATATACTCGTCTACCAATTAGTATTTGGACACCTGTGATAGAGAAGAAAAACTAAATTTATTCAAAATCAATAGTTGTAGAGCCTCCAAGAGAGGGAATTACAGTGTGAACCACTTTCCATAAGTCTTTTTATTACAGCTAGTGGCATTGTCTTCCACTCGGCTTGGAGTAGACATGCAAGTTCCTTCACCGATTTTGAACTTGTAGTGCACCCCTTCATTCGAAATCCAACTGGCCCCAGAGGTTCTCGATAGGGTTCAGGTCTGGGCTCTGGGCAGAATTTCATTGGCACCATACCAAGCCTTGGTTAACCTCGAAATATGACAAATGGCATTGTCGTCCTGAAAGTAACAGAGGTACAACCCGTAAAACTGCCACAACTTCGGAAGCACATTGTCATCCAAAATAGTGCAGTAGGCATCGGCGTTGAGCTTACCATGAATGGGGACCAAGTTTCCCATTCCATACCAGGAGAAACACCCCCAGACCATAATTCCTCCTCCTCCGAACTTGACTGTTTGCACAATGCATTCTGGCAGGAGAAGTTCTCCAGGCAAACGCCAGACCCAGACCGTGCCATCCGAACGGTAAAGGGAGAACCTTGATTCGTCGCTCCAAAGAACCCGTTTCCACTGATCTACGGTCCAATTTCGATGTACTTTGCACCACATTAACCGATCAGCGCGGTTAGACTTTGTGATCAAAGGCTTATGGGCAGCAGCACGACTATGTAAACCAAGCAGATGTGCTTTCTTACGGATGGTATTCAATGAAACAATACTTCCGGATGCATGTTGAAACTTCTCGCGGATAAGGGCCATCGGTTGGGTGCGGTTCTTCCGAATTTCTCTGGACAGCACTCGTCGGTCTTTATCTCCCAGTTTCATTGGTCTGCCGACGCGGGGAACATTCCGACAATCACCTCTTACCTTCCACTTCTTAATCACATAGGCCACTGTCGATTTTAGGTACTTCAGATCGCTAGATATGCCCCTTAAGGATCGGCCACATTTGTGATACCCGATAATTATACCTTTCTCGAAATCAGAGAGCTCCGAACTGCCCGGCATTTGCATGCGACTAATGCCGATGCTGTTCTCTACACGATGTATACCGG
>CM063506.1:61979894-62007394 GCA_032207245.1 Pardosa pseudoannulata | reverse complement strand
AAATTGATAAATTTATAAAATGGGGCTTGATATAATGGCATTAAACGCTCGAAAAGGAGACGGAGTGGATTTCGAACGTTTTAAAGAGGACAGTATTTTTCTCTGTGATACGAAGCTTATTCATACGAATTTATTTCAGAATTGGAACTATAGTTTAAGAAAAGATAAACTTTCCTCGCTTTGAATTTTGCAAACCCTAACTCATCAAAAATCCAATATGGATGCTCTATCCATTCCAGGTCCAACAGCTTCATAACTTCGTGGACAGACGAGCTATTATTACATTACGAGAAGAAAGTTTAAGGATACGCAACATGAAATGTTTATGTGGCCAGGGACATCCGTAAAGCAATACGTGAATTTAATAAAATAAAAATAATAAAAATTATAAAAAGTTGAAAAATAGTAACAATTTATTTTAAAAATAATAAAACAACTTTCGGGATAAGAATTTAAAAGAAAAAGCAAAAAATATTAAATTTATTAGACAATAAAAAAATTGGCTGCGTCGGGGATAGAACGGTCAACCCGAGAGGTACGGCGACTAAATGGACGAACATTCTACCAAACGTACAACGCCTGCACGTTGTGAACGTACTAATTAGAGTATATGAAGGTTCAAGCAGAAACAGTTCAGAAGTTTAAATATTACTCTCCGCCTTTGCCATCCTATCAAGAATGAATTTCGTATAGAAAAGAGGAAGGATAAGGCTTGAAATAATAGCATTAAAAGCTCGAAAAGGGGGGATGGGGTGGATTTCCAACGCGATTTCAATTTTGCTACTCCTAACTCATGAAAAATCCAATATGGATGGCTATATCCATTCCAGGTACAACCGCTTCAGAAATTCGTGGACAGACAACTTAGGCAATTATTAAATAGGGGATTAGGCATGTTATTAAAGGCAGAAAACGGAAAAAAAATCGGCGTTTTAATATTTATGAATATGAGTTCATCAGCAAAGAGCATCGATCTCATGATCGGAGAGTTGCAAGTTCGAGGCTCAAGCCGGGCAAAGATCCACTCTGTTCATTAAGAGCATCTGCGGCACGTAAAATAGGTTCGTCGGTCGCAATATTCAAGATCAAATAATATTTTTGAACGGGCATACCAAGCCTAGGGGTCTTCTGCTTAGTCCCTTCTTCAAAATCACGAACATCCAGTAGAGCACTGCTACTCGTGTTCGTAGCATTACTTAAGCTACACGTGCTTTCCGGATGATATTAAATGTGTAACAGCCTCGCAGCAGTGTTTGGCATAAATATATCTTCTGTATTGCCAGATGCATTTTGAAAAATACATTAATGGATATTAAATAGTTACAATACAATGGTACAGAAAGAATTCGAAGGGTCAAAATAATTATTAGCATTCACTAATTATAAGTTCTTTAATTTATATTGCTTCATTAATATATACATTGTTCTGTATAAGGAAAAAAAGAACCGACTAGCTGACACCAAAAACCTTCTCACAAAAAGAACGTTTGCCACAGTTTTGAAGTAGTTAATTCGTCAGCTAATTATACACATTTCTATGCCTCCAAGAAAAGAATTTTTTTTCGCCTTAATATCCGGTACGCGTTGACAAAAAGTTGAAAAACCTCTGCCATCCAACGTTGCCTTACAGTTAATATTAGACAACTGCCTTTTATTCAAGGTCAGTGAAGATATCACGCAAACAATTTTTCTAAAATGATTAATGTTCTAGCTGAAATAAGCCTTTGAAGAGAAAGTCTGCAGCCTCAATGAAAAGCTGCATCTTATTTGACAGAAGTATTATGTAATTCTCTCGCTAATTCAAGGGCACAGAAACATCGTAGGTGGAAACTGTTCAATTAAAAGAGATTCAATGAATTACAAAAATAAATGTAACAGCATGATTGAAGGAATAATAAAAATAGATTTCTTTACAATCTTGCAAAACAGATGTATGGAATATTATATTTTTTCTTTGTGTGGGTCTGTACCTGCTGTATTGAATTCTTCTAGCTCAATGTTAATTTATGAGAAAAATTAAAATTTCTCCTGGTCGGATAGAATTTAAAGAATTCTTGAAATAAATTATACCACGGGATAGAACAGAAAATTCTGTAGAATGCTATCTTTCTATTTAAATAATAAATACCGAACAAAATATATTTAATTTTAAATTATTTGTGAGAAATTTTAGCTTACTCTTTCTCAAATATATATATATGTAACAGGCATTAATTTAAAAAAAATTAAAAATTTAAAAAAAAGTGGGAAAAGGTAACATCCTAGAGAAATTACTGTTCTATCACGAGGTATAATTTTTCTTAAAGAATTCTTTAATTCGGTGTGGCCAGAGGGAATTATGTTTGTAGTTTAACATTGAGCAAGAGAAACCTAATATGGCAGGTACAAGCCCACTTTGATTTTACTAGTTTGGTTTTTAGCTCTATATTCACTTTTTAAAGTGAGTACTAATTCTTTAATTAACGATATCAGACAAAAAATTCGTGATTCTAATACTAGGATCAAGCTTACATGGTACGTGCCCATGTTGATGAACGCTATAACGAAGAAGTGGATCTCATGGCTAAGGAAGCTACTGCCAGGAAGAACATCGACTTTGATGTAGGGTGGTCAGGTGATCAGGTGAAGGCTCAACTGCATAAGGACATCATGGATAAATGACAAGTTCTATGGGACGAAGAGGAGACTTGTAGTAAGACTCATAGGTATTTTCCTAAAGTTAATGAAGAGCGTTTAGAAGGTAACTTCTATATGAATCAAGTTTTTACCGGTCATGGTGCCTTTCCGTCTTACCAGAGCAGGTTTTTTGGTAAGACCGCTAGTTGCTGGTGTGGTCCCAGTGAAGGAACAATTTAACACTTTATTTATAATTGTAATTTAGTTCAGAACATTAGGGATTCTTATTTCCCTTTGAACTTTGCATGTAAAAATAATGAATTTATGTTCCTCTGCAAAGTCTCGCAGAGGATCGATTTCTATCATCGAGTATGTTCTTGAGTTATCTATGAATTGTTGAATGTATAAATATTTGTTATGCTTAATATTGTACTTAATATTGTAACTTTGTATTATGTATGTTATACTCTGTATGTTTGTTTAAATAAAGAGCTGTTGGCTCTATGTCGAGGGATGTTTCAGTGGATGCAGTTCGGTGTGGCTTTGATTGTTAGGAACATTAATAATTCGGTACTGGGTTCGATTGTTATCTCGGTGACGTGTCATTTTCCGTATGGCTTAGGCTGGGTCGGAGAAAGAAGTGACTTACTAGTTTGGTTTAGATGGCTAAGTCTGCTACTTTTCTCAACATAATGGGTTTGCTGCTTTAGCTTGATTCAAAGTGGCTACAAACATCCATCTAATCCAAGTTATAGATGTCAATCAAGTGGCTACCAACATCGAAGTCTGCTACTTTTCGCAACACAATGGACTTATTACTATAACTTCATTTAAAGTGTCTAGAAACATCCATGTAATGTCAATCAAGTGGCTACCAACATCGAAGTCTGCTATTTTTCTCAACACAATGAGCTTATTACTATAACTTCATTTAAAGTGTCAACAAACATCCATGTCATTTCAATCAAGTGGCTACTAACATCGAAGTCTGCTACTTTTCGCAACACAATGGGCTTATTACTATAACTTGATTCAAAGTGGCTACAAAGATCGACGTCATCCAAGTCATCCACGTCAATCAAGTGGCTACCAACATCAAGTCTGTTGCTTTTCGCAACACAATAGGTTTACTACTTTAACTTGCTTCAAAGTGGCTTGAAACATTCATGTCATCTATGTCATCTAAGTGGCTATAAACATTTAAGTCTGCTTTTCTTCGCAACATAATTGTCCTACTATTTTAACTTGTGTCAAAGTAACACAATAAACATCCATGCCAGTAGTGAGACTGGAATTCACTGACTCTGCTGAGAGGCAGCCCTCTACCTTTCTTTTATTTTAAGGTACTTACCATATAAAATTCCTTTTGCACAACGTTAACCCACGGGAAAAGTAAATTTTTCTCTGATCGGTAATGAAATTAAATAACATTTCATCTCTGAGTTCAATAATTTCCTCTCTGAGTATAATAAACATTAATTAATATTTCATCTCTGAGTTCAATAATTTCTTCTCTGAGTATAATAAACATTAATTAACATTTCATTTCTGAATTTTGAAGTTAATTTGAGTCTATATTACTTTCTGAATATAGCTCCAACATTTTAACCTATTTTTAAACACTTTTCATCTTGTATTTTTATAATTTCGTCGGTCCGGATGAAACATCCAGGCAGGCCATGTCTACCCATCCCACCTTATGGTTCAAAGAAAAGAGAACATCTAATGATTCGGGACTGTGGCAACTCCAACCGCTCGGATGACAACAGGTGGACACAACATTTTCTGTGGAAAAAAAAAAAGAACCGCCACCAGGCTACAACAGCTGGGGAAACTGATTAATTCGGCTGACAGGTGAGACACCAAGCTGTTCTAGTCGGAAATACAGCTACTTGAAGAGAACGTGCCGGGCATTATTGGATGTGGATTAAAAAGGCATATCAATGCCGGCTCTAGCTTTTTTCCCGCCGTAGGCAAATTCCAAAAATGCCACCCACAAACTTTAAAAAGTTCTGAATTTTTATTTTTTTTATGAAAAACATAATTATATAAAAATTTTGTTAATTTAAAAAAAGACACAATTTTGAGTATTAATTCAGACTGATGGAAAGGGATCTGTGGAAAAACAAAATTATTGCAGCTCCTAAATTTTGCCGCCGCAAGCTGTTGCCTACCTATTACCTCCTAGAACAGGGACAGCAAACATTTTTCGATTAGTGTGCCAGTTAAATTAAAGTTTACTATATTTTGGTGTCGGGTGTGCCACTTGATATATTTCTTTTAAAAATCACCTTAAAACTCCGGTAATCTGCATATAAATGCTTAATTTTTAAAATTTTTTGTCGTATTGCAACAATGGGAGTACCATTGCTCTAATATAAAGGTTTTAAATGACATTTATTGAAAATTTCAGTTTTTGTTGAAAATAGAACCTTTTTTTATTTGTTTTTAGATTATTATGTTATGTAGCCTCCACACTATGGCCATTTGTTCACCATTTCCTGATGGTGACCTTGGACGATGGTTTACATGTCGCATCCACACAGTGGGCCACTAAATGAGCCCATCCGCGTGGATTCATCTATAGGGTATACTGCGCACTTTAGTGGCGCATCTGGCTCCTTTGATCTTTGGAAAAAAACCGCTTCCACAGTCATCCTCCACCAAGGTCATTTTATCGTCTGCCATCGTCGACCTCGATAAGCCATACCCCCTCCAGACAGTGGTGATGTTTTGCAGTGGACCATAGTGTGGAGGTGCCTTTAGAAACTGTCTGAATCAGCAAAGCAGATAATAACGTTCACCGATATTTTCACTCTAAAAAAACACTTACCCACATCTCGAAACAGACGATAAAACAGTCTTGGAGCAGGATGGTTTTCGAAAGCAGTTTTTCTCCAACGATCAAAGACAGCCAGATGCGCAACTTAAGTCTGCAGTAGGCCCTGTGGACGAATCCACGCGCTCGGCTCATTTAGTGGCCAAGCGTGTGGGTGCATCCCATGAACCGGACATAATGTGAAGGCTACATCATAAAAACACTTACCCACATCTCGAAACATCAATTTTGTTGCATACCACCTTCTTATTAAAATATAAGATACCAAACCTTAAACTATGCCATAATTTACAACTTAGTTTGGGTTCTCTCTTTATAACCATTCCCAATCACGTATTCCCCAAGAAATTTTCAGGGTAAGTCTTGTAAAAAACTAGTACTTCCTTAGACTGTAACTAACTGCTACTTCAACGAGACTAAAAAAAAAAAAGAACTGCAACTTTGACTACTCTCGTAGAAAGTGTTCAATTTTGATGAATGTTAAGGCCCCTCCACACTATGGTCCATTGCCATTACCATCGTCTAGAGGGGGTATGGCTTATCGAGGTCGACGATGGCAGACGATAAAATGATCTTGGTGGCGAAATGCATTGGAAGCGGTTTTTTTCCAAAGATCAAACGCAGCCAGAAGCGCAACTAAAGTGCGCTGTAGACCCTATTTATGAAGCCATGCGATCGGCTCATTTAGTGGCCCAGTGTGCGGATGCAACCCTTATGTAGCCTCCACACTATGGCCAATTGTCCACTACTTCCTGATGGTGACCTTCAACGATGGTTCAAGGTTTGCATCCACACGATGGGCCACTAAATGACCTGAGAGCGTGGATTCATCCATAGGGTCTACCGCGCACTTTAGTTGCGCATCTGCCTGATCTTTGGAGAAAAACCGCCTCCGAATCCATCGTCTGCGAAGGCTATTTTATCGTCTGCCGCCATCGACCACGATAAACCATACCCCCTGATGGCTTGCAGTGGACCATAGTGTGGAGGGCCTTTAAACCATTGTCCAAGGTCATCATCAAGAAGTGGTGAACAATTGGTCATAGTGTGAAGGCTACATTATGTGAAAAAGATGTTTCTCCCATCAATGATGAGCCAATGGGAATTGATTAATTTGTGCTTCATTAAAATCTTTTAAAGTATTATTTGTGTAGTTTTATGTTCGAGCGGCTTGTGTTTTTGCTGGGCAACGCATCTACATTGAATAGGAAGACCCGTTAATTTACAACAGCCTACAAGGAATTCCATGGCTGAGATGGGAACTAGTCACCCTTCTGTCCTTTTAAAATGTTATAATGGCGCTCAGGTACTCGTTTCTGAATTCGACTCTGATGACTGCTAGTTTTGGAGATAAGTCTATTTTTTAATGTTATTCTAAACGATTGTAATTAAAAAAATTAACATGTAATATAACAGTTATAATTTAACAGATTAAAAGTCCTTGTGTTTATGTTCGAAAGTACTTTATACTGTCAACAACATCTATTTTGACCACGCTTTCTTTGGCTGATATTATGCTAGCATTATATGTAATTCATTAATTTACACAAACTGAACAAACTATGACTTTTCAGCGACACCTACTTTTATAATTATTTGCACAAAATACTGGAGTATGATACGCAAATGGCAAAATCATTCGGTTCCATTTCGTAATAATAAATTTACAACTTTTATTTATAATGATTTTATAACAAATGGCAAAATCTGATTCTCTCCTGTACACAAAACACGTTCAGAATATAAAGCTTATGGCTCAAGGTTTTACATGTTTGTCGAGCGTATTACAAAAACGTTTGCTGACAAAGCGCTCAAAGAGCAGACTTAACATACAATAATGGTAAAAGACAGCAGCTGGTGTATCAGCAATCTTTTCTTTCTTTCGAATTTCGCTTCCAATTTCGAGGTAGTTTTCAGTATTGGATACTTGCGCGCTAATCATTTCAGCGTCATTAATATCAGATGACTATTTTCATTTCAAGGTCACCAGAGGGCACACTGGCAATTTTTCCGAAGTGATTAATGTCTCGGCTCACCTGAGCTTTGAAACTGAAGGTAAATAGGATGAATAGATATTACAAATGACATGGCAGAAATTGTGTAACACCCGAATAATTCAAGGACGCCTTTAATACTCTCCTATTTTGGAATGATTTTATTGTACGGAGTGGCAACGGTGTTAATGAACGCCAGAGAGCGCTAAGGTATTATCCCCGACTTGGCGAGATTAGTAGTAAAATTCACGGGTGAATTATTTTCTTTAAGCTGGAATAAATAAAAGAGAGAGAGAGACGAAGGTTATTTTATTGACTTTTTGACAAATGGAATCCTAGGTTATATTAGCTTTTAAAACCTAAATGCATGTGATTAATACACGAGTTCTGATGGTATTCTTTTAACTCTACACTGCACAATAACGCATGCGTACATGAATCAATTTCAGTTTCACTCTCTACTATATCTACTTTCTATGCATGTTTTGGGAAAGGTTAATAACCGAATAATAAAGTAATCATACAACACAACACATGCGAAAGCATGAACCAGGTCTGTTGATAAAATGTTATACTCTAGTAAAATAGACACAAGATATAAATGAGAGAAGACTTATAGTTAACGACAATTTCTTTTAAAATTCAACATAAAACTTATGAATGTAACTGAAATTATTATTTTGGCCGAATGATGGTAGAATGGTTAGGGTCTGGCCTTCGAAACCGGAGTTTGTGGGTTCGTGGGTGGCATGGGTGTTCGTTGCCGTTCGGACTCGGCTTTAAGCGGTAGGTCCCGGTCTCATTAGCCCTCGTGATGCGAAAACGTAGACTGTAGCGCTCTAAACTAAACTGAATTTATTATGAATGTATTAATACATTTTATTAATACATTTTAAGTCTATAATATATATATATATATATATATATATATATATATATATATATATATATATATATATATATATATATATATATATATATATATAATAGACATAAATATGTATTATAGTCCATAACAGGGGGGGGGGCAAGCTCCTTAACAGTGCGAGCCATTTTTCAAAATTTGAAATTTTTCGCAAGCCGCAATTAAATACGTAATTAAAAGGTATGTCAAAAAGTATTAATTTTTTTTTCTTTTTTTTTTTGTAGAAATTATATTTATTGAATGTCATTTGGAAGTTCTTCGTCCTTTAATCTTTCAAGGAAATTTTTGACTTATCGATGATTTTTTGCATTGGTGCGAATGTAATTTTCGATGTGTTACACTGTTTTCATAACATCAGGATATTTTAATTACTTTGTTATAAATATTTTTAAATATGTTCTCGGTGAATTATGCAGTGAATAGGTATGAATTGTGGAATCTGAGAATCATCTCTTAAGAGTCCAATAAGACCGATATTTTTACCCAGCATTGTGGGAGCTCCATCAGTTGTAATAATTTTTTTAAATCATAATAACACAAAAATGAAAAGCTAACTCGGGTACATTTGCCATCGAGAGCCACAAATAATCCTTCAAAGATCTGCATGTGGCTCGTGAGCAGCAGGTTGGCCATCCCTGGTCTATAATATATGTTATATACATTCTGAGTCTATAATACATTACGAATGTATTAATAAATTCAATTAATAAACTTTATTGTGAATGTATCTTATGAATCTGTAATGAACATCATCACAGGTCTATTTGTAATATTTCTTAAATTTGGGCAGTTTACGTAATTGATATATCGTATTGGTTATATCGGTCTTATTGGTCATTGATCATTGACATATCTTATGGATAATCGTACTGGTTCTTCATTAGGTAATGCAAGACTGATGTCATGGGGTTAGCGAAGCAAGCTTCCAGAAAACGGGGGAAATTTGGCATTTAGTCTTTATTTACTTTGACTTACTTTACTATGTCCTTCCTTTACCATACCTCCTAATAATTGTGCTATGGGTACAAATACTGCAGAGAACTCTCATTCAGGGAAGTGGAGTGGCTAACTCGACCTGTCCAGCAAGGGTTGGAGCAAGATAGGACTTGTTATCTTGCTCCAACCTCGCCTCTACGTCGTCTCTACGTCGGTAGCCCATAAATAGCAGCGAGGACCATTTACATTATATGCTAGTTTCTTCATTTTGCTATAATTTTGCAGCATACATTTTGCTTGTATTTTTTAAAGCTTGAACCAAGGAATTTTTTCCTTAGTTGATCAAGGTATTCAGTTTTAAATTTATATCAATATTTTTCATACATTTATCGAAACTATTTATAATACACACGGAATTCATGTATGCACAAAAAATTTCATTAAAAACACTAAAAAAAGTCAAATAATAAAAAGAATTATTTAAATTTAAATATTTTAACACATTGTCTGGGACCAAATATGTGAGGGAAAATATATAGCTGTAAAAGAAAAAAATTGCGTAGTTTAGGGTATAATTTTTAGCACTCGAATCAAGAAAAAATTTTCTTAGTTGATCAAGGTATTTAGTTTTAACTTTATATCAATATTTTTCATACATTTATCAGAGCTATTTATAAAGCATTCTGAATTCATGAATGCATTAAAACAATTTCATTAAAAATAAGTAAAACAGTCAAATAATAAAAAGAATTATTTAAATTTAATTATTTTTTAATACATTGTCTGGACCTACATATGTGAGTGAAAATATATAGCTGTAAAATAAAAAAAAATGCACAGTTTAGGGTTTAATTTTTTAACTCTTGAACCAAGAAAATTTTTCCTCAGTTGATAAAGGTATTTAGTTTTAATGTTATATTAATACTTTTCATACATTTATCAAAGTTATTTTTAATGCATTCTGAATTCAAGTATGCATGAAAAAAATTCATTATAAAACTGTAAGACAGTCCAATAATAAAAAGAATTATTTAAATTTTAATATTTTTCAATTCATTATCTGGGCCCAAATATGTGAGTGAAAATATATAGCTGTAAAAGAAAAAAAATGCGCAGTTTAAGGTATAATTTTTTAACACTTGAACCAAGAAAATTTTTCCTTAGTTGATCAAGGTATTTAGTTTTAATTTTATATCAATATTTTTCATACATTTATCAAATCTATTTTTAATGCATTCTGAATTCATGCATGCATGAAAAATAATGTCATTAAAAATAAGTAAAACAGTCAAATAATAAAAATAATTATTTAAATTTAAATATTTTTAATACATTGTCTGAGCCCAAATATGTTAGTGAAAATATATAGCTGTAAAAGAAAAAAAAATGCGTAATTTAGGGTTTACTATTTTAACACTTGAACCAAGAAAATTTTTCCTTAGTTGATCAACGTATTTAGTTTTAATTTTATATCAATATTTTAAATACATTTATCAAAGTTATTTATAATGCATTCTGAATTCAAGTATGCATGAAAAAAAAATTCATTATAAAACTGTAAGATAGTTCAATAATAAAAAGAATTATTTAAATTTAAATTTAGTGAAAATATATAGATGTAAAAGAAAAAAAATGCGGAGTTTAAGGTTCAATATTTTAACACTTGAACCAAGAAAATTTTTCCTTAGTTGATCAAGGTATTTAGTTTTAACTTTATATCAATATTTTGCATACATTTATTAAAGCTATTTTTAATGGATTCTGAATTCATGCTTGCATGAAAAAAAAATTCATTATAAAACTGTAAGACAGTCCAATAATAAAAAGAATTATTTAAATTTAAATATTTTTCAATTCATTATCTGGGCCCAAATATGTGAGTGAAAATATATAGCTGTAAAAGAAAAAAAATTGTGCAGTTTAGGGTTTAATTTTTTAACTCTTGAACCAAGAAAATTTTTCCTAGTTGATCAAGGTATTTAGTTTTAACTTTATATCAATATTTTTCATACATTTATCAAAAACTATTTATAATGCATTCTGAACTCATGCATGCAATAAAAAAATTTAAATTTAAATATTTTTTAATATATTGTCTGCGCATAGTTATGTCAGTGAAAATATATAGCTGTAAAGAAAATAAATACGTAGCTTAGGGTTTAATTTTTTAGCATTTGAACCAACAAAATTTTTCCTTAGTTGATCAAGGTATTTAGTTTTAATTTTACATTAATATTTTTTATACATTTATCAAGGCAATTTTTAATACATACTCAATGCATACGTAAAAACTTTTTTTATTATAAAATAGTTAAAAAGTTAAATATACCTAAAAGAATTATTTAAATATTTTTAATACATTATCTGGGCCCAAATATGTGAGTGAAAACATATAGCTGTAAAAGAAAAAAAAATGCGCAGTTTAGGGTTTAATTTTTTAACACTTGACGAAACAAAATTTTTCCTTAGTTGATCAAGGTATTTAGTTTTAATTTTACATTAATATTTTTTATACATTTATCAAGGCAATTTTTAATGCATACTCAATGCATACGTAAAAACTGTTTTTCATTATAAAATAGTTAAAAAGTTAAATATACCTAAAAGAATTATTTAAATATTTTTAATACATTATCTTGGCCCAAATATCTGAGTGAAAACATATAGGTGTAAAAGGAAAAAAATTGCGTAGTTTAGGGTTTAATATTTTAACACTTGAACCAAAGAAATTTTTCTTTAGTTGATCAAGGTATTTAGTTTTAATTTTACATTAATATTTTTTATACATTTATCAAGGCAATTTTTAATACACACTCAATGCATATGTAAAAAATTTTTTTCATTATAAAATAGTTAAAAAAGTTAAATATACCTAAAAGAATTATTTAAATATTTTTAATACATTATCTGGGCCCAAATATGTGAGTGAAAATATATAGCTGTAAAAGAAAAAAATCGCGCAGTTTAGGGCTTAATTTTTTAACACTTAAACCAACAAAATTTTTCCTTAGTTGATCAAGGTAGTTTTAATTTTACATTAATATTTTTTATACATTTATCAAGGCAATTTTTAATACACACTCAATGCATACGTAAAAACTTTTTTCATTATAAAATAGTTAAAAAGTTAAATATACCTAAAAGAATTATTTATGTATTTTTAATACGTTATCTGGACTCAAATATTTGAGTGAAAATATATAGCTGTAAAAAAAAAAATAAATAAATAAAAAAAAATAATTGCGCAGTTTAGGGTTTAATTTTTTAACACTTGACCGAACAAAATTTTTCCTTAGTTGATCAAGGTATTTAGTTTTAATTTTACATTAATATTTTTTGTACATTTATCAAGGCAATTTTTAATACACACTCAATCCATACGTAAAAACCTTTTTCATTTCATTATAAAATATTTAAAAAATTAAATATACCTAAAATAATTATTTAAATATTTTTAATACATTGTCTGGTTCCCAAATATGTGAGTAAAAGAAAAATATTTCGTAGTTTAGGGTTAAACATTTAGGAGATGAACTCGAAGTTTTAAGATAAAAGCGGAACAAAAGTCGAAAAACAAAATGGTAGAGCTATTCATGTAAAGAAGGTGAAAGAGATTTGATGAAAGATGGAATTTTTAAACGCAAAGTACGCTAGATTCTAAAAATAATTACCCCGATTTGTTTGAATAAGAATTAAAAACAAAAATGATGGTTTGAAGAATAAAGACGAAAATGTCTTTCGAGTTCTTCATTTGCAAAAAAACATCATTAGATACCATTCACTACGAAAATTTCTTTTCAGGATGAGGCCTAACTTTTAAAAACAGGCCTACTCTTTTAGACCCTGTTTCCTACTTGATTGCAGGCATTTTGCGGGGCTAAATAAAGAATATTGAATACTGTCTGTAGCAAAATAAAGAAATCTGAATAAAGCAAAATTAGCGCAGACAGACTGAGAATGCTGCAATGTACTGCCATCTTCTTTTTTTTTTCTTTTGGTCCGGATCTCTTGTGTAGACGTAATGGGACGATAATTGTTCGGAGAAAAAACCATTTACATTAATTGCTCTTTCGGATGAAAATTTAAACATTCTAATTGAAAGAGCGATCGCATATTTTATGAATTCTTTCAATACGAAAAATGTATACTTCCCTTTATGTGCCATTTTAAGATATAGTTTAATGAGGCGATAAATAAGTGAAATGTTTATAAATATTTAACCATTTATTTTTCGATCTCCAGACATTTCTTAGGTCTGTTTTTTGTTTGATACCTCACAATGGAATACCTGGGCGGGCGAATTGTTGAAAAAGAAACCAATGTCAGCAGCATTACAATATGTCGAAATTGTCCTCTGATCCATTAAGAAAAACTGGATTTATCATAGGGTAAGTTCCAATTAGTCAAAATTATATTAACTAAAAATCAATCCTAAACCGTTGAGTTATGTGGCACATTTATTTCCGTTGTTGATTTGGCGTGAATAAAAAAGCTCCCTCTCATTATAAGTATAATTATCCCGCGATATTCGGTATTCTACGTACATGGTTTCCGCGCATCTGGAAAGTCAGGGAAAGTCATGGAAAATCATGGATTTAGACAATGGATTAATTTTGTCATGGAAAGTCTTGATTTTTCAAATAAAATGAGTAAAAGTCATGGAAAGTCATGGATCCGCTAAACTACCGATTAAATAAAAATGCATTGAATTGTTTAATTCTATTTTTACTTGTCATTTGGCTGAAGTTACTGAGTTTGGTATTTATGTATTATCTTATTGACTATATTGCCAAGTAAAATTTGTTCACCAAGGAAATTCAAAGCAAGAAAGCTTAATGGGTGGGTAAATGTATATTATTCTGGTTTTTCTTAAATTGTAGATTAAAATTTTATTAATATAATAATAATTATTTTTTAATAAAAATTAATTAAGATTTTGGCACAAAATATAAGTTTATCTCTAGGGATATTGTATATAAACATTATAGGGTTATATTTGGCTATTATTCATGGTCACCTGGATAATACCAAAGTAACCTGAATTCGAATTGGAAACATTTTGATTGAAAAATGGGGGGACCATGAATGGGGACCAAGGCTCCCATTCCATGCCAGGAGAAACACCCCCAGACCATAATTCCACCTCTACAGGAGACGTTCTCCAGGCTGACGCCAGACCTAGACCCTGCCATCCGATCGGTAAAGGGTGAACCTTGATTCGTCACTCCATAGAACCCGTTTCCACTAATCTACGGTCCAATTTCAATGTGCTTTGCACCACAATGACCGAGCAGAGTGGTTGAACTTTGTGATCAAAGGCTTTTGGGCAGCAGCACGACCATGAAAACCAAGTCCTTACGGATGTTATTCATTGAAACAATGCTCCCGGATGCCTGTTGAAACTCCTCGCGGATGAAGGCCATCGGTTGGGTGCGGTTCTTCCGAATTTCTCTGGACAGCACTCGTCGGTCTCTATCTCCCAGTTTCGTTGGTCTGCCGACTCGGGGCACATTCGGACAATCACCGCTCACCTTCCACTTCTTAATCACATAGGCCACTGTCGATTTTGGGTACTTCAGATCGCTAGATATGTCCCTTAAGGATCGGTCACATTTGTGATACCCGATAATTATACCTTTCTCGAAATCAGAGAGCTCCGTACTGCGAGGCATCTTGCATGCCGCGCAATATCTTGCTTGCCGATACTGTTTCCTACATGATGTATACCGGCGGAGGCCGTGACGTACTTCAGGACCGCAGATATCGTCATTTGCCTAGATGTCCAAATACTTATTGGTAGACAGTGTATTCTTACATAATCGGACTATCACCGGTGTATGTTGACAATCCCCATGCACTGATGGTGAATGCTGAAAAAATATTTTTGTTACGTTTTTAAATCATACTTTATTGTTAAAACATATAACGATATATGTAAAAATAGCACATACCATGAAGAAATACTCCAAAGTCCCTGTGTCCATTCCAAAGGAAAATATCGAAGAAGAGCTTCAACCTACTACATTTTCTATCAAGCCCTGACTAAACAGCAGACGTTTATTTCTATTAAAAGAGGAGCCGTAAAAGATAATCTTCTAATGCATGCAACGAAAATATTACAAACCTCAAAAAGAAAAATTCCTCCTGCTCAAATTGATGAAACTGTGCGAATACAAGTCCCTGATGTCGACCGTGGCCGTACAGATGACAGAAATGTATTGGCGGTTGTTGTTGGAATAGAAGACTCCGACTTTTATAAATTAGTAAACAAAAATGGTACCCTCAAGTAGCTTAATTAGTTTATATTTTGTAAAGAAAAGTTACTCTCCATAGATGATATATCTTTTCAAGAAATGTCACCGAGAGAAGCCGCTTCAGCTACTTCTCGAGAAGTGGAGGGCATGTCTATAAACGCTGTCATTGTAAAAAGACATGTTTCATTACTAAATGCCACTGTAAATGTAAGGGACTCTTGTGCAATTCAAATTGCTATAACAGTTTAAATTGTTGCAACAAATAAGATAGTATAATACCAATTACACAATTAAGTTAATTATTGGTATTATTTTCTGTTCTAAGAGTGTTTGGTTTTTTTTATGTTCAACAGTTACATGTTCTAGTACTATAGATGTGACTGAATTATATATTTATAAATATTCGACATGTTCAACATTCACCATTAGTGCATGGTGAATGTCGACATTTACCGGCGTAAGTCAGAAATAAGGGTGTTTAGCAAATATTTCGGACATACACCAAGCGACTACGTGAATGTTGACATTCACTGGTGAAAGTCGACATTCTCCAGATTTCAATCTTTCACAGTAACATATATACTATTAAAATTCGAGTGTGAGCAAATGTTTTTATATATACATGTATTTATTTATGTATGTATATGAGACTAACTAGGTACGAAAGTCTGAACGCTGAACTTATTCAGTCTATAATATTTCCGAAATTACAAATAATTAAAAATAATTATTACAAGTGTCAAAATGACGTAGGTTCGATTTATGCTGTTGGCATGGATGTTTGTAACCGTGAATCAGCTCTAGGCAGTAGGTCCTAGTCTTATTACCTCTTGTGTAACATAACCCACTGTAACGGCGTGATTTAGCGGTGTGTCGACATCAAAGAACTTTGCTTTGAGAGGTGGACTTCGCTTGTGTGGATACAAAAGGATTGTTTTCCCCGGCACCACGACGTCTACACTGTTGTGCCCTATAGTAGAGGAACAATATACCAGACAACCCGGTACCTTCACTGACAGCCAAAAATATGATCACTGGAACGACAAAGGATTCGCCGCGACTTGGATGTAGCCGCTAAGAATTCCAGGGAACCCTGGATTTGCGGCCGATGATTGTTTAACCCGGACCAATCCAGTTGTTCGAAGGTGAGGTCATCGCTAGGTGATCCAATAATGAAATTGTGGGTGAGGCCCCTCCCCTAGAAAGAGACGAGAGAAGATTTGTTTTTTAGAGAAGTTAGTTAGCTAGCAACCAGCTAATTCAGAGGTCGCCTTGACCAGTCTCTCTACCAGAGAGGGTTTTTTTTTTTTTTTTTTTTTTTTTTTGCTATAATCCCACCTTGGGATCTTTTCTTTAAAGAGTAGCCCGCATCGGCTAACTCGGAGGTCGCCTCGACCAGTCTCTCCATCGGAGTTTTATTTAAGGAAATCCCGTCTTGGGATAAATCTCTTGCTAAGATTGAAACGATACTCTGTGCATTGGGTTTCCTTTTTCTAATATAATCCTTTTCAGGATTGTTTGCATTTTTCCTTCGGAACTCTAACTGTGCTTTGATATTCT
Organism: Pardosa pseudoannulata; assembly: GCA_032207245.1. Lineage (NCBI taxonomy): Eukaryota > Metazoa > Arthropoda > Arachnida > Araneae > Lycosidae > Pardosa > Pardosa pseudoannulata. The sequence continues at coordinate 61,990,270 of CM063506.1, read as the reverse complement.
ACCAGTACTTCAGTGAACTTTCGCGAGAGCTACCGAATTGTTTCTTCCTTCGAATCACCAATATTTCGGCAGAGACTGATTTTAGTTTAGGTAACCGTCTCTACTCAGGCCTACGTGTACTAATCACTTACCTATGATCGGAAATTGGTTTTTTTTTTGTGTGTAGTTGTGAAATGATGTATATAGCAGAAGTGTAAATAAATTCATTAATCAAGATACACCTGAATCTTCCTTGTGTCACCTAAAACAGGGACCGGATACGTTACAGCACCAACCAAAATAACATGTGCGCCATTTATTGACTGTAGTTACATCTATCCGTCATGAGCAGTAATTTCCTGTTTACGTATGTACTACATATGATACTGAATGGTTACTACCGGTTACTTCTGGTTATTACTGGTTACTAATGGTTACTACGGGTATTTTTATTGAAATGAATGACTCCCCATGCAGTAAAATAATATCTGCCAATAGCTAGTTTAACCAATGGAATCCAATGAATCTGCACGAAAGTCAGCGTACGACAAAAAAAGAAGAATGTAACATGTAACACAATTATCCTTATCAGTCTGAGGTCGAATGTTCTCAGCGGCATTGATGGATCATTGTTTTGTCTAAATGTGGCATCATTACATAGACGCTAAATGAATTCGTAAGTAAAAAAAAGCATTCATCAGTAGTTCTAATAATTTTATTTTGTCTTGTATTAGTCAGCACGAAAACAATGAATCTTTCCCCCTATGACAGATTGCTAAAAGAAAACCAAAACTTTTTTGGCTTTCCGCATTTCAAATCACCAGCATTATTCTCTTTTAACATCATTTCTACGGCAAAAATTCTCTTATTTTTTTTTCTCTCTCTCTTTCTTACTCATTTACCGGGAGTTCATTGAACTTCCTTATATACCAAAATAAATATCACGTAACTGTTGAATATGCTTTATTTTAGTTTTGCGAGAAAGTTTAGATACTCTTTTTTCCACTTATTTGCTGTGGAATATTTCGACAATAAACTATCGATATAAATTGTATCTAGAAACGATCTGATAACAGCTCGAGAAAACAAAATAAAAGAAGCGGCAACAAAAGGATGAAAAAAAAATTGTAAAATAAAAAAAAAAACCTTCTATGATTATATCTTACTGGAATGCCGACCGCTCAGAACCGACTTAGACTGGTTTGGCCTCTTTTTCTTTCTTTTATTTTCCCCCCTTTTTAAAAAGAACTCCGGTCGCCAAAATAATAACAATAAAAAAATATCATCAACAACAACAACAAAAAAAAAGAAGTATTGAAAAAACAAAAACAAAACAAAAAAATAAACAGGCATTACAGTAATTCTGTTTCTCTTTCGTTATTTTTTTTTTCTGCTTCAATGTTTACATCATTTCATGTGCGGGTTCTTTAGACTGGCAACAGATTCTGGTTAATCCGGTTCTCAGTTAATTGAAAACAAAACAAAATGAAATTCGTCCATATTTGCTTCCCTCCCCGCAGTATCTCCCGGGGCTGCTCTACCAAGACTGCTATTATGGTAGAGTAATTGCTGGCTATTTTTTTATACCTTTGAGCTGTCGTTGCTCCAGATTCGAGAGCTGTGTTATGCAAAAGGGGTTTGAAGAATGGTAAACAAGGTAGAAAAAAAAAAGCAAAGAAAGAAATTGTTGTTTATGGGGAGGAGGGGAAACAAACTGCCTCGGGTAAGGGAAAGAAGGAAGTGAAAAACTTCGGAGAGTCTAAATCGAAAGATCTAGGGATGTTTTCTGGAATTTTCACATCGCATGGCCGGTTTAACTGCCCGCTAAAAACTCAAATCAGTTGCTGCAGCAAAAAAAAACCTATAATGGTTTTGTTTTTTTGTTTTTGTTTTTGGAGTGCTACGGTCTACTTTTTGCAACACGAGGACTAACGAGACCGGGACCTATGCTTAGAGCCGATTCCGAACAGCTACAAACATCCATGCCATAGTAGGATTCGAACCCATGAACTCCGGTTCCGAAGGCCAGCATCCTAATCATTTGCCCATCGTTCGTCTAAAATCTATAATGGACTCATGGGCAAAAGAAAATCAAAATCAGGTTTTAGAAACCAGTTAAAAGAATACGGGTGTGTTTATATTTATAGATATACTAGCATATAGCCCGTCATATGACGGGATCAGTAAAAGTTTTAATTTTACAAAACCGTAAAGTACTCTTTGAGGCAGGTAAAAAAATCGTTTATTTTTTGGCTGAGAATTATCTTGCAACAAAAAATAATCGATGATTAAATTTAAAATTATCACATAAGTACCTAATCTATTATTCAATCATAGTAGTAGTTTGATAGGGGCTCCTTAGCTCAAAGCTGTAACCCCCTTCGTGAGAGTGATTTAGATCAATCAGGGTGAGTATCAGGATTTGCCATTTCATTTTGGGTTACACACAATAATTAAAATAAAAATTACATACAAAGGAATAACAATTTGGCCCTAGACAGCAATAAAAATAGTAAAGTAATAAATAATTGATGATTAAATGTAAAATTATCACACATGTACTTAATCTATTATTCAAGCCAAATATAAAAAGAAAATTATTTACGTCATATCTAAAGTTCAGTGAGAAAACGTATGAAAATAATGCAGACGATATTTAAATAATTTAAATCAAGAAATGATTAAATGAGATAGTTAAAGGAATGACGTCATAATGGTAGAAAAAAATTGTTATTTTTACCTATTTATTAAGAGATAAATTGATAAATTTAATCGCCTGCACTTAACCGGGTAAAATAGGGAGCTCGAAATGGGGGAAGGGGTGGATATCGAACGTTTTAAAGACGACAGTATTTTTTTTTGCTGTGATATGAAGCATATTTATACCAATTTATTTTAGAATCGAATCGATAGTTTAGGAGAAGATAAACTTTACTCGCCTTGAATTGTGCTAACCCTAACTCATCAAAAATCCAATAGGGATGCCTCCATCCATTCCAGGTCCATTCGTAAATTCGTAAATTCCCATTCATAAATTCGAGGACAGACGGACAGATAATTTTTAATTTTACAAGACCGTAAAGTACTCTTTGAGGCAAGTAAAAAAATGGTTTGTTTTTTGGGCTGAGAATTATCTTGCAGCAAAAAACAATCGATGATTAAATTTAAAATTATCACATAAGTACCTAATCTGTTATTCAAGCCAAATATAAAATCAAATTAATTACGTAATATCCAAGTTCAGTGATAAAAAGTATGAAAATAATGCAGACGATATTTAAATAATTTAAAATAAAAAAATGAGTAAATGAGACGGTTAAAGAAATGACGTCATAATACTCGAACATAATACTAGAAATACTAGTTCTTCCCAATTTTTTTTGCCACAGTAATTGATGGAAATAAAGGAATGAAACTGTCATTTCCACTATACTCTGGAAGTAAATACAATTTGTTGTTAATACCGGTGATAAAATTTTCATTGCAGCAAAAAGTAATCGATGATTAAATTTAAAATTATCACAAATGTACCTAATCTATTATTCAAGCCAAATATTAAAAAAAAATTATTTACGTAATATCTAAGTTCAATGATAAAACGTATGAAAATAATGCTGACGATATTTAAATAATTTAAATCAAGAAATGACTAAATAAGACGGTTAAAGAAATGACGTCATAATACTAGAACATAATACTAGAAATACTAGTTCTTCCCGATTTTTTGCCACAGAAATTGATGGAAGTAAAGGAATGAAACTGTCATTTCCACTATACACTGGAAATAGATAGAATTTGTTGATAATACCGGTGATAAAATTTTCATTGCAGCAAAAAGTAATCGATGATTAAATTTAAAATTATCACATAAGTACCTAATCTATTATTTAAGCAAAATATAAAAGAAAATTATTTACGTCATATCTAAGTTCAGTGAGAAAAAGTATGAAAATAATGCAGACGATATTTAAATAATTTAAAATAAGAAATGAGTAAATGAGACGGTTACGGAAATGACGTCATAATACTCGAACATAATACTAGAAATACTAGTTCTTCCCAATTTTTTTACCACAGTAATTGATGGAAGTAAAGGAATGAAACTGTCATTTCCACTATACTCTGGAAGTAAATACAATTTGTTGTTAATGCCAGTAATAAAATTTTCATTGCAGCAAAAAGTAATCGATGATTAAATTTAAAATTATCACAAATGTACCTAATCTATTATTTAAGCCAAATATAAAAGAAAATTATTTACGTCATATCTAAGTTCAGTGATAAAACGTATGAAAATAATGCAGACGATATTTAAATAATTTAAATCAAGAAATGACTAAATGAGACGGTTAAAGAAATGACGTCATAATACTAGAACATAATACTAGAAATACTAGTTCTTCCCGATTTTTTTTGCCACAGTAATTAATGGAAGTAAAGGATTGAAACTATCATTTCCAATAAACCCTGGAAGTAGATACAATTTGTTATTAATACCGATGATAACATTTTCATTGCAGCAAAAAGTAATCGATGATTAAATTTAAAATTATCACATATGTACCTAATCTATTATTCAAGCCAAATATAAAAGAAAATTATTTACGTAATATCTAAGTTCAGTGATAAAACGTATGAAAATAATGCAGACGATATTTAAATAATTTAAAATAAGAAATCATTAAATGAGATGGTTAAAATAATGACGTCATAATGCTAGAAAAAATGTTATTTTTACCTATTTATTAGGAGATAAATTGATAAATTTAATCGCCTGCACTTAACCGGGGAAAATAGGGCTTGAAATAATGGCATTAAACGCTCTAAAAGGGAGGAAGGGCTGGATTTCGAACGTTTTAAAGACGACAGTATTTTTTGCTGTGATATGAAGCATATTTATACCAATTTGTTTTAGAATCGAATCGGTAATTTAGGAGAAGATAAACTTTAATAGCTTTGAATTTTGCTAACCCTAACTCATCAAGAATCCAATATGGATGCCTTTATCCATTCCAGGTCCAACCGCTTCATAAATTCGAGGACAGACGGACAGATGACTTAGGCTATTATTATATAGGAAATATATACATACCGGGCTAGTATACGTGGATAGAGTGCATAAATCTAATATTGTGTGGTCCCTAAAAAGCATAAGGCCTATAGGCAATAGTCTACTCCGCCTAATGCGGAATCCGGCAATGGTTGCAAGTTCTAAGGCAAGGACAGATGGTTCAACAAATAGTAAATAGTGCGCACTAACGTATAAAATGAATTTATAATTGTTATAAGAAATACAAACCAGGAAGCTTTTTGTAAGGTTAAAAAAACAAGAAAACTCACCGACATAATCTATAAGAGTGTCCTCACCCTTGCATTGTCTGCCAGTTTTATTCGTTTCTTATGCACGTGGAAGAAGCTTCTATGGCTTCAAAACAGCGATTTCTTTTGCTTTCCCCATTTTGTTTGTGCATTTTAACAAGTCGGTCTCTCCTTGTCTACTGTCTACACAAAGGTTTCTGCTTTACTTAAGTAATTGCTTTAGTTGTTTTCGGTCAACGCTCGACGTTGTGTGACGTTCTCAGAACAAAAGAAATGCGTCTCGCAGTCTACAAATCTAAACACCTCAAAGTAGGGCCCCTGCATATAATTTACACTCGCTGCAAAAACTGAGTATGGAACTCGAAAACAAAAGAAACCCTTAAAATCTAAAACTTTACGGACTGAAATGTGTTTGTAAGTAATAATTTGTGAATCGATTTTTCTTTCTCCCAGGATTTGAAACAAATTTGAGCTACTAATGGAAGTAAATGAGATATAATTTTTGGTCTAACTTATGTTATCGAAGCACTGTGGCGTTGGGGTACCGCTTCGCGCTCCGAGGTTTCACGGGTCCGAGGTTCGATCCCCCGACTGCGCAAGGTTGACTCAGCCTTTCATCCCTTTAGTGGGCAGACAAACTGAGGATTAAGCATGCTTGAGAACTAAACACTGATGGTTCCGCGTAAAGTGGACCACCTAACCAGAACATATGATTCGCACCCCAGGGCCCTTGGTCTCGGAAACGGAGATTGGCACTGTAAGCCCTGGCCTCCTAGGTTCTGTTGCACCGAGAAGTTTAGTTTATTATATTATTTTACGTTTATTTTAACTACCATAACAGATAGTGAAATGCTACATTTATATCTATCTATCTATCTATCTATCTATATCTATCAATCAATCTATCTATCTATCTATCTATATCTATCTATCTATCTATCTATCTATCTATCTATCTATCTATCTATCTATCTATATCTATCTATCTATTTATATCTATCTATCTATATCTATCTATCTATCTATCTATCTATCTATCTATATCTATCTATCTATATCTATCTATCTATCTATCTATCTATCTATCTATCTATCTATATCTATCTATCTATCTATCTATCTATATCTATCTATCTATATCTATCTATCTATATCTATCTATCTATCTATCTATCTATCTATCTATATCTATCTATCTATCTATCTATCTATATCTATCTATCTATCTACCTATCTATCTATCTATCTATATCTATATCTATATCTATCTATCTATCTATCTATCTATCTATATATATATATATATATATATATATATCTATCTATATATATATATATGTATATAAGTGTAATATATCAAAATTATTTAACTTTAATATTTCCTTAAAAACCTTCTCTCTTCCATTCCTTAAAATCTTTTTCCCAGCCTCTAAATGTCTTAATCAAAGGAGTGTCTTCGACTTAAAATTCTTTCGATACAATACCCAAAGCTTTCTGTCCTATAGATGTAAATTTTCTGTCTATTCAATACGGTTTCCAGCTGTCACCGGCAAATGGTTCGGCTATTCTCCTGATCTTAACAGTTTAATTCGCTGAGTAAGTTTCTTCTACCTTGGGAAAATTCTTTCTGTCTTCGCTCTTGGGTGCACCTCTGTTCGAGCAGAATGATTTTTTGTGTCTTTCTCTTGTCTGTCGTTGACTAGTAAAGAAGTCCGTTTTAGCACCTCTGAAATAGTTTTAATTAGACTTGGTCCGTTCTCTTCAATTGTGGTCAGACTGTATCATCGTTATTACTGTTAGCTGTTTTATCTTTCTCCTTGCCCAGTAGCCCGAGCAAGTAAAAATAATAGGGGATATCATGTGTCCAGCAGTTTTACAATTATTGGATTTTACATATATATATATATATATATATATATATATATAGGATACTCCTTCAGGTTTGGTTGGGTTTGGAGTGCTACGGTCTACTTTTTGCAACACGGGGTCTAATGAGACCAGGACCTAATGCTTAAAGCCGATTCCGAACGGCTACGAACATCCATGCCATAGTGTGATTCGAACCCACAAACTCCGTTTCAGAAGGCCAGCACCTTAACCATTCGGCCATCGATCGGCCGGATACTTCTTCAGATGGAAGAATAATCAAATGTTTGGAGCACTATGATCTACAGTTTTACTCCCGAGGGCTAATGAAACCAGGACCCATTGCTTAAGCCAATTCCGGACGGCTACAAACATCCATGTTGACAGTAGGATTAGAACCCGCGAACTCAGGTACGGAAATGCAGTGCTGTACCATTCGGCTATCGTTCAAGAGATTTGAAAAAAAATTTTCAATTTTACAACTCCTCTTCAACCTCCACTCAAAATACAGTTTCTTTTAAGTCAAAGAGTTTTTTGCTGGATGAGATCCCGCCTACCATCCTCTTATTTTAAATTAATTTTACAATTTACACTAAATCACAAATTTGTGATGAAAATCACACTCAGTTTATTTAATTTGTGATTAAGTGAATGTTTCAGTCTATTTAGTATGAATGTTATGTGTTTCCTTTGTGTTTTCTTTGTTAATTCAATTAGATTTTAAATATTCAATTTTTGTAAAATTTTTCCTCAAAATGTTGTTTTTGTTTATGTATCAATTTGTTGAGTTACGATCCCCTCGCCAGATTTCAAACGCCACGCACGCAAGCTGCAAGCACGCCAATTTCGCCAAATGTGGTTGAAGCACCAACAAGATCCATGATTAGAAACAGGAGAGTGGGCTAAGAAGTGGAGTTGAAAAAGGTGAAGAACAAGATGATGAGGAATGGGATAGTATTTATGCATCATCAACTGAAATCGATTCGAATGAAGAAATTGAAGAAGCTGATTCGAATAAGAATTATTAAATTTCAGGAAGGAACAATGTGACAAAATGTAAACAATTTGTACAAGCAATGTAACAAACAAACAAACAGATGTAAACAATGGGAACAAAGTGCAAAAAGGAATTAAATTCTAATGTTATGGCTTCATCGAAAAGCATAATTTCGAAACTTCCTTTAAATGTGTTTTATAAGGTGCTGTTTATCCTTTGGAAAAATAGAATGCGTTGATATTTTCTAAAGAATTCATAGTCTAAAGTAAAATCCACTTATCTTTTCATTGAAATAATTGAATTTTCATTGAATTAAAGAACGTTTTCTATAGAGACAGAATCGAAATAGAGCATAGTATATAAAAATGTGAAAAAAAAAAGAACTTCGTGAAACCTCTTTGGTAAAAATATATGTATAGAATATATGTCATGCATTTGCATAGAATGTACAAATTTAATGTAGCAATGTAGCATTTTTAAATGTATGTATACATTTGCTTTTTTTTTTATCTTTTTGGTTAGCCTATATTTGAAGGTACCCCTTGATTCTCGCCAAGTTGTTATCGTGGTTGATCGCCAAGCTGGGCAATGTTGTTTTATTTTTGGGAACATCTATAATTTTTTTTTTTGGAAACCCGATCGTGAATTTGATTGGTTTATATTTTAGCGTTATTTTTGAATGTTCAACGGTATATATAATTTCAAAGGTCAGTTAGTTCTACGTTGGATGTCCGCTGGTAAGGTTAATCTTGCTTCTGGTCCTGAAAATGACTTCGGAAACATAAAACTTAAGTTTCTGTACAATTTGAATGACAATGGAAAAAATATTGTGTTCATTGCTATTTTATTATGTTTTGGCGGATGTTTTATTGAAAATTCACTATGATTATGTTTTGATCGCCATTCCTGTTTGCACGGTATTACAGGATTGGCACCAAACAAATCGCCAATTTCGCCAAGGAGGCACCTCAATTATATTTTTACCTTTTTTTTTTTTTATTAAAATCTTGCGTTATCAAGATTATTAATGCTTTGATTTTATGATTATATAATTAATGCTTTGATTTTATGATAGAAAAAGAAAGAAACCCTCTTGCGTATGAAGTACCCCGGGCGAGTAATAACGTTCATTTTTCGCGAACGTATTATGACGGGTTAAAACGGTACCGTCCAGAGAGAAGGCCAGAATGCTGCTCTGTGATGTCACGACGAAGGGGCGAGCTACTTGATACTAGAATACGTAGCTTCACTGCTTGTCTTCAATTAGCAGAGTTCTTTACTTAACATATTATCCCTTTATGGATAAATTTAAATTTTTTTGTCAATACATTACAGCTTATACATTAATTCCTTAAGAGTGTTTATTAAATTTTCATCTATTATCATCTAGAAACATTTTAAAAGCTTAAACAATTCAATATGTAATATCAAAATAATGTACAAAAATATTTTGGTGTACAATAAGAGTTGATGATCACTCTGAAAATAAGTGTATCTGTACTACATAAATATTTTATAAACTGAATAGGTTTAAAACCTCTTTTTAAGTTTGATTAATGAAAATTAATTTAGTTCTTTTGTCAAATATGTATCTCCTAGCACATTTCTCATACTTAAATTTTGTAATAATCCCAAAGTAGGTAAAATAATATTAAAAAAAAATACATCAAAATTAGAAAAAACTGTATCCCATTTTAATCAAAACATTGTATAGGTTTAGAAATAATACCTAAAATATTCAAATAATGTAAAACATCAAACTGATGTCTGTAAAACTTTTTATAAATAATTCATATTTTTATGGTAAAATTCAAATTTTGTTAATAAATTACATCTTATACATTAATCCCTTAAGAATGCTTATACATTTTCAGCTATTATTAAATAGAACCTTATTTAATAGCTTAAACAATTCAATATATAATTATTGAATGTACCAAATTATTTCTGTGTACAATAAGAGTCAATGATCACTCTGAAACAAGTCTCTCTTAAAATATTTTTATTTTCTGAGTATGTTTAAAAGCTCTTTTTCCATTTGATATAACTGAATATCTTAAATTTAGTTTCATTGTCAAATATGTATTTTATTCTCTGTACTTAAATTCTGGAAAAATCCCTCCCCCCAAATAAATAATAATAACAAACAAACACACAAGGCAGAATTAGGAAAAAAAATTTATTGTTTTTAATCAAAATATTACACAAATTTGAA
>CM063506.1:61967394-61974894 GCA_032207245.1 Pardosa pseudoannulata | reverse complement strand
TCTGCCCCCGACGTAGCCGAATCTTATAATAAATAAATATCTAATTAATTTAATAATTTCGGCTATTACTTTTGAATTCTTATTCTTAAAGTTGTTTTACTATTTTTAAAGTTTTATTATTTTTGAAATAAATTTTTACCATTTTTCAAATTTTTATGATCTTTATTTTTTCAACTCCTCTTCTTAGCCCACTCTCCTGTTTCTAATCATGGATAAATTGGCGTGTTTGCAGCTTGCGTGCGTGGCGTGCTTGCAGCGTGGCGTTTGAAATCTGGCGAGGGGATCGTAACTCAACAAATTGATACATAAACAAAAACAACATTTTGAGGAAAAATTTTAAATAATTCTTTTTCCAATTTTTAAGTAAATCGACCGATCTTTGCAGAACACGTTAGATACTTATTTTTATTTCAATTTTTCAAGTAAATCGACCGATCTTTGCAGAACACGTATTTTGAGTGGAGGTTGAAGAGGAGTTGTAAAATTGAAAATTTTTTTTCAATTCTCTTATTTAATTAAATTCACGTATTACCATTATTATATCAAGCCCCATATTAAGAGCAGGCGATTAAATGTATCAATTTATCACATAATAAATAATTAAAAATAACAATTTTTTAGCATTATGACGTCATTTCTTTAACCATCTCATTTAATCATTTCTCATTTTAAATTATTTAAATATCGTCTATTATTCCCATACGTTTTATCTCTAAACTTAGATATTACGCAAATAATTTTCTTAAGGTAATATTTTGTTGCAAAATAATTTTCAGCCAAAAAACAAACCATTTTTTTTACCTGCCTCATAGGGTACTTTACAATTCTGGAAAATTAAAAATTTTACTGATCCCGTCATATGACGGGCTATATGCTAAAGATTTCATAAAAAGTAACTAAAATAAAATTTTTCTTTGTTGACCTAAGTGGGAATTGACTTTAAATTGTTTTTTATATATTACTTGGCTATTCTAATTTATGACTGTTAAATGATTTTATTACGTTTGAAAAACGGTATACCAAAACATATTTCAAATAATTTTAAATGAAATATATTCTCTCGATTTTTTTAAACGGGATAAAATAGTATGTTAGAGAATTTACTGTTCTATCACGTAGTATAAATTTTTAATGTAGCCTCCACACTATGGCCAATTGTTCACCACTTCCTGATGGTGACCTCGAACGATGGTTTACGGATTGCATCCATACGATGGGCCACTAAATGAGCCAAACACATGGATTCGTCCATAGGGTCTACTGCGCACTTTAGTAGCGCATCTGGCTGTCTTTGATCTTTGGAGAAAAACCGCCTCCGATGACATCGTTCGCTAAAGCTATTTTATCGTCTGCCGCCATCGACCACGATAAGCCAAACCCCCTCCAGACGGTGGTCATGGCTTGCAGTGGGCCATAGTGTGGAAGGGCCTTAAAAGTATTCTTTAACCTTTTAAAGGTCACCAAAATAAATTCATGGGAATTTAATGTAATTTGTTTATAAATGTTATCTATAAGCCTTGTATATGTAAAATATAAATTTTCTTTAGATTCCTTAGAAGGGTTTGCCTTAGAGGATACCAAATTAGGGTTTGAGAAGTGGTTTAGTTGAATAACCCCTACCCTTGTACATTATGCCTTTTTAAAAGTTTAACTATACTGGAAGAACAATAAATGATAATCCTTAAACAGGTATAATAAATAAACATCTTAACAACTTAAAAGTGTTGTTTGTATAGATACTTTTATTTGAGGTCATAAGTAAGATAAATTGAATCTGACTTCTCAAGTACAGAAAGTTTAATTACATATATTTCAATAGAAAAAAAAAACAAATAAGTTAAACGTAGAACTATCATCTGTTATATATTTAAAATATCAAAAATATAATATGTATAAAATGTATAATATGTATAATATGTATATATATATATATATATATATACATATACATATATACATATATATATATATATACATATATATATATATACATATATATATACATATATATATATACATACATATATATATAAATAATCGAAAACTCATCCATATCTCTAAAAAGTTTTTTTTAACTGCAAAAGCTCTTGATTCTACATCATTGGCTTCCATATATCACAGATGTATGAGACTGGAGCCGTAAATAATTATAAAAGATAAAGTAAAGTACTCCAAAAAGTAAAGTTTAAAAAAAAGGATGTTTAATAGGTGGATTTGCTACGAAACCACTGTCCGTTAAAGGGTTAAATGAAAACCGGTTATTGGGAATTTTATTTTTTCCATGGGTTAACGTTGAACCAAAGGAGCCTAAAATGTCATGTACCTTAAAATAATGTTTTTTCTTCTTCCGGAATTAAAATTTGTTTTTCATCTCTGAAGAGTATAAGCACTTATAGCATGTTACAGAGATAGCTTGGTTAACAGGTTTTTTCTTATCTTTACGCATTTATTGCTGTCGTCACTGTATTTAATAACGCCCCAAAGTTGTAAACACATTTATATGAGTGCGCATGTATTTATTCGTATACAGTGACGTTGCTAAGATTCTCCATTCGGCATTCCTTGGAAGGAGTGATGGTGTGAAAACATCCTGGAACAGCTGCCAACAGGTCCGTCAGGAGTTACCCAAGTGATTCATCTGCACAGTGTTGCCAACCATACGATAATTATCGTGTATGTACGATAACTTAGGACTCTGTACGATGAAATATAATCTCAAAATTATGTGACATAATTCTGAAAAACTGTATGATAGTTTCCTGATTTGTACGATAAACCAACAGTAGACTAATGGAGATTTAAAAGAACATGTAATTTAGCTGTAACACTATAAAGAGCAACAACAAAAAATTGAGAATGTCTAATTAATTTTTTTGTCACTTTTATCCATCAAATAATTATTGTTGTAGATTTTAGAGCAGTTTAAGGAGCATGTTTTGAGGTGCTTCTTCATTAAATAAAAGTAAATAATCCTGTAACAGAAGTTGAGAAAGGCCATCTGTACTGTGTAATAATAGAAGGAAAAATGTCAATTATAAAAAATATATATATTTGTGAAATAGAATATGACCTAGGTACTAATGTTTGATATTATTTCAAACTAATATAAAATATATAATTTTAAAAATGGTTATGACCAGTGTTTTTATCTGTTAGTTATTTAAAATTATTTAAATCACCCTTATCCTTAGATACACAAAACACAAAATTGTTAAATGCAAAATTACTGGATATTCACGATTACACTGGAGATAGTTCTTTAATGATTACATAATTATGGATAATTAGAAGTAATTTTGCATTTTACTTGTTTTATTGCAGTTTTCACTAAAATATGGTAATTTTAGTAATTAAACCGATTATTAAATAATAATCGGTTTTATTACTGGATATATCATATTTAAAAGAACCTACAGTAAATAATGAATTATAACATTATTAAAAATATTATATATATATATATATATATATATATATAAATGTAGACTCATCTTAAATATTCTATTATGAATTTTTTATAAATATGATCTTTACAGATAAAACTTGTAAAGGTAGTTTTTATCTACAACAGTTATTATGGTAGAGGTGTATTTTTTAATTACAAATTTACATACTCGTTACATAATGGTAAATAATAAAAATTCTACCATTTCTATGTTTTACTACAATTTTAAAATCTGTCTGATATTACGATTCAAATGATTAAAAATATATCTTACAAGTTCCCTCTATTAACACTATTTTGAACTAACTACAAAAGTGTACGATAACTTATAAGCCAAAGCTATAATTTTAGGACCTAGAAGACATAATTTTGCCTGTGAAGGTTGGCAACACTGCATCTGCACATCCTGGGCTAATCCACTCTATCGCAGAAAGTTTATAAAGCAGAAATACTATTAAAAAACAGCGTTTAAATTAACTTTTGGAAAGTAAATACACTTTTATCAAAAATGAAAGTGGTAGTAATAAAATAAGTGAGAAAATTATAATTAAAAACATGTTAGGTAGAAACAGTATGCAGTAGGTAAATTAATGTGAAATTGAACTTATCATGGTACCCAAAATAAAATATGGAAGTAGCCTTAATTCGACTCCTTTGTAAGTTGCATTGGAAGTGACAGACAGGGGTGTCTTCCCCTCTGTAATAGATATATTTAATGGAGATGCTTACTTAGCCCTATACACAGAAGTTTACTATTATGTTTATATGATTGCTCGACATAAATCACTATAAATAAAAAAAAATTTTAATTGTAAACATCATATTGCAAGATCATTAAAATGAATATCCTATTACAAAAAAAGTAACACATACGCCCATAAACTGCATGCTTTCCGTTTTCTTATTTGGCAGTTTATTAATAACATATAAAATTCTAAATGTTTGTATAGTTTCTTTTCAAGCGCTAATAATACTATCTAAAGAGTAAGTCAGCGCAATTTAACATGAAAATTATACATCATGACTTACATTTTTACCCTTTATTGCAAATCTGGTAGGATTAGTTGACATGTTGGAAACATGACAACTGGCATTGTCGTCCTGAAAGCAACAGGAGTCCAACCCGTATAACTGCCACAACGTAGGATGCACATTGTCATCCAAATAGTGCATCGGCGTTGAGCTTACCATGAATGGGAACCAAGGGTCCCAGTCCATACCAGGAGAAACACCCCAAACCATAATTCCACCTCCACCGAACTTGACTGTTGGCACAATGCATTCTGGCAGAAGACGTTCTCCAGGCAGAAGCCAGACCCAGACCCTGCCATCCGAACAGTAAAGGGTGAACCTTGATTCGTCGCTCCAAAGAATCCGTTTCCACTGATCTACGGTCCAATTTCGATGTGCTTTGCACCACATTAACAGAGCAGCACGGTTGAACTTTGTGGGCAAAGGCTTATGGGCATCAGCACGACCATCAAAACCAAGCAGATGTGCTTCCTTACGGATGGTATTCATTGAAACAATACTCCCGGATGCCTGTTGAAACTCCTAGCGGATGAGGATCATCGATTGGATGAAGTTCTTCCGAATTTCTCTAGACAGCACTCCTCGGACTCTATCTCCCAGTTATCATAGTATCATCCAAGGTAATATTTCTGAAATTTTATACGTAACAATTCCTTTGAAAATAAATTTAAATCAATCTCTTTTTAAATACCAATATACGTGAAGGAGTTTTTAGAAAACCTAATATGTTTATAACAGTTATTCTCAAACCCCAAAAAGGCAGAAAAAATAGTAACTTTTCTTGTCACATATTTTCAGTAAAATCCCCTTTTCTATGAAAGACTTCAGCTAACATATTTTATGTCATTTATTCCAGCGGCTGCCCTAGAAATTTGGTCGCAGGGTGCCTGCATGTTCTGCACATTTACTATAAGATCCATTTTTGACCATTTTTATGGGGGAATATTCGAGAAAGACGAAGAGAGACCACCATTTTTTTAACCCTTTGTATGTCCTGTACATAACATATGATATATAATCTAATGCTTTATAAGGTAATATTTAAGAACAGGGTATTCTTGGCAAATTTAGTGAAGTTTTTGGCGATGCTTACTAAAACACAAAGTTATTCCATCCGGACATTGTATTCCTTGCCCTTTTTTGGCGACTTTAATTGAGACAGAGTGTGCCATTGTAATAGAATTATATACTTTTAGTTAATTAACCAAAGCCACTTAGAAATTGAGCAGTTACATTTATGGGTAATTAATCCTTCAACAGTTTACAAAGCCAACACCACCAAAGTATCAAAAATTAGCCATAGTGAACCATTAATAGTTCACTATATCTAATTTTTTTAAGCATTATGCGCATTTAATATATAATAAAAGCGTTGCACAAGGAAAGCTGGATACAAATATAATATAAATTTAAATATTGATACAAATTTTTTGAAAACGGTGAGATAAGGAGAAAATGTTAGGCTACAATACCCAGTGTTTTATCGCCAAGTTGGCGGGGATACTCTATACTTTTGTCAAACCGCTTTATATGTTTGTATATCATATGTGATACATAATGGCATAAAATTAAAATAGATAAAGGCTTGTTCAAAAATATAGTTCGTACACGATATAAAACATAAAATATATAAAATCTTGTACATAAAATATAGCTTATTGTGTATGAATGTGATATACAGGAGTATAAAGCATTATGTTTATATTATAGTTGTACAGTGCAGGCTAAGGGTTAAGGATATAAATCAATTTTATGATCCAAAAGCAAAATTTCAACTTTAGGTTATTACTAATGCAAATGGCGTTTCTCTTAATTTCTAAATAAATAATGCCGTCAAAAGCTGGATTACACAGATTTACAGAGATTAAGATTTTCACGAAGAGTAATTAAGCCCGAATATTCACCTTGCCATCCTCTTGTAACGAGTGATATACCACTATAGGAAGTTATAGTGGTATGCCTTAATATCATCAAAAAGATAAATGTTATTTCTAATAAGAATGGTGTTTCATTAATTTCTAAATCTTAATTTCTAAATAAAAATTGCTGTCACAAGGTAGTTACACAGATTTACAGAGATTAAGGTATTTACGAAAAGTAATTAATCCCGAATATTCACCTTGCCATCCTCTTGTAACGAGAGACATACCACTATAGGAAGTCATAGTGGTATGTCTTAATATCATCAAAAAGATAAATGATATGAATAATACGGATGGTGTTTCACTTAATTTCTAAATAAAGATTGCTGTCACAAGCTAGTTACGCTGATTTACAGAGATTAAGATATTTACGAAAAGTTATCAATCCCGAATATTCACCTTGCCATCCTCTTGTAACGACTGACATACCACTACAGGAAGTCATAGTGGTAGGTCTTAATATCATCAAAAAGATAAACTTAAATGTTATTACTAATGCGAATGGTGTTTCACTTAATTTCTAAATAAAGATTGCTGTCACAAGTTAGTTACGCTGATTTACAGAGATTAAGATATTTACGAAAAGTTATCAATCCCGAATATTCACCTTACCATCCTCTTGTAACGAGTGACATACCACTACAGGAAGTCATATTGGTATGTCTTAATATCATCAAAAAGATATACTAAAATGTTTATCTATAAAGAGATTAGAGATTCTTATAAACACTTAAAGTAAGTTACTTTTCTCTTTTTGAAATACTAATTTTAAAGAAATTAAAAGTCCCCAAATTCAAATTGAGAACATAAAAGTCTTAAAACCATAGAAAAATACAAAATGTGTTACGTAATCGTAAGTCAAGATACAGAGAGGAAAGCTAAATACTAGCTATAATCCAGAGTTGTTAATCTGAGAGTAATTCTCATAACACTGATTGTAATCGTTCTTTGTAATTGTTTTCCTTCTAGTTATCAGCTCAAAAGGTGAGGTTAAAGGATTGAACTAGTCAAGGATGTCGAGAAAATACGACGAAAGCGATTGACATTCGTGACATCGTGTGAATAATCCAGTTTACTGCGTAGAGAAAGATAAGAAAGTTT
>CM063506.1:61912394-61962394 GCA_032207245.1 Pardosa pseudoannulata | reverse complement strand
GTAAAAATAAATTTTGTAAAAGGATACGATATGTATCAGGCCGTATCTGAAACGTTTATGTCGGTTTATCGACCTTGGTGAAAGAAGGTTTTTTTCGTTTTCTTTTCTTCTCATTATTATTATTTCTCTTCCAACTTTTAAATGGATTTTGTACTTCGACATTCATCTTCGTTTTGTTGCTTCTGTGCTTGTGTATCTATTTTTTTTTTCGCTCCTCGAGAAAGAATGTTTAAATCTAAGGAGAAAGAAAAAAAATGATTGATGAGCAAATGCGTAAAAGAATAGTTAAGGGTTTTATATTTTTTAAGACTACTGAGACGTTTACGACTTCATTGAGCATGAAAATCTTTAACTTATAGAACAGTTATAAAATTCAAGACGAAAACATTTACAGTTTTCTCCTTGAATTATTAGATTTTTAAGGCTTTAACAATCATCGAGTAAATGTAAGAGAAATATCCGTCAGAACATTTTATGCCCAAATAAAGATCGAAATTTGCAAATTTTTATGGTCAGTGGTTGTCAAAAAGACCACAAGAGAATGCAGTACAAATAAATCAATAATAGATAAAGCGAAGGGGCCTTACCTTCAAATTTCCGATGGTACTGCTTCTCGTCAATTTGTCAGTTCTCGTCAGTTTTGTTCTTTGATAAGCACCTTGAGAATTCCGTCTTTGGCAGTAAATGCTCGAATACATTTGAGTAAAAGAAATAAAATTTATTACAATACCGGATACATTTAACCCTTTAGCGGACAGTGGTTTCCAAGCGAAACCACCTGTAAATTCTTTCTCTGCTTTTGAAAGACATATGATATATTTTTTAGGTCTTCTAGGTTTATGACATTTCCTACTTATAAAAGAGAGTATACAAGACTCTATACTTAATGTTTTTTACATTTGGAATATACGTGGTTGAACTTACTTTACCTGAAAAAGTCAGTAATGTGATTTTTTTCACTTATAACCCCAATGAAAAAATATCTGTCCAAACAAAAACCTTATAAATTGTTTATGTTTGGTTTGGTATGGAGCGCTACGGTCTACTGTTTTGCAACATGCTGGCTAATCAGACCAAGACCTTCAGCTTAAAGCCGATTACAAATGGCTATAAACATCCATGCTTTCAGTGGGATTTGAACATACGAATTCAAGTACCTAAAAGTAGCGCTCTACCATTCGGCCATCGTTGGGCTGTAAAAGGTTTAGTTTTTTCTTTATAATACCCTTTTTATGATAATAATCATTGTTCCCCCAGCATAATTCAACCTCTAAAAAAGTATTTTCATTCCGCACAAGGGGCTGTGTTTTGCACTTTAACCCAAATTACGCCCCACCCCCTCAAGAAATAAAAACAATATGCTTTTACATTTATAAAGTTCATAGATACCATTTATGAACTAATTTCATTAAATCTCTAAGAATTTATATTCGTGACCTATAACGGGTTAAAAGGAATTACAGAAACGCGGAAAAAACTATATACATGTATAAAGAAGAGCTGATCAGATCTGTTTACACTCGCGGCACCGACACCGACTAAGTTCGTTCGTTACGGTTTCAGTCAGTTCGCAGCTAGTATGCCAGGATTTTTCCCACCTTTGAGTTTTGAGATACCTTCCAAAACTCAAACTGACGAAATGGAATTGTCACAAGTTCAGTTTGTAGGGTTCCTTCAGAGCGCGACCATACCGAGAACGGCGAACTTCAGGTTCCTGAGAAAGATTCTCTTCATGCTCACTGTCAGATTCTAAAGGATCATTCCTATGACGAGCTCCATTTTCGTCATCTACAATTGGTGATGGTAGGTGGTATGTTACGTTGAGCTTTGGAGAACTTTCAGTTTCAGTAATCTCCAAGTGGTAAAGTCTTTGGACAGGCCGTAGGAAAGTTCCATTCTTTGTCTTTAACTCTACCACTCGTACTCTTCCATCTTTTCTGGAGAAAGTATTAACAACTTTGGCCGGCGGCCAATCTATATTCTTGGTATTGGAATCTCCGATCAGCACGATTACTCCTTCTTTGTCGAAACACTTTTCTAGGTTTCGAAAATGCCCTTAACTGTCCCAAATATTCACTTCTGAACCGAAGTCTTAAATCTTGGCGTAATTTTTGTTTATACGCAAATATCTTATTCAGTCTCTTTTTATCTATTAAATCCAAATTAGGAACTCCAACCTATTTGATCTCTTGCAAAAACATCGAAGGAGAAAGAGCCTCTAGATCATTGGGCTCTTCAGAGAGGTACGTTAGCGGTCTTGAATTGATGAGGCTTTTAGCATCGCAGAGGAGGGTGTACAGTTCTTCGTATTTCAGGCATGCATTTCCAATGACTTTCCTCGGTATTCTCTTTAGCATGCTTATCAAGCGCTCCCAAAAACCTCCCCACCATGGAGAGGAAGGAGGATTTAGTCTCCAGGAGATCTTTTTTAAAGTGGCAAACTCTTCAATTTGTTGCCTGTCCACGGATTTCAATTCGTTGGCTGTGCCCACCAAGTTATTTCCATTATCTGAATAAATCGTTGATGGTCTATCCCTTCTAGAAATGAATCGCCTAAAGACCAATAAGAAACTGTCCGTTGACAAAGATGTTACTATACTCGGTGTAAACTCAATAGGCACCTCAAGGTCACTGATTTTTCCCCGATCACCAACTGTAACTATGGTAACGACAGTAGGGGAAATACTTTGCTCTTTTTTCCCACTGTGTTAAGGGGTGTCAAGCATCTTGTGGGGAGGTAAACTTTCTATTCCAAAATTGCACTAAATTAATTATTTTATGATTTTACAAGAATTGAAAGAGGTCTTAATGCAATAACAATATTTTGTATAATTTTATTATGTATTTAGATATTTATGGTCTGTTGACACATTTTTAGAAAGTGAAAATTTCTTTAGAAGGTACAGATTCCTAATGTTTTAGTAAAAATTCTAAATTAAAATAAATTTTTGTATTTTTACAAGAACATCTATGATTTATTATTAACTTTTTATACATATTGTTAAACTTTTCTTTATGTAAATAGTTTTATGCACAACTGAAAATTTTAACTTTGCTTATAATTAGTAGTTTGTTAAAAAAAACTGTAGTTAAATTTATTTAAAAAAGCTTTAAAAACTAAATAAAAAATATTTCCTATTTTTTAGTTAAACGGCATTTTAAAGGCAGAAAAGGTGACACTTTTGTCAAAATCATCTAATTCTGTTACGCTCCTTTTATGTGAATTTTTTTTTTAATATTGTCGCAGTTCTGGATCGGCACAAATTCTTTTAGAAATACCACGGGCATCATCAGTTGCTTGTTGAATTTGCGAAAACAATTCCAAAACTGTAACAACTGGATTGGATTCAACAACATTTCAAGTACATGTCTACGTTAAATATCAGTATTTTGGACTGTTTTCTAACATCAAAACTAGCCATTACAGGAAATATTTTATGAAGTAAAAAATTTAAATAAATTTGAAGCAAAATTTAAATAAAACAATGAATTAAAAGATAAAAAATGAGAGGGTAATATCAGATAAGAACAAAATAAATATCTACGAGAAGAAAGAAAAGCAAGAACGTATTGGAATCAAATCCTCAACTGAAGTGCTGAAAATAAGTGTGAATGCACATGCTTCTTGGTCGCTACCATAGTAACCGATGACTGGGGAAACGATAAAGTGTGACCTTGAAGCGCCAATAGATTTTACACGTACTATAGTTTAGATCATGTGATTAATGGTCTTTTCAGAAAGTTGAATAAAACTACAATGTAACTCTAAACTAATAGTATACAAACATGTAACACGTTGAAAAAAAAGTAAGATTGAAGTCGTGAACTGTGAAAGGAAGGAAAAGAATGGGTTCCTTCTGAATATATTGTGAATATTCCTTTGCCAGTTAAAATGAGGTTCGAAAGTTGATCCCATTAACCGATGTAATGATCCCATAAAGCGATAATTTTAACATACAAATGAATAGAGAGAATCGGGACCATGTGATTTCGATAACAATAAGCGATTGATAACATTAACCGCGATCACATAAAGCGCAGTCCACTGTATTCTTACCAGAATTTAAAAAAAAAAATTTTTTTTATAATAATCTACTTCAACATTCATCTTCGTTTTACTTCTTCTGTATATCTCATCTATTTTTTGTTCTTCTTGATAAACGTTTTAAATCTAAGAAGGAAAAAAATGATGGATGAACAAATGGGTAAAAGAATAGTTAAGGGTTTTTTAAATTTTTTTAAGCACTGTTTATCTTAATTTGAAAAAAATAATAAAATGAAATACTACGAGTAATTTCTGTGACAGGATACTCAAATGTATGTGTTTGCCTTAATTATTATTTTGAAAATAATCATCATCATCATCTGTGAACGATTTTTCGATTTTGTCACAATTAGTGTGTCGCCCTCATTAAAATTAATATTACGGAATTATTATTATTTCAATGTTATAGTCTTCAGTTCTTTTTTCAATCATAGATCATGATATGCGATAAACTGTTTATGTGTTTCTTTCTTTCTTTTTTTTCCACTAAAGTTGTAATTATTCTGATCAGAAAACAATTTTTTTCGCGTTTTATAATTAACTGCTAGTTAATATTGTGCTAAAATAAAACATTAAGGACTTGATGTCAATTGGTGTAACAATCTGGAGAGCAATGGCGCCGAATAGGTCAAGATGGCAAAAACATATTGGGACGTCCTTGGCCTATTATACGCTGTAGTGTCCAAGAAGAAGAAAATAAAACGTTCATATAAAATGCTTGTTTGTTTTTCTCCTTTAAGCATTATTATGATGAATTTTCATTTATGTATTTCTTGAATCTGAGTAATTAAATTTCATTTCTTCCGAATCAAATCCGTTTTTTTTTTAAATTGGGCTTCTTGATGAAACAATATTTCAAGCTTCAATCCTGAAAGTAGATTTTTTTATTTTTACTGACTTAGCGAAACTTGTGCTGTAGAAGAACTGCATTTTTGTTGTTTTGTTTTTCGTTATATGTTTTGGAACCGAAGTAGTTGACGTTATCCCTGATAATCCTAGAATAGTTGGCATCTTGAACACGTGGGTCGGGTTTAGCTTATCTAAAGGCCCCGCCACACTATGGTCCACTGCAAGCCATCACCACCGTCTTGACGGGGTATGGTTTATCGTGGTCGATGGTGGCAGACGATAAAATAGCCTTGGCGGACAATGGCTTCAGAGGCGGTTTTTCTCCGAAGATCAAAGGCAGCCAGATGCGCAACTAAAGTGCGCACTAGATCCTATGGACGAATCCACGCACTCGGCTCATTTAGTAACCCAGCGTGTGGATGCAACCAGAGAACCATCGTTCTAGGTCCCCATCAGGAAGTGGTGGACAATTGGCCATAGTGTGGAAGCTACATAATAGTGACAGACCCCTTTTTTAATGCACCCACCATAAGTAGGTGCCAGTAATTTGGAATCAGAGACCAAGAAGTAAGCTTTGCCTGCCACCTCCAGAGATATAGGATTTTTGTTTTCAGCCATGTTTGTTTTGATTTCGATTCTTGTTGCTAAAGTTTAATGTAGTCGCCACACTATGACCAATTGTTCACTTATTGGTTGTATTGGGATCATTAGTCTTAATCCATGCACCAACTATAAAATTTTGCAAATGTCAGTCTTTATATGGGTATGAAATGTTTTGACGCATATTTCTTTTATATCTACTCGAAAATAGTTAAAGAAATTAAAAATCCTAATAATTCGTGTGAAAAAAAAACATTTGTTAATCGAAACGTCAAAAAATATATATTGAAAGGTTTATCTATCTAGCATTAATTTGGTATTAATCTGTAATGTAGCCTCCATACTATGGCCAATTGTTCACCACTGACCATGGTGACCACGGACGATGGTTCACGGGTTGCATCCACACGCTGGGCCACTAAATGAGCCGAGCGCGTGGATTCGTTCATAGGGTCTACTGCGCATTTTTGTTGCGCATCAGGCTGCCTTTGGTCTTTGGAGAAAAACCGCCTCCGAGGCCATCGTCCGCCAAAGCTATTTTATCGTCTGCAACCATGGACCACGGTAAGCTATACCTTCTTCAGACGGTGGTAATGGCTTGCAGTGGACCATAGTGTGGAGAGGCCTTAATAGTGATAGACCCATTTTTAATGCACCTACCGTAAGTAGGTGCTAGCAATTTGGAATCAGGAACCAAACATCAGGTATTCCCTGCCACCTCCAGAGATATGGGATTTTTGTTTTCAGCCATGTTTGTTTTGATTTCGATTCTTGTTGCTAAAGTTTAATGGAGCCTCCACACTATGGCCAATTGTTCACCACTTACTGATGGGGACCATGAACGGTGGTTCACGGATTGAATCCAAACGCTGGGTCACTAAATGAGCCGAGTGCGTCCGTATTTTCCATAGGGTCTATTGCGCACTTTAGTTGCGTATCTGACTGCCTTTGATATTTGGAGAAAAACTGCCTCAGAGGCCATCGTCCGCCAAGGCTATTTTATAGTCTGCCCCCATCGACCACAATAAGCCATATCCCCTCCAGATAGTGGTAATGGCTTGCAGTGGACCATAGTGTGGAAGGGCCTTTAAGCATCTAATTCGCCTTTATAGGCTGTTGTTGTTAAAAATCATCAATAAAGTCATTCAATATTTTACAATGCATACCATACGTCCGATAATAAAATTTATTAGGTAAAAGTAATAACTACATCAAACTCTACACCTATCGGCACACCGAATTTCATTTTTTGTCGTTGCCAGTCGATCAAAACTAAATTATTATAATAATAAGGCCCCTCCACATTATGGTCCACTGCAAGCCATTGCCACCGTCTGGAGGGGCTATGGGTTATCGTGGTCGAGGGTGGAAGACGATTAAATGGTCTTGGAGGACGATGGCTTCAGAGGTGGTTTTTCTCCAAAGATCAAAGGCAGTCAGATGAGCTACTAAAGTGCGAAGTAGACCCTATGGACGAATCCACGTGTTTGGCTCATTTAGTGGCCCAGTGTGTGAATGCAACCCGTGAATCATCGTTCAAGGTCACCATCAGGAAGTGGTGAACAATTGGCCATAGTCTGGAGGCTACATTACAGATTAATACCAAATTAATGCTAGATAGATAAACCTTTCAATATATATTTTTTGAAGTTTCGATTAACAAATTCCACGAATTATTAGGATTTTTAATGCTTTAACTATTATAGAGTAAATATAAAAGAAATATACGTCAAAACATTTTATACTCAGATAAAGACTGAAAAGTGCAAAATTTTATGGTTGGTGCATTGATTATGACTAACAATCCCAATGCAAAAACAAAAGAAAAATTGGAAATTAGTTCGCAAGAAGCATTACCAAAAATTTCAATTTTTCAAAACACTTTGTTGATTTTTAAAAAGTTTTTTTATATTTAAAATATTTTATTATGATTTTTAGTTGTTTTTCAGTGTAATTATTTTATTATAATTCTATTTTGTTTATAATTATTTTTAATTGTTTAGTTACTTTTTATTGTATCCTAGCATTAGCCTGTCATATGACTGAATTAGTAAAATTTTTAATTTTCCAGAATTGTAAAGAACCCCGTGAGGCAGGTAAAAAATGGTTTGTTTTTTGGCTGAGAATTATCTGATACACGCTTAATAATTTGTTTATCTTTATACTCCTCTAAAGTCTCCCGGTACTGTGAAAGCAGTATAAAACCACGTTGAATTCATTTAGTTAAACTGGGTGGTTATGTATATAATACAAACACACAAACAATAAACTTCTTAATTTTCAAAGATATATAACTTAAAAGCTAGATATTTATTAGTCCGTGAAATAGACTCCTAGACTTTTATGGAAAGAATGTTAATACCAGTGATAAAATTTTCATTGCAACAAAAAATAATCGATGATTAAATTTAAAATTAACACATATGTACCTAATCTATTATTTAAGCTTAATATAAAAGAAAATTATTTACGTAATATCTAAGTTCAGTGATAAAACGTATGAAAATAATGCAGACGATATTTAAATAAGAAATGATTAAATGAGATAGTTAAAGGAATGACGTCATAATGGTAGAAAAAAATATTATTTTTACCTATTTATTATGTGATAGATTGATAAATTTAATCGCCTGCTCTTAACCGGGGAAAATAGTGCTTGAATAAAGGGCATTAAACGCTCGAAAAGCTGGTAACGGGTGGATTTCGAACGCTTAAAAAACGACAGTATTTTTCGCTGTGATATGAAGCCTATTTATACCAATTTATTTTAGAATCGGATCGATAGTTTAGAAGATAAAGACATTACTCTCTTTGAATTTTGCTTGAAATAATGGCTTTAAACGCTCGAAAATGTAGTAAGGGGTGGATTTTGAAAGTTTCAAACACTTGCTTTGAATTTTGCTAACCCTAAATCATTAAGAATCCAATATGAATGCCACTATTCCAGGTCCAACCGCTTCCTAAATTCGAGGAGAGACGGACAGATAACTTAGGTTATTATTATACAGGGGATTTATACAAAGTTCAAAGTTTCATAAATTTAAGTTAATAATTTTCATAATTGCATTGTAACGTTTAATGTCCGCTAAAGAACATTCGCTTTAACAGGAACGCTCATCAAAGTTATGCAATTATCTTCACCGTTCTCTCAACAATTCACTCTAACTCACACGTGGACGAGGAAGTGCTTAAATTATTTCGGATTATCCTCCTAATTTTCCTTTCGAGGAAAATTTTTTCTTGAGGCTAAAAGTTTTGACTTGCTTCGTATAATGAAATTCCCATCCTCCAATTTTTTTTCCCTTCCATATCGGTCAAACAGATTTTCTCTGACTTTTTTTTTTTTCTTCTTTTATTTCCCTGCCTCGAGTGTTCTTTGCGTCATAGCAGTTTCTCAGCATTCTTCCGTTCCTTTCCTTAAACACGTGTCAGTCTGGAGAATCTTATGGGATGATCAGTCGTGTATGCAAACAGTTGATCTTCCTTTGCTTTGGAAAAAAAAATCAGGAGAAACCTCGTGTACTCATAAAAAAAACGTAATTTTAATATTGTGACTTTTAATATTGTATCGAGGACAGAAGATATTAATTAAAAGCAGATAATTATTGCTCAATATTGATAGTTGTAACTAGGGAATTAAAAATTGTGACCTATCGAGGACAGAAGATATTAATTAAAAGCAGATAATTATTGCTCAATATTGATAGTTGTAACTAGGGAATCAAAAATTGTGACCCATCGAGGGCAGAAGATATTAATTAAAATCAGATAATTATAGCTTATTACTGATAGTTGTAACCAGGGAATTAAAAACTGTGACTATCGAAGACACAAGATATTAATTAAAAGCAGATAATTATAGCTTATTACTGATAGTAGTAACCAGGGAATTAAAAATTGTGACCTATCGAGGACAGACAATATTAATTAAAAGCAGATAATTATTGCTTATTACTGATCGTTGTAACCAGGGAATTAAAAATTGTGACCTATCGAGGACAGAAGATATTAACTAAAAGCAGATAATTATTGTTCATAACTGATAGTTGTAACTAGGGAATCAAAAATCAGGAGAAACCTCGTATACTCATAAAAAAAAATTTAATTTTAATATTGTGACCTATCGAGGACAGAAGATATTAATTAAAATCAGATAATTATTGCTTATTACTGATAGTTGTAACCAGGGAATTAAAAATTGTGACCTATCGAGGACAGAAGATATTAACTAAAAGCAGATAATTATTGTTCATAACTGATAGTTGTGACTAGGGATTCAAAAATCAGGAGAAACCTCGTATACTCATAAAACGTAATTTTAATATTGTGACCTATCGAGGACAGAAGATATTAATTAAAATCAGATAATTATTGCTTATTACTGATAGTTGTAACCAGGGAATTAAAAATTGTGACCTATCGAGGACAGAATATATTAATTAAAAGCAGATAATTATTGCTTATTACTGATAGTTGTAACCAGGGAATTAAAAATTGTGACCTATCGAGGACACAAGATATTAACTAAAAGCAGATAATTATTGTTCATAACTGATAGTTGTAACTAGGGAATCAAAAATCAGGAGAAACCTCGTATACTCATAAAAAAAACGTAATTTTAATATTGTGACCTATCGAGGACAGAAGATATTAATTAAAAGCAGATAATTATTGTTCATAACTGATAGCTGTAACTAGGGAATTAAAAATCAGGAGAAACCTCGTATACTCATAAAAAAAAACGTAATTGTAATATTGTGACCTATCGAGGATAGAAAATATTAATTAAGAGCAGATAATTCTTACTCATTATTGATAGTTGTAACCAGGTAATTAAAAATTATAAACTATCGAGGACAGAAGATATTAATTAAAAGCAGATAACTATCGATTCTGACTAATAGTTATAACCAGGGAATTAAAAATCAGGAAAAACCTCGTATACTAATAAAAAATCAAAGGCCTGAAAAAAATTTGAGATATAAATTATGACCTATCCTTACATTTTTCTTTTACAAACTTACGTACCTTGTATGATAAGAAAATTCGAAAAGAATATGGCAGACTATATCCTTTTTACTAGTTGGTTAATCCTGCAAGGTAAAAAAATTTTCCTTGTTATTATTATTATTATTATTATTCTTTAGTATGGCTTAGGATAGAATTTTCAAGTCTGTTTTTATTTTTGAATTGCATTTATCAAAATAGGACCTGTAATACTACGTAAAATTTGGAATGATTTGAATCGGCAGCCGTGTTATTGGGTTCGCTGATGACATGGATGTTCGTAGCCGTTCGGAAGCAGTATGTCTCTTGGGTAGCAAAACAGTATACCGTAGCACTGATAAAAAAAAAGAAAATAACCAACCAACATAAAACTTTAACGATCACGGCAATATCTCATAAAAAAAAACGTAATTTTAACATTGTGACCTATCGAGGGCATAAAATATTATTTAAAAGCAGATAATTAGTGATCATGACTGATAGTTGTAACCAGGGAATTAAAAATTGTGACCTATCGAGGGCATAAGATATGAACTAAACTTAATACTAATTAAACTAATAAACAAGTTAAACTAATAAACTTATTACATATGACAACAATATTTGAAAAGAATATGGCAGAATGTATCCTTTTTAACGAGTTGGTTAATCTTGTAAGGTAAAAGGATTTTTCCCGTTTTTATTATTATTATTATTATTATTATTATTATTATTATTATTTAGTATGGCTTATGATAGAATTTTCAAGCCTGCTTTTATTTTTGAAATGCATTTATCAAAATAGGACCTGTAATGCTACGTAAAACTTGGAATGATTTGAATCGGCAGCCGTGTTATTGGGTTCGCTGATGACATGGATGTTCGTAGCCGTTCGGAAGCAGTATGTCTCTTGGGTAGCAAAACAGTAGACCGTAGCACTGATAAAAAAAAAAAGAAAATAACCAACCAACTTGAAATTTTTAACAATCACGGCAATATCTCATAAAAAAACGTAATTTTAATATTGTGACCTATCGAGGCAAAAAAATATTATTTAAAAGCAGATAATTAGTGATCATGACTGATAGTTGTAACCAGGGAATTAAAAATTGTGACCTATCGAGGGCATAAGATATGAACTAAACTTAATACTAATTAAACTAATAAACAAGTTAAACTAATAAACTTATTACATATGACAACAATATTCGAAAAGAATATGGCAGACTATATCCTTTTTACTAGTTGGTTAAACCTGCAAAGTAAAAGGATTTTCCTCGTTTTTATTATTATTATTATTATTATTATTTTGTATGGCTTTGGATAGAATTTTCAAGCCTGCTTTTATTTCTGAATTGCATTTATTAAAATAGGACTTGTAATGCTACGTAAAACTTGGAATCATTTGAATCGGCTCCGGTGTTCTTGGGTTTGCTGATGACATGGATGTTCGTAGCCGTTCGGAAGCAGTATGTCTCTTGAGTAGCAAAACAGTAGACCGTAGCACTGCTAAAAAAAGAAAATAACCAACAATAACAATCACGGCAATATCTATATCACACAATTTTATGGACGATTACAATATTTAACTACGCAAACGAGAAAGTAAAAATCGACAGCATAGTCTGAAAGGACAAATAATTTGATTGCACGAAAACAAAAGAAAAGTTAAGCCTCATAAAAAGCACATACGCAGTAATGCACTCATGGATCAAATGGAAGATAAATTGTTTTATTCCTTCTCGCTTCTGAGTATACCCTCCCGCATACATATTACTCACTATGATGTTGCTTACATGGATCATCTTTTCTTTTTTCCCTTTTATATATATATATAAAAGAATAATAATGAACGATAAGCGAAGGAGAAACTAAAAACTGTCAAATGCAGGACAGGAATAAAATTTGGAAACTAAAAGTTGTTTACTTCCATAATAAATTACATGTTGGAATAATATTTATACGTTGTTCGTTTCCTGGATTTTTTGCTTTTTCTTTCTGAGTTTGACAGCTTTCAGAATTTGCTTCGGATGTTTTTCCTTTTTTACAGAAAGAAGAATTCTAATAAGCGCCTGCAGATGAATTTTGTTTGTTTCAATTTAATAACTATTCCGGAAATTCACCACTCTGGTTAATCTGTCAGTTATATACTGATATTTTATAATTATTTTATCTAGTCAAGCAATGTATTCTCTTAACCCTTTAATGCCTGGTGTATCATTGTAGATACGGCTAAAAAATAGCTTGTAGAGTATTTATGTTTTCTTAGAACAAGTTTTCCTTTTGAGAGTAGGTAATGGGCAATCTTATAAAGAATCTACGAAAATTTCAAGTAATTTCTATTATTTATATTTTTTTTCATTTAGATCTAGATTTTATGATTTTTCGATCAGCGCTCATAAATTTACTTTTTCGGCAGGTACAGACTGAGATCATGACAAATTTGCTTTTTCCATTACACTACAGCATTTTGCAGAGATTATTTTACCTGCAATATCAAATAAATCTTTTTTCAGGAAGTTTTTCCTTTTTTTTTTTTTTTATAAATGTCACTCTATGTTTAAAACGATAACTGATCACTAACGTGACATGCTCTAGTATTCAAAATTGTTTGATCTTCAAATTTATTTCGTTCTGTACAGTCCATATTAACTTAGATTTAAGATAGGCTCCGAAATGTAATCGGCAGAAATGACTTGGGCATTAAAGGGTTAAAGAAAGGGGTTTAAAAATTGCTTTATGAATGTACAAGCGAAAAAAACTATGCCATACTCGTATAAGGTTTTTGTTAATCAGTGTAAGGATTCGAACTTCAACTCTGCTAAGATCCAGCCTCCCAATCGCCTGAACCCAACTTGTGAATAGAGAATGTGTGCATGACGTCATCTGCAGCAAAAATTGCAGCTCAACTTCTTCGTCTTGGTTTACAAAAAGGTTGTCTTGATTTACAAAAATGTTCTTGGCCGTGGTAAAAGCACCACGGAAGCTAAAATTGGAAAACTATGTATTGCTAAACTTAACTCCTCGGCGCAACAGCCTCTAGGGGGGCAGGGCCAATGGTGCCAATCACCGTTTCCAAGACCAAGGCCCTGAGTTCCGAAACGTATGTTCCGGTTAGGTGGTCAACCTTACCGTGATCTTCGAAAACCAGACCCCACAACTGTATTGTGACGTCACTTAAGTGAGATTTCCCCCGTGTAAACAAACTAATCCAAATCCCAAGAGCAGTACGGAAAATAGGTTGATTTACGTATTTTTATGCTTAAATTTACATTATAACTTAACATTTTAGTAAAGGATTTCACGAAAAAGGTTAATGGTTAAAAAGAATTTCATCGTGGTATTTATAGAAAATTTTAAAGAATCCAAGTATTCATAAATGAAAACAGTATTACTTTCAGCGTAATAAAACGTAAGAATTTAAAATGCGAATTTAAAAACTTTTCAAAATTAATACACACTGTAAAATATATTAGTTTAACCCTAAAAATTATTTTGTCAATTCTTCTCTGAATATTTGCTACCAACTGTAAAATTCAGTGAAAAAAAAAGGAAAATTTTCATAAAATAACAGTACAACTAATTTTCAATTATTTTATTTCAGTGACACGCAACAAGTCATACAGAAATCGTTTATTCAATTTGTTTTAACATATTTAAGAGCAAAAAATATTTTTACACACAAAACATTTTATTTAAAGGGAATTATGACAATGTTCCCAGTTTTCTTTTCGAAGATTTACATTTCTTGGAATGAGAGGCTAGAATTGCATCTGACTTTTTTTTCTTACAAAAATTATTTAACAATATATTTGTCGCAGCCCATACAATTTTTTTTTACAATTAAAGTGAAAGCGCGAGAATTTTCACAAATCACATCTGTTTGAAGTAAATCCCTCTCCTCTGATGCCGATATTGTAACTGCAGTAGCTACATGACGATGATTCTGCATTTTAAGAAAGTCTAGTTCATTGTGAAAGCATAATTTATTTATAATAATGTAATTATACATTACTGCATTTACAATATTCTCGAAGTCTTTCTCGAAGGTCAACCTTACGCGGAACCTCCAGTGTTAAGTTCTCAAGCACGCTTGATACTCAGTTTGCATACACTCTGAAGGGATGAAAGGTTGAGATCCGGGGATCGAACCTCGGACCTCTGTCGTGGGAGCGCAGAACGCTACTCCAACGCCACTGGGCTTACTATACATTACTACTAATGTGAATAATGTGTATAATTTTAAAATTACTCTAATAAAGCCATATAGAAGATTATTTGGGTTAGAATATATTTTTTTCGACTTGGTGCCGAAATAGTTCTACTATATCATTACTTGGAATACTACTTGATAACTTGAATTAATTGATTTACTTGGAATAATAATTAATATTTTTCTTCAATATAACATTTGAAATGACCAAACGAAATAATTTTTTATTAAGTCGGAGCGTTATTAAAAAGCTTGTAAAAATCATGTGAAACAGAGGATATTTTAAAAGAGACTTTTCAATTTTATGATAAAAAAATGGATGAAGATTTTAATTCTTGAAAGGTACTTAGTCCCCTGAAAGAGAACACACCCGAATTTATTACATTTTCTCTCACGATTGTTATTGACAGAAGTATTTAGCATTACAAAAAAATAAAATAAATAAAAAATGGAATGAAAATGCGCGTGTGTGCATGTCCATAATGTTATCGTCTGCAAGAGGAGGAAAAATAGATAATTTTCATTGTAATCTTTTCATAAATAGCTAAAATTAGCACGTGACAGCAATGATAATACTCTTATCTCTAGATAACTTCCTGTTCACTTCAACAGTCTCTAAACTGAGCATTATGATGTGCTTCTTCTCTTTTATTGTTTCTTTTCTGTGATGATTCACCTTTATAAAACACAACCCAATACGGACGAGAAAAAAAAAGGGAAGAAGCAAACTAACAAACAAAACGAAACAAAAAAAAAAGAGACAATATTTACATTTGCTGGATAAGCTGAATGATTACTTCATTCATAGTTATTATTTTTTTCTTCAATGTAACGACCTTCGCACGCGCTCTATATTGAATGCTCTATGGATTATGCATATTGGAGTATAATCAAGTTGCGAAATTATAAAATACGTCAATCAATTCTTCGATTAATTTACTTTTTCTTTCAGGGGCTCTTATCCATGTCCTGATTATCCTACGAGCAATAATAGCCCGGGGCGACCAAGGAATAGGGGCGCCCCAAAATCAAATGTCATAAACAGAGCCGGTTCTGGGTTATTAGTTGCCTGTATGCAAGACAGTAATTGGCCACCCCCTACCAACATGGATTCACTGAAGATTTAGCATTTCACCCTGGAAGAGCCTCTCCGATTTGTGAGATTATTTCATCTTTTTTATTTTTTCTGACTGTGATCATCGTGGTAATTCCTTACCAGCCAAAATCCTCTACATTTCGACTTGTTTTTTGAGAATTAGAATTCCTTTGTACATACTGTACATACCCTGTGTTTATTCCAGAAAAAATAAAAGTGATTTTTCAATTGTATTGTGACTGTGATCCTTCTTCACGCTACTTCTCACTCAACTTTATAAGACAACTTTATTTGTGAATTGTACTTCAATTGATGAAAGGGAAAACACTGTATTTCCGACCAGTGGCCCAGCAAAACTTTTATGGTCTGAGCGTTTTTTTTTTTTTTTTTTTTTTTTTTTTTTTTTTTTTTTTTCTCTAAGAGAAAACCTGTCCATGTTCTTGATAGCACACACACACTACAGGGCAGCTAGGCAGATAGCATACACACACACAAACGGGGGACATTATTTATCTACAAAATTATCTTTCAAAATTTCGGGTGTGGGACCAGTCCTTCAACCCCCCCCCCTGCCTATGGCCTTGCTTACCACTATAAACCAATAAATCATCTCATCAATTTAAATTATTTTTAATTCTGTTATCATTTATTTTCTACCCCACAGAGCAGAGTGTGACACAAGGTAAAAATAAAAAAAGTGGGTCACTCTAGGTCTTTAAAAGTCCTTAATTTTTAGCATGGCTAAACAGAGATAATAATGATTACGTAAAATGAAAATTTGGTGTTTTTGATTTTAAATATTACTTTAATGCTAATTTCTTAAATCTGTTTGCTAATTCAATATTATAATTTTTATATGATTGTAATGATGATAATAACTTGTCGCTATAAATTTGCATGGGGGTGGAGGGCACAAAAATTGGATTGTGCCCTGGGCACAAAAGTATCTTAGTCGGGCCCTGGATTTCATTCTGTTACACGTATAAGCATGCATAACTATTCCTAAATATCTCAGATTGATAGAAGTTGGAGAGGGGAGAGAAGAGGGAAGCATTTTTTTTATTCTTCTTTCGTTGCCACTACCACCTGCCATTCAGCACGAAAATTAAATATTCCTCCACCGACTCTTGACCCTGCTTGTCTGAGTGGTGAAATCAGAGGAGGCTGTCTTTTCTTCCAGCGTGGGGAGGGAGAGCAGTAGAACAGCTCAACTCAACCCCATATCGTGAGGAAGAAGGCTATTTCTATTGCTCACGATGCGGTTAAGGTCATCGAGGCAGACTCTTAGAACAGCGTGACTGAACCTTTGTTGGCGGGGAATAAGACTCTGCCCCCATTTCGGAATCGCTTCCTTTCCCCTCCTCCCTTCTCACTACACCCCCCTCCTCCGATGGGCGTTTACTTTTTCTTATTTTTTAATTCTTTATTTTTTTTTATTGTATCTTTTTTCTTTCTTTCTTTCTTTCCAGTCGGTGTGTGCGTAAGCTGAACTCGGCCATAAATCCACGGCTCGGCAGTTCCTGTTTAGCACTGAAACAACAATCGAAGAAAAAAGAAGAGGTCCCCCACCATCATCATTATGCCGTCCATTGTTTTCTGGATGATCCTTTCTTTTGTTTATGGCTTTACAAGTTATTGTTACTATCGGCGCGGAGACTCAGTCACAAAACCCGTTTTTCTCTCAGTCGCGGCTCTACTAAGTAGATGATTCGATGGAAAGAAGTAACAACAGCAATAATAATAATAATAATAAGAGAAAAAGGAGTGAAAGAACCGATGCGATATAGGTTTTGCAGGCTTGCCTCTTTCTAAGGGTTGTAACGTTGACCTTAATCCTAGGTTACTCTTCTCGCCAAAGGAATCGCACGACAAACGCTCCGCAACCCGTCCGTCTGGAGTGTTCGTAAATATATATACACGGCGAAAATGAGGTTTTGTGTTTTCTTGTTTTAGTTATTATGTGATTCGTGATGAATTGTCTTTTGCAGAGGTTGTTTGTTCATGAATATGCAACAAGCACGCAACTAAGGTCAAAGGAAGGGCGTTCCTATCGGAAACGTAAACCACGCTTGGAAAAGACTGTAGTGATTTTTTTATTTTATTTTTTTTAATAGAAAATGTCTTTGGATGTCAGCCTCGTAGGAGTGTCTTGGAATTTTGGTTTTGTGTTTTGACTTTTTTTTAATATACAAAGTTGTGATTCTGATTTATCAGTTGGAAAATTACCAGACTGAAATATCAAAACTTATGTTTAGTGATTTTTAATTAACTTCTAAAAGCTATCCTTACGTATCGGAGACGTTTTTTAATTAACACATTGACGGACAGTAGGAACAAGCAGGGCCCGATTCTAGGCAAAGTTGGGCCCAGTCCCTGGTAGTCTTTTGCCCCCTACCCTTCTTTTAAAGCTGGAGGCCTTATAGTGGCAAGATTGCTTTTTTGAAGAAAAGAAAAAAAAATGTATATAGGTAGTTTCTTTAAGCTATAAAAAAATAAATATAAAAATAGTGATATGAAAATAGAAATGTCATGTGTTTAATAAAACTAATTTAAAAATTATTTTATAGTGATCGTATATTTTTATAAAGTTGTATGTATAGTATACTGTACAAAATGAGCATAAGGGTTAATTTTTTCATGTTTGTAAACCTTTGTAGTACAGTCGAATGTCAAATATCTGCATATCCTCAAAGATGTAAACTTTAACACTTGCAATTGAGTTTTATATAAAAAAATAAAATAAAATAGCATAGGTAAGATTCAGGGCCGTAGCCAGAAATTATTTTCGGAGGGGGACCAAGGGAGAAAGACATCTTTTGTCTGTGAATGTTACTTCAATTAATGAAAGGGAAAGCACTGTATTTCCGGAATACAGTGCCGGAAATACAGTGCTGTATTTCCGGCCAGCGGCCCAGCAAGACTTTTGTGGTCTCAGCGATTTTTTCTAAGAAAATAACTGTCCATGTTCATAAACAACTAGGCAGATAACACATTCATACACAGTCGTGGGACATTGTCATCTACTAAATAGTCTTTAAAAAAAAATTTTTTTTTGGGGGGGGACCAGTCTCCCAAATCCCTCCCCCTGCCTACGGCCTTGATAAGATTAACGAATAATAGCTATTCGTAGATTTTAATACAAAATTAACAAAAGAAAAAATAATAGAATTCTTAAGCAAATAACAATTGTAAAATATTTTCAAATTTTGTTAGTTAAATTATTTAGAATTTAATAATTAAGTACCAAATTTTAGGGGGCCCAGCCGACCCATGCTTTAATCAGGCCCTGGGAACAAGTGAAGTTCGAAAACACTATATGTTTTTGTAATTTTTAGAATATTAGAAGTATAGTTCTACTCTTTCTGCTTAAATAATTTTGATTAATTCAGCACCTTGAATTAGGTTGCGGCTATAATCGTCAGCGCGGAGTCTAGACACTAAGTAATGGAACGATGGCGGCTATAACAGCAAAAATTTAAAAACGTAAATGACAGGTTTAAAGACTCAAATAAGCAATTTTTTGTAAGTATTTTTGGGAGTTTGACACGAAATGTTAGTTCATAATCAAAGAAATATAAATAAATGACAAAAAAAATTATTAAAATTTTATAATTATTACACATTTTTGGTATGCCATGTTTCAAAGAATGGCGCAGGATACAATGCAGGTTTTGACATGCAATTCTCGCAGTAATATGACTGTTTCGTTTTGGACGGCTATTGTCGTCCATGCCACATAGTGAACTTCGCTTTGACGGCTATAGACGCAAGTGTCCGTCAGCGTGTTAAAATAATAAACTGTTAAAAGCTGAATTTTTAATTTTAACTCCTTAGCACACAAATAAATATGGAATTTGACGCGTTCGCAAATTACTATTTAATCTGGTTCGACTGAACAGTCAGTCATGTGCAAGCTAAGAAAGAGAACTTTTTATTTTGACATTTGGATTGTTATAAACCATTTAATTAACTCAAAGATTGTCTTTTCTGTTATTTGTCCTATTCGAAAATATCAGTTACACATACTGTATAGTATGGCACTCAATATGTGAGATCACTACAGTACGTAGTACTACTTTGAATGTGCTTCTTTCTGATTTACATGTGGGTAAAACTTTGATATCTTGAGGACTGTAAAGAAACCAAAATGGATGCATGAGTGAAACAACTGTGTAATCTAAAAATATACTCACAGCGTCCGCTGAAAACAGCTGTGGACGAGATAGACTCGTTTCAGCCTGCAGTGGCATTTCAAATGTATGACAATCCCAACTCGTCATTGTATGCTAAAAGGTTAATGTACATTAAGTATGTTTTCTTTTTAGAGAAAGCATATTACATATCTTTCCTTTCTTTAAAATCGATTATAAAGTTGTCTTGGTGACCTAACGATAATGACAACTTTTATACCAAGAACAGGAGAGCGTGGAGGGTTAAAAGTCCAATGCAACCTTATGTCAATAAATCATGCACAACGAGAATGTAAAGCCATACTAAAGCGTACTGGATTTTGAGATAATGTGAGGTGTAAATTTTAGCTTGGTTTAGTTAGATAAAAATACCAATAAATACTTTCCTGGATAGTGTCACTGAATACAACCAACGAAGTATACTAACACTGTAATCAACGTAATCAACTTCTATTGAGGACCGATTATATACCGTATCATATCTACTTTATAACTAGAACAAATAACCAAACTCGACTACGATTGTGTGGTGGGATTAGTTTTTAATTTCAGGTTTAGACTACAAATTTGAAGCATGATAAATGATCTTACATGAAATTAGTAATTTTTGCATGGAAACCCCGAAGTGTTTGGTGGGAATCCAGTTGAAAACGGCTGCTTTTGTGCCCAAACTATTTTCTTTTACGATTTTACTGGTACCTGAGGCCGAATGGCAGTTTGCTGTTCTTCGGTACCAGAATTCATGGGTTCGAATCCTGCTCCTGGCATGGATGTTCGTAGTCGTCGTTCCGAATCGGCTTTAAGCAGTAGGTCCAGGTCTCATTACCCCCAGGGCCCAATCAAGGCAAAGTTAGGCCCAGGGCCTGGCAGTGTTTCGAGGCTTCCCTACCCTTCTTTCAAGGCAAAAAAAAAAAATAGTTTATAAAAGAGGATACAGTAAACAATAGCTGAACAGTTATGAATACAGTTACTCTATTTAGTATCACCTGAAATGCAAAGGATTTTTCTACTCAGAACCATGGAGTAAGTAATGAGTAAAAAAAGTGACTGGAGTGATGTAAATAAGTAAACTGGAGGGTGTTTTAGATTAAATTGTCAACATTTTAATTGTTTTTGTTTCATTTCTGAATAAGGTTTCATGAAAAATTACTTGAATTAACAAAAAACATTTTCAAATTTAGTTAATTAAATTATTTAAAATGTAATAATTAAGTACCAAATTTTAGGGGCCCCTAAAATTAGGGGGCCCACGGGCTAGGCCCAGTCGGCCCGTGCTTTAATCAGACCCTGATTACCCCTCGTGAGCAAAACAGTATACCGTAGCGCTCCAAACTAAACCAAACTGGCACCTTCTACATGTTGAAGAAAAGCCTACTAATTTCTGTTTTTAAATAAATTTCTTTGAAATTCACAACCCAGAAAAATTTTTGTTGAACAAACGTCTAGTCGTGAACAACGGTCCAAAGGCATTTCATAAATGTCAAGTACGTGAGGACCAGAGTTGACCTTGGGGTCAGCGAAAAGAATCCTGGAGTGTCGGGTTCGACCCTTGCAGGCTCGCTAAACTCAGATCTAAAACCTTAATATCGTACAGGTCAAAATTTTAAGTGTAAATGCAGTCTCGCCAGAAAGTTGGTAGGTGTGGAATCGGGGGCAAAAATTTCTTCTCCTCTTGAGGAAGATCAAAATTATGGGGATTCTCTAACGCTGCATCACGATTGCTTGCACCTGTCAAACCGCTCTGCGAGGTACCAGGCACACATACGTATGCATATTTCTTTGTAATGTTTCTTATGTCTATGTAATATGACTCGCTTTTTACGTCCAATTCCAGAGCAATGAAAATGCTGAATGAATGATGTAAAGTCAATGAGATAGTGCATATGTTTTGTTTAAAGGAAGAAATACAGTAGAACCTCCGTATAACGACCCCCTGTGGGACCAACATCATATGATCGTTGTAACGAATTGAAAAAATAATAAAAGAAATGAGCAAAAATGATGCAACAGTGCATACCTAGAGAACACTTCTATTTATTTGTATTTCCGTGATTCCATATCCGTTAAATTTTAAAGAATATCTTCAGAATTAAATTGTCCTTCAAAATATTGACGCAAGGCATTGATTGCATTGAAGTTTCTTTTTCATTCATTTTTTCAAAAGCTTGGACGAGTTCTTCTCAGTCGTCGGAATTGCAGATTTCTTCATTTCCGGTAATACGAGCAATAAAATCGTCCTCATTGAAATTTTCTTCGCAGCACTGTAAAGTTTCGTCTACCTCAACAAATAAATCAAAAGATAATTGAAGATCCGGAAATTTGACACTGAGGAGCTGGGTCATTTCATTAGTGTCTGGAGTGTCATCTACCTAGGACATCAATGTCGTACGTAACGTAAGACGTAACGTTTAAGCAAACATAAAGAGAGGAGTACAAGTTTCTTGAAGTTGCACCACAGTACAATTATTTTAAAATAGCCCACTTGCTCATGAGTTCTGCGGTCTAAAACTGGTGTTCGCTCTAACGAAAAATAACGCTTGGGGTCATTGTAATGATTCAAAATTAACATTATTCCTATGATAAAATATTTGGGACTTTTTAAGATGGTCGTTCTAATGAAATGGTCGTTGTATCATGGGGTCGTTAAAAAGAGGTTTCACTGAATTTCAAAAACACCGAGAAACAAAAATAGTTGTACGGTAGAACTCAATGTAAGGCAAACAAAGGATTTTTCAGTTTCAAAATTAAAGATCAGTGTTTAATAGCATGTTAAATGCAAATAGATAAGCAGTTCGCAATCACGGCTAATACTCATTAGTTTAATGAATATAAATTTTCTGTTCAATTCTTCATAAGTGTATCACTAACCTGCATAAATAAATAAATAAAACTTTCTCGTTTGCATTTCTGTTGTGTCAGTGTCACTTTATTGTTTTTCTTCCTCTGCTAGCGAAATAAATAATAGTGTGACTCAACTTTGATTCACAGTCATGCTCTATTAGCATTTTGAACAAAAGAAAAAAATATTCTTTCACACTAAAGATTCTACTGCGCGAATTAAGCCTAGAGAACTTAATAAAGCTTGTCTGGGAAATTATATGTCTTGATTTGAAACGATATGGAGGTGTTCCATAACAGTGGTTTTGCAGAATAATCTCCTCTTCGCCCATCTTGAAAAAGTTTCTGAGGGATGTATCTGTTCGATACAGAAGACAAAGGCGTTCCAAAGATTGGGAAGGGGGTGCGGACCGTTGATGGCGTCAAATTTAAAAGGGAGATTTCCAGTTTTTTAGTATACCGGGTGGCCATATTAAACTCTGACAGTGCTCACAGTATTCTGTAACTCGATCTATTTGCGAGAATAACGCCACATTTTGTAGGAAGATTAAATAAGACGGGGGACGAAAGATTCCGAGAAAAAACAAATTAGTTCCAAAAGTCACCGCTAAGGGAATATTTGGCACTGTGTAATAGAAAATAGACTGTTAACAAATGCAAACCAATACGGAAATTAATTTCTTAATTGTGTCAATGGATGTAACGTGAAATTTGAATAAAGAACTTCTTCTGCTGCCCAGCGTACGTGATATTGCAGATCACGAGACTTTATCGGTGTTTATGTAGATTTTACGCTTTTTTAAAAGTGCTGCCATATTGCACTTGAACTAAATCCGAAAATGTGCATAATAAAAGGTAATTTTATTCTGTATTAATTTGCATTTGTAAACACTCTATTTTCTATAACACGGCGCCAAATATTCCCCTAACGGTGACTTTTGGAACTAATTTGTTTTTTTACGGAATCCTTCGTCCCTTGTTTAATCTTCCTACAAAATGTGGCGTCATTCTCGGAAATAGATCGAGTTACAGAACACTATGAGCACTGTCAGTTTAATTATGGCCACCCGGTATGTAGTAACGTTCTGTTACGTAGCGGTGTGGGGGAAGAATAATTTTCTTTTATAATTGGCTTAAATAATAGATTAGGTACATATGGGATAATTTTAAATTAAATCATCGATTATTTTTTGTTGCAATGAATGTTTTATCACCGGTATTAACAACAAATTCTTTTCATGAAAGTCTAGGAGTCTATTTCACGGACTAACACATATCTAGTGCTAAATTATGTAATCTTGAAAATTAAGAAGTTTGTGTGTTTGTTTTTTATGCATAACCACACGGTTTGCAATCTATTCGCTCAATTTTGGACATCATTCATATACACCGCCAAATAATCACTGTCAATATTCAAACCTCTGCTGTCCATCCTATCACGTAATATGACAAGATAAATTAAAGTTGGCAACTAACATGCGGTCATTAAAAATAAGCAAATTATTGAGCGTGTACTAGATAATTCTCAGCCAAGAAACAAACCATTTTTTTACCTGGCTCATAGGGTACTTTACAATTCTGGAAAATTAAAAGTTTTACTGATCCCGTCATATGACAGGTTATATTCTACTAAATAACAAACTCTAGACATTGATCCCAATTTTATACGATGATCCGACCTTATTTCTCTTCATATTTGTTTAGTGATCATTCTAGGGAGAGGGGTAGAATTCTGCTTTGGGTCAGTACAGTCCGTCACTGGCAGATGGTTGTTGAGAACAAATTAGTCATGTATGCACCAGTGATTCGCTTTTTCCCTCCCCATAAAAAAAAACTTTCAGACTTCCGAATTCTGACACCGTAGACAATAGCTGCGAGCACGAAAAACTTCTACTATCTATCCCCCAGATTATTTCATCCTTGAGCTATTAACGAAAACTTTAACGACATCTCTTGGCTTCCTGGGCAGCGTTCGGCGGCCGTTTTCATGACTCCGTGTCATTAATGAAAACTGAAAACGTCTTGAGAAGGAAATTACACGAGAGCTCCGGCATCGCTAATGTTTTCTGACGTAACAGCTCACAGCCATTAACCCAGAGCGGAGTGGATACAATACAAAGAGGCAATTAATGCTGTGCGAGACGATTCTGGACTGGGACGTTATACTAGTTCCGAGCGGTTGCAATTTGACGGCAGATTAAATTTTCCAATCTCTCGAAAAATGCTTTATCGTTTGAGGAGATCGAGGAAGGTGGGTGTGAGGGGACATTACTGTAGTTTTGAAAAATAGAGGTGAACATAGAAATTCTTTTATTTATCTGAAAACAATTATATGTCAAACAGAGTTTGATTTCTTTTTTAAAAATAAAAAGTACCTTACTTAATTTTTTTTGCACATGAAATTTATTTTTTAATCTGAGAACAACAAATCAAAGCAAAACTCGTACATTTTTTTTTCTTGTTGTTCAATTCAAGATTTTAAAAGTGAAAATTTTGACTCAAATTTTACACTTAAATAACAAATTTCCATGAGAAACATCATGAAAACTTGGACCTATTTGGTCTTGTCCTTACAGTTTAAAGCGCTTCACATGCTATCATTTAAACTCTTCAGTTCAACTGTGCAGTTGAACTGGGTAAAAAACTGAACGATGAATTGAACTGTAATTATATGGGGAACTAAGTTTATCCTTCGTGTTTACCCCAATATCGTTTATTTGAAAGTATTTGGGTGACAGAAACAAAACATTTGGTTTTGTCCATACAGTTTAAAGCGCTTCACACGCTATCATTTAAACTCTTCAGTTCAACTGTGCAGTTGAATTGAGTAAAACACTGAACTGTGAATTGAACTGAATATATATGGGGAACTAAGTTTATCGTCCGTGTTTACCTCATTCTCGTTTCTTTGAATGTAATTGGGTGACAAAAACAAAGAATTTGGTCTTATCCATACAGTTTAAAGCGCCCCACACACTATCATTTAAACTCTTCAGTTCAACTGTGCAGTTGAATTGAGTAAAAAACTGAACGGTGAATTGAACTGAATATATGTGGGGAACTAAGTTTGTCGTCCGTGTTTACCTTATTTTCGTTTCTTTGAATGTAATTGGGTGACAAAAACAAAGCATTTGGTCTTGTCCATATAGTTTAAAGCGTTCCACACGCTATCATTTAAACACCTCACTTCAACTGTGCAGTTGAACTGAGTAAAAAACTGAACGATGAATTGAACTGTAAATATATGGGGAACTAAGTTTATCCTTCGTGTTTACCCCAATGTCATTTATTTGAAAGTAATTGGGTGACAGAAACAAAGCATTTGGTCTTGTCCATACAGTTTAAAGCGCCTCACACGCTATCATTTAAACACCTCATTTCAACTGTAAAGTTGAACTGAGTAAAAAACTGAACGATGAACTGAACTGAATATATGGACTGAGTAAAAAACTGAACGATGAACTGAACTGAATATGTGTGGGGAAGTTTTTCCTCCGTGTTTACCTGAGTCTAATTTCTTTGAATGTAATTGGGTGACAAAAACAAAGCATTAGTTACAATACATGCATACATACATACATAAATACGCATATACGCTCTTAGACAAGAAAAAAGGACACACCACGACGTATCAAGAAAATGTAATGCAAATTGGACACTAATTGATATGTATACAGGTTTCGACGGAAAATGCAAAATTTTAAAATTTAGCTGCTAATAAATGAATCTTTTTTTTTTTTTTTTTTGTCTAAGAGTGTATATGTATGTAACAGTTATTCCTGCCTCCATAAATGTAGGAAACGACTAATTAATAGCTACTTTATGAAACGTGTCTATTATAGCGTAAATAAAGTTATCACGCTTCAAAGCATGAATTAATTTCAAAGTGATTGAATAATGGAGGGCACAAATCAGTCACTCTTACTATATTGGGAAATTATTATTCCGATAACCAATCAGGATGGCTACTACCAAGGAGGTTAAGACTTGTGTCACGTGTAACTATGAAGTTTATTCACATTATTTAAATTTTTATGCTATGGGAAATCACATAGGCTGCCAACATTACTCCCTGGGGCAACACAAACAAATAAAGTGGACCCTCGTAATTTCCAAGACCAAGAGACTAAGCAGAAAATCTCCAGGATTGTCCTGTAACCTCCAAAGGTATCATTTGAGAGCTTGAAGGACATTGCAACCACGAACTTATTGAATACGCGCCCCAGCCGCCATTAATGAATACGTGGTCTTTGGCTG
The DNA here is from genome assembly GCA_032207245.1 of Pardosa pseudoannulata. Lineage (NCBI taxonomy): Eukaryota > Metazoa > Arthropoda > Arachnida > Araneae > Lycosidae > Pardosa > Pardosa pseudoannulata. Next base: position 61,935,320 of record CM063506.1, on the reverse strand, counting down.
GCTCGTCCATCGATTTCCCTGCTCTCCCGTTACGATATTATTTCCTTTGCTGACTGAGATACCGAAGGTTTTTTTTTATTCTTATAAATCCCAGCTATAAATATCCTCCATAAATAGAGAACCTAAATTTATTTTATTTCATTTATTTATATTTATTTATATTTATTTATATTCATATTTTATTTATTTATATTTATATTGTATTTATTTATAAATTATTTAATTTATAATACTTATTTATATTTACTTTGTATATTTATATTTTATTTTATTTTATTAGCTAATTATTTAAATTATTTCATTTATTTGTACTTATTTTATTGTATTTATATCTATCTATTTTATTTATGACTATTTATTTATTTGTTTATATTTATTTGATTTTTTCTATTTATTTATATTTATTTTACTCATATTTCATTTCATTTATTTATTTATATTTATTTAATTTATTTACTTATATTTATTTAAATTATTTTATTTATTTCTATTAAATTAATTAATTAATTTATATTTATTTAATTTATTTACTTACATTTTTTAAACTATCTTATTTATTTGTATTTGTTTTGTTTTATTTATTTATATATAATTTATTTATTTTTTATTTATTTACTTATATTTATTTAAATTACTTCATTTATTTGTATTTATTTTATCGTATTTATATTTATCTATTTTATTTATTTTTATTTATTTATTTATATTTATTTTATTTATTTGTATATATTTTATTTATTCTTATTTATTTATTTATATTTATTTTATTTATATTTATTTCATTTTACTTATTTTATATATTTATATCTATTTTATTTATTGATTTATTTTTGAGAAGTTGCAATCGGAAAAAAAAGCAATTTTTCTTAGAATTATCTCTTGGTTAAAAATTAAAGATTGCGATTTATCAATCTTATTTTTCCTTTTAAAACTATTCAATCACAGATATAACTTTTACTAAGTTATAAAAATTACAGAAACAAAAATCACTTTAGAAAAATAATAAAGAAACTGTGTAATCAAAAAATCCTACTTACTAGAATCGGTAGAATCAAATATCATTGAAAAATTGATGAAAATCATTAAATGATTAAAAATCATTTTGTAAGAAAAGAATGCCTCCTGAAATTCTTTGCTCTTGGTAGAGAAAGAAAATAATTCTTTAGTGGTACACTCCCTCTCTCCGTCCACAAACACTGACCCAGAGTCATTTTTTCAGACGCAGCAAAAATTTTTTTATTCTTTTCTCAAGAATTGTCTTAGATGGAATCATTTTTTTTTCTCTTTGTGATGAAAAAAAAATTCAAGAATGCGAAAAAAAAAGTCCAATATTTTTTTAAGTTTAGAACACCTCTAATAGTATAATAAAATAATTACCTTGAAATACTGCATTTTCGAGAAAAAAAATCTTGGTGCATATCCCCCTTTGCACTCCCAATGTGTATAATAAAAATTTTTTCTGTATTTGTCATATTGGATGCATTTATTACTGATTAGAAAAAGATAAATACATGGCAGCATAAAAATGTATATATTACCCCCTTACTGTTAGAAGCAAAGTACTTTTTGTGAAATGATACAAGCAAAATTATACACTGATGAATGATACATCCCTTCTTGTGCAGTAATGTCATATTGGATGTAAGGGCCTTTTATTTATTACTGATTAGACATAAAGATAAATACTAAACAATATAAGGCAGCATAAAAATGTAGATATTACTTACTAAAGGGAAATTAGAAGCAAAGTACTTTTTGTGAAATGATACAAGTAAAATGATACACTGATGAATGATACATCCCTTCTTGTGCTGTAATGTCGTGAGGAGGATCTAAGGGCCTTTTATTTATTACTGATTAGACATAAAGATAAATACTAAACAATATAAAGCAGCATAAAAATGTAGATATTACTTACTAAAGGGAAATTAGAAGCAAAATACTTTTTGTGAAATGATACAAGTAAAATGATACACTGATGAATGATACATCCCTTCTTGTGCTGTAATGTCGAGTGAGGAGGATCTAAGGGCCTTTTATTTATCACTGATTAGACATAAAGATAAATTCTAAACAATATAAAGCAGCATAAAAATGTAGATATTACGAAAGGAGAAGTAGAAGCAAAGTACTTTTTGTGAAATGATACAAGCAAAATTATACACTGATGAATGATACATCCCTTCTTGTGCAGTAATGTCGTGAGGAGGATCTAAGGGCCTTTTATTTATTACTGATTAGACATAAAGAAATATACTAAGTAATATAAAGCAGTATACAAATGTAGATATTACTTACGAAAGGAGAAGTAGAAGCAAAGTACTTTTTGTGAAATGATACAAGTAAAATGATACACTGATGAATGATACATCCCTTCTTGTGCTGTAATGTCGAGTGTGGAGAATGTAAGGGCTTTTTATCATTGATTAGGCATAAAGAAAAATACTAAACAATATAAAGCAGCATAAAAATGTAGATATTACTTACGAAAGAAGAAAGCAAAATACTTTTTGTGAAATGATACAAGTAAAATCATACATTGACGAATGATACATCCCTTCTTGTACTGTAATGTCGAGTGTGGAGGATATAAGGACCTTTTATTTATCACTGATTAGACATAAAGATAAATGCTAAACAATATAAAGCAGCATAAAAATGTAGATATTACTTACGAAAGAAGAAAGCAAAATACTTTTTGTGAAACGATACAAGTAAAATGATACACTGATGAATGATACATCCCTTCTTGTGCTGTAATGTCGAGTGTGGAGAATGTAAGGGCCTTTTATCACTGATTAGGCATAAAGAAAAATACTAAGTAATATAAAACAGTATAAAAATGTAGATATGACTTACGAAAGGGGAAGTAGAAGAAAAATACTTTTTTGTGAAATGGTACACGTAAAATGATACACTGATGAATGATACATCCCTTCTTGTGCTGTAATGTTGAATGTGGAGAATGTAAGGGCCTTTTATTCATCACTGATTAGACATAAAGATAAATACTAAACAATATAAAGCAACAAAAAAATGTAGATATTACGTACGGAAGAAGAAAGTAAAATAATTTTAGTGAAATGATACAAGTAAAATAATACATTGACGAATGATACATCCTTTCTTGTGCTGTAATGTCGAGTGTGGAGGATCTAAGGACCTTTAATTTATCACTGATTAGACATAAAGATAAATTCTAAACAATATAAAGCAGCATAAAAATGTAGATATTACTTACGAAAGAAGAAAGCAAAATACTTTTTGTGAAATGATGCAAGTAAAATGATACACTGATGAATGATACATCCATTCATGTGCTGTAATTTCGTGTGTGGAGGATGTAAGGGCCTTTTATTTATCATTGATTAGACATAAAGATAAATACTAAAGAATATAAAGCAGCATAAAAATGTAGATATTACTTACAAAAGGAGAAATAGAAGCAAAATACTTTTTATGAAATGATGCAAGTAAAATGATACACTGATGAATGATACATCCATTCATGTGCTGTAATGTCGAGTGAGGAGGATGTAAGGTCCTTTTATTTATCACTGATTAGACATAAAGATAAATGCTAAACAGTATAAAGCAGCATAAAAATGTAGATATTACTTACGAAAAAAGAAAACAAAATACTTTTTGTGAAATGATACAAGTAAAGTGATACACTGATGAATGCTACATCCCTTCTTGTGCTGTAATGTCCAGTGTGGAAGATCTAAGGGCCTTTTATTTATCGTTGATCGAACATAAAGATAAATACTAAACAATATAAAGCAGCATAAAAATATAGATATTATTTACGAAAGGAGAAGTAGAAGCAAAATACTTTTTGCAAAATAATACACTGATGAATGATACCATACCTTCTTGTGCTGTAATGTTGAGTATGGAGGATATAAGGGCCTTTTATTTATCACTGATCGGACATAAAGATAAATACTAAACAATATAAAACAATATAAAAATGTAGATATCACTTACGAAAGGAGAAGTAAAAGCAAAATTTTTATGAAATGATACAAGTAAAATGATACACTGATGAACTTTTTGTACTGTAATGTCGAATGTGGTTTAAATAACTCAGTGTCACATAGCGTTTGTGTTCCCTATTGTTGCGCTTCTTGTCTTGTTAGTTAACATTATTATTTCTATGTAAGGGATTAGAAAATAATCAGAGAATGAATTTACAGATTTTCTTTAAAATTTTAATGGTGTTCAAAATTTTCCTGGAAGGTCGTTGCGGGATTCTAAGGTTCCGTGGAACACACATTAAGACTCTAACTTACAGATGTGTATATCAGACATAATATTTTCGGTGGAACATTTATTTAGTATTTTCGCCGCCATTAGATGTAACCCTATATATGTTATAGAGAAAACTTTCAATACTAGACGATATTCTGAACAAGTTTAAAAGCCTTTGCATGTATAATACGCACGTATTTTAAGGGTTACCCGTAAAAGGATTTCTTGCAAAAATTTTCGTTTAAAATCTCATTTTTTCCCATCATAAAATATCCCCATAAGAGAGAGAAACACTGTCAATATTAAAAGTAAAACATACACTCAAAAAATAATTTATAATTACAGTTTATATTAACTGCTATGTTTTCATCTGAGGTTTATACTTCCATGGAATGAACCTTCAATTTCAATCAAATTTCCTCTTAGCAAGACAGCAAAACAATGTTCTCCGTTTGATTTTTTTGTGCTTTACGCTCCGCTCGCTTTTCGTACACAACCACGTCTAAACGATTGTGTGCGATGATGGCCAACCACCAAGGAAACTTCCTTAGTAATTTAGGTGACTCACAGTGCCAGTTTAATTTCAGCACAACTAGTTGTATGTTTATAATAGAAACACAAATATAAAACCATACGTCTGAAGAGTTGAACGTACTCGATTCCATTTACTTTTTGACAATGCGGAAATTAAAATCTTCTTTTTAATTATCTGCTATAACTATTATTATTATTATTTTGTCTGAACATGGAAAGCGAGGATTTGATTCAAATAAGAAGGTAAGTTCAGATACTGGATTGGTTATTTTTTACAAAATTAAAACGTCGAATATTTGAGAAACAGTTCAATGTAACTTAAATTTATATTCACGATTACATATATATATATATATATACAATATATATATATATATAATATATATATATATATAATATATATATATATATATATATATATATATGTAATATATATATATATATATATATACATATATATGTATATATGTATATATATATATTATACAATATATGTATATAATATATGTATATATGTATATACATATATATATATACATATATTATATATATGTGTATATATGTATATGTATATATTATATATATATATATATATATTATAATATATTATGTAATATATGTATTTTATATATATATGTATATATATGTATATATATATATTATTATATTCTGTAGTTTTTTATATATATATATATATATTATATATATATATATATATATTTATATATATATATATATATATATGTGTTTTGTTTATATGTATATATGTATGCATATATGTATGTATATGTATGTATTTATATATATAAATATAATATATATATGTTTTTTGTGTATAAATATGTATATATATGCATTTATATGTATATATATGTATATGTAGTATATATATGTATATAAATATGTATATATATGTATATATATATTTATATATATGTATATATAAATATATAGTAGTATTTATATATATATATATATATATATGTATATATATATGTATATATACATATATATAAATATTATAACATATTATATGTATATATATATATATATATATATTATATAATATATATATATTATTCAAGAATATAATAAGTCACCAGTTAATTGCAATGTAAATTACAATGTACAGTCTAAAATAACATAATTTAAAATCTCGATGTAATTTAAGTTTAGACATTCAGATTCCAAGTAAGAAAAATTGGTTGCTTTAATATATTACAGAAATAAAATAAGCTACCATAATTAAAATTACTATGTAATTACAATGCATTTTCTAAAAATAACATAACTTAAAATCTTCGATGTAATTTATTAGACATTGATTTCAAGCAAGAAAATGATTGCTTTTAAATAACTTAAAGAATAAAAAAAGCTTCCATAATTAAAATTACTATGTAAGTTACAATGGAGAAACAGTTCAATGTAATTTAAATTTCACTATTCACGATTACAAGCATACACACACACACACACACACACACACACACACACACACACACACACACGCGCACACACACACACACACACACACACACATATATATATATATATATATATATATATATATATATATGTATGTGTATATATATGTATATATATATGTATATATATATGTATATACATATATATGTATATATGTATATATGTATATATGTATATATATATATATATACATATATATGTATATATATATGTATATATTTATGTATATACATATATATATATATGTATATGTATATATGTGTATATGTATATATATATGTATATACGTATGCGTATATGTATGCATATGTATGTATATGTATGTATATGTATGTATATATATATATATATATATATATATGTATATATATGCATTTATATGTATATATGTATATATATATATATATATACATATATATGTATGTATATATATATATATATGCATATATATATACATATATATATATATATATATACATATAGATGCATATATATATACATACATATATGTATATATATATATATATATATATATATATATATATATATATATATATATTATTCAAATAACAAGACACCAGAATTAAAATTACAATGTAAATTACAATGTACAGACTAAAAATAACATAATTTAAAATCTTCGATGTAATTTAAGTTTAGAGATTGAGATTCCAAGCAAGAAATTAGGTTGCTTTAATATAACTTAAAAGAATAAAAGAAGCTTCCATAATTAAAATTACTATGTAAGTTACAATGCATATTCTAAAAATAACATAACTTAAAATCTTCGATGTAATTTAGACTTAGACATTCTCGATTTCAAGCAAGAAAAGGATTGCTTTTTAAATGACTTGAAAGAATAAAAAAAGCTTCCATAATTAAAATTACTATGTAAGTTACAATGTACAGTCTAAAAATAACATAACTTAAAATCTCCGATGTAATTTAGACTTAGACATTCATGATTCCAAGGAAGAAAATAAATTGCTTTCTAAATAACTTTAAAAACTAAAATAAATTTTCAGAATTTGAAATTACAGAGTGAGTTTATAGATACAGAACAGAAAAACAAAGGAATGTTGTAAGTTAGGAACACACATCACACGAAGGCAGATAAACTTCTTATTTTGTGGAAAGAGGATGTTTATGACTGCTTATACAAGTTACATAACTTTTGTTTCAGGATAAAGGACAATTTTCTTTATTTATCTTTCTCAATAGCTGACAGTTGGATTAAATAGAAATAGCGTCCCAGAAAAGTAAAGATATAGCGAACATTAATCTCGAGTTATCTGATGATATCAGATATGGTGTAAAGATGCATTAAAGCTGACACCGGGCGACATTGGAAATTTCCAGCTTCGAATTTGTTTTGTTCTCTGTTTACTAAAATATAAACTGTTTTTCTTTCTGTAAAACAAAAAATGTAATTCTCTCTTACACACACAGAGGGCGGCTCTACGACCGGACCATCCGGATGATCTTGAGAGTCCGGGCGGTTAATTTAGGCGGTGGAATTTTGGTTGGAAATTGTTACATTTATTATTAGAAAAAAAAATCTAGTATAAAATACTTTTAAAATACTATTTTTTATAGCTTGAAATCTAGGAGGATATTTATTTTTTTACTGATCCTGTCATATGACGAGATCAGTAAAATTTTTAATTTTCCAGAGTACAAGAAATCTAGTCCCTATCTCACAGAAAGTATATAACCTTGTCAAAGTCCGAAGCAACTGATGTGGTGTGCAGAAATAACATAATTTAAAATCTTTGATGTAATTTAAGTTTTGACATTCAAGATTCCAAGCAAGAAAATAGATTGCTTTTTAAATAACTTAAAAGAATAAAATAAATTTTGGGAATTTGAAATTACAGAGTTAGTTTATAGATATAGAACAGAAAAACAAAGGAATGTTGTAAGTTAGGAACACACTTCACACGAAGGCAGATAAACTTCTTAGTTTGTGGAAAGAGGATGTTTATGACTGCTTATACAAGTTACATAACTTTTGTTTCGGGATAAAGGACAATTTTCTTTATTTATCTCTCTCAATAGCTGACAGTTGGATTAAATAAAAATAGCGTCCCAGTAAAGTAAAGATATGGCGAACATTAATCTCGAGTTATCTAATGATATCAGATATGGTGTAAAGATGCATTAAAGCTGACATCGGGCGACATAGGAAATTTCCAGCTTCGAAGATGTTTTGTTCTCTGTTTACTAAAATATAAACTGTTTTACTTTCTGTAAAACAAAAAATGTAATTCTCTCTTACACACAGAGGGGGTGGCTCTACGACCGGACTAACCGGATGATCTTGGGAGTCCGGGCGGTTAATTTAAGCCGTGGAATTTTGGTTGGAATTTGTTACATTTATTATCAGAAAAATAATCTAGTATAAAATACTTTTAAATTACTATTCTTAACTAGCATATAGCCCGTCATATGACGGGACCAGTAAAATTTTTAATTTTCCAGAATTGTAAAGTACCCTATGAGGCAGGTCATAAAATGGTTTGATTTTGGCTGAGAATTATTTGGTACACGCTCAATAATTTGATTATCTTTACTGACCGCATGTTAGTTGCCAACTTTAATTTATCTTGTCTTATTAGAGACTGCAGAGGTTTTAATATTGACAATGATTATTTCGGAGTATATATGAAGGATGTTCAAAATTTAGAGAATCGATTGCAAACTGTGTAGTTATGTATGAAAAACAATCATACAAACGAACAAACTTCCTAATTTTTAAAGATATATAACTTAAAAGCTAGATATTTATTAGTCCATGAAATAGACTCCTAGACTTTTATGAAAAGAATTTGTTGTTAATACCGGTGATAAAATTTTCATTGAAACCAAAAATAATCGATAATCAAATTTAAAACTATCCCATATGTACCTAATCTATTATTTAATCCAAATGTAAAAGAAAATTATTTACCTAATATCTAAGTTCAGGGATAAAAAGTATGAAAATAATGCGGACGATATTTAAATAATTTAAAATAAGAAATGATTCAATGAGATGGTTAAAGGAATGACGTCATAATGCTAGAAAAAAAGGTTATTTTCATCTACTTATAATGTGATAAATTGATAAATTTAATCGCCTGCTCTTAACCGGGGAAAATAGGGCTTGAAATAATGTTATTAAACGCTCGAAAAGGGGGGAAGGGGTGGAATTCGTACGTTTTGAAGAGGACAGTATTGTTTACTGAGATATGAAGGATATTTATACCAATTTATTTTAGAATCGTATCGATAATTTAGGGGAAGATAAATTTTACTCAATTTGATTTTGATAACTCATCAAGAATCCAATGGATGCCTGTATCCATTCCAGGTCCAACCGCTTCATAAATTCAAGGACAGACGGAGAGATAACTTAGGCTATTATTATATAGGGGATAGCTTGAAATCTAGGAGGATATTTATTTTAAACTAGCGTATAGCCCGCCATATGACGGGATCAGTAAAATTTTTAATTTTCCAGAGTACAAGAAATGTAGTCACTATCTCACAGAAAGTATATAACCTTGTCAAAGTCCGAAGCAATTGATGTGTTGTGCAGAAATAGCATTATTTTAAGAAAAGGACAGCATGGGGTACAATTTTCGAAGAGACCTAAACGTGCTGTTGGACCAACTGCAGAAGAAAAACAACTTTTCTTTTTTTTCATTCTAAGAAGTTTTCAAATCTGCCCAGGTTACGATCCCGGACTCTGAAGAATAAAAGAAGAGCATGAAAAGAACCGACAAAAGCGTAGAAGAATTTTCTTATAGAGGTAAAACCGACGCGACGAAAGTATGTTTGTATGGGCTGGTACGTCATCGGCAAGCACTTTGCTATTTTTCAGTTCGATCGCCGCCGTTTTACGAGTCTGATCTACAACCTCCTCACGAGTCTGTTACTATATAACGAGGTATCATCTACTACAGACTCTTCGTGGCCATTGAGAAGAAAGGGCCGGGGGTGTAGATACAGCCAAGCCCATCCTGGGAAACGAGTTTTCAGCATTCTTCCTTTACATCACCTGATAAGGTCATGGAGATAAATGGCCGAAATGAGAAGAGAAAGAGAAACCAGAGGGGGGGGGTTAAAAGAAAAAATTAAAGCGGTTGATATAGCCTGTGTGGGACGAACCATTAGAGTGTAAACCGCCCATTCTTCGTCGGTTGTATCAAGTATGTCAATGAATGCTAGTAAAGTATATACATATATATATATTTTTTCTTTTTACTCTTTGAACTGTTGAATGGCCAGTGTTCGTAGATAAGAACATAAACTTATGTAGGACTACAATTTATCCGTTACAGAGAGAACAGTTCGAGACAATACGGGATAAAGCAGTTAACTGCATACCATCCTCACTTAAGTTTTTTTTTATCTGTTGTGACGCCTTCAATATTCTCAAATGAGAGGTAACGTGAATAATGGATCACAGTCAAAGAATAAAATTGGAAATTCACTTTAATTCTGGATTAAATACGGCTATTTACAAAGGAATGTTAATTCCTAAATCATGTAGAACTGCAAAGGATGGTTGCCGGTAAGACTTCCTCACGACGATCACAGTCGAAAGAAAAACAAGAGATTTAATAATCTCTTACAAATGGGGAGGCTTTTCAGGGTGCAATCGAACCCAATTTATCCCCCGTTCGGTATCCGAGACTCTGCCGCTCCCTATATGAGCGGACTTTACGAATCTCCCGAACTAGAAAGCTGGCTCCGGTAACAAAAAGCGAAAGCCACCACGAGGTCAACGCAACTACGTAAAAAATGACGAGTTTCGAATTGTAGGTTGTTTGGGGCACCTTAGCAGGAAGCTGTATCCCTCGTCTTGAAACTAATTAGATCATTCAGGGTGTGCATCCGGAATTGTCAGTTCATTTAGGATTTTACACATATACATAAAGTTAACATTACATGAAAGGTAAAAAACAATTTGACCCTAGTGAAAAGTAAAAAACAATTTGACGAGTCGCAAAATTGTAGGCTTTTTATACCTGGGGAGTCAGTTACGGTTCCGCCAATTGTTTCTTGGGTCAGTTAAGATCCCAGTTACTTGGGAACTCCAGCGAAAGTTACAGTTCTATTTTTTAGCTGAATTCTCATTCGCTGGCTGTCCTTTCAAGGAATTTCCGAGCGTTCATTAACGAAATCCATCAGGGGCGTATTCGTCTATTCAGTCCGATTGTCAAGATCCCAGACTCTGCGACGCCACGCTATTGTCCTGGTAAACAGGTGTACTCCGATAGGCTGTTTTGGCGCGAGCTCAGACAAAGGGGAGTCTTCACATGAGCAATGAACAGCCAGCAGATAGTCCGGTGCTAAAGAAATTTGCTTTTTAAACACAGATAGTCAGCGGACTATACGTCCGAAATTACGGTATTATGTTGTTAACAGTTAAGTTGATTTCTCTTATTAACCCTTTGAGGTGAATGAATAATCATATCTCGTACGTATTACATGCGTCGAACTGAAAATGTAACTAAATTTAAAATGCTACACCAAATTATTTCCCTCATTAAATATAGTTCATTGTGTATGGAATGTAATGTACAAGCTTATAAAAAGCATTAGATGCATATATCATATGAGATGTACCAGACAGGCAAAGGGTTATGAATTGTTTTGCTATTAAAGAAATAAACTATGTTTTATTCGAACCAAAGCAAACCATGTACAATTCATCCATCGAATAGCATGAAGTACAATAATGGACTAAACAAGCTGAACTAAACTCCTGTATTTCAGACTGAAACAATGAATAAAGCTGTAAAGCATCAAGAACCTTGCAGCGATTTCAGGGAGGTAGAAGGGAAATAACTGATCCTTTAATGGGGCTAAATTAATATTGAGCCGAAATTATAGACCAGCAATAAACGGTCTCTATGAGGTGCAGTCTTTCAAAGAAGTTCCATTGTAATTGTTTACTCTTCAACTGATGTAAGCGGACAGTGGGATAAAACGTAATGCCATTGTTCTTCTATCCCTTTGGGAGTTATTCTGTAGATAAAAACTTTTAATTTGTTTTCATTGTTCGGTTTCTATGCCTCTTGTCTCTCTGTAACGTAAGAAGCCTTGAACTCTACAATTAAGCAGTCTTACTGAAGGTAATTATTATGAGTGACCACAGGGAGAAGGAAAAGTAATGGAAAGTTGCCTGGAAAGCCACAGCTGTGTTTCAAGCACGTGAGATGGTCGTCATTGAGGCAAAACTAGAGTCCAGACCAGGGATGGGCAAACTACGGCCCGCCGGAAGGTTTTATCCGGTCCGCGGATACAATTTTAAGTTGCCGATCCGAGGCAAATTAAAAGAAATATATATTTATACCAGTGGCGTGCGGTAGGTTTTCATTCAGGGTGTGCAGAGAACAACAACAACAATAATAATAAAACCATAAAAATGTACATTAAACAGTTCTTTAACTTTTTTTTATTTATTTGTACACAAAATCCATACGTCTGTCCGTATTACTAACAAAATCATCAATTATATGATCAAAAAACTCTGGTTTTGACTGTAATAAGTGTAACATTTCTTTTTCTGTTATTATTAGTAGATTAAGCTTTCAACAAACTTTTATCTTCAGTGGCATACAACTCCTTAACATATAGCCCTGATATGTGGCTTCACATTTGATCGAGTTCTCAGTAAAATTGGTAGAACGTGGTTGAAAAGAGGATGTCTCAGATTGTTGAATCTATTAAAACAGAGCGTCCATTTATATGTGTTTGTATAAATCCACATTTCCAGCATCCAGTTTTTCATAAGGCCCCTCCACACTATGGTCCACTGCAAGCCATTACCACCGTCTGGAGGGGTTATGGCTTATCGTGGTCGATGGCGGCAGACAATAAAATAGCCTTGGCGGACGATGGCTTTGATAGCGGTTTTTCTCCAAAGATCAAAGGCAGCCATATGCGCAACTAAACTGCGTAGTAGACCCTATGGACAAATCCACGCGCATGGCTCATTTGGTGGCCCAGCGTGTGGATGCAACCCCTGAACCATCGTTCAAGTTCACCATCAGGAAGTGGTGAACAAATTGGCCATAGTGTGGAGGTTACAATAGAATCACCAATTTGGCGCAGACATCGATTAGAAAGAACGATTCGAGGATATACGGGATAAAGTAGTAAACTGCATACCATCTTCACTTAGTTTTTGTGTGTTTATTATCTGTTTAAAAAAAAAGAAGAATTGTTACCCTGTGGAATTTCATGTGTACTATATAGGGAAAAATATATTGTAGATAACAAAAAAAAAAAAATGAAGATACCAGATGGTCACTATTGATATTAACACATTGTGTGCGGGTACATTTCGCAGTGGAACTGTACCAGGAGCGGGTGTTTTGCGCGTAAATTTAGTTATTCAGTTAAATCTCAATAGATCGAAAATTATTTCATTTTTTAACCAACTTTTCGTATTTTATATTGAAATATATAAACAAATATATAAAAAGAAAAATAAACAAATATATATATATATATATATATATATATATATATATATATATATATCTTCGCAAGGATAAATAAAAAGTTAATTTTAAATCTAAATTGATTTTTTAAATCAATTTTCCCATTTTGTGGTTCCGTATCGACTGATGTGAGTATGAGAGTGCAGCTATTTTTCACATAAGGTTTGCGAAACTGATTTGCTCGCCGCACTCACACGTTGTGGGTTGAATGCCCAAGTTTTTTTCGCGACTCCAGGAAGCGTGTGGTGTGGCCAGTGAAAACGATTGCACTTAAACTTCACCAAGTTTTGGAGAGTTGTGATTGGTCTCCAGGAGGCGATTCAGGACCATCCTTGGAGTCCCGGTCCTTCTGGGCAGAGCCGGGAAAGGACGCATTGTAAAAAGGACAATGGAACAACGAACGCATCAGCACAGGATAATGGAAAAAGTATAGGGTTGTCTGAGTAGAAAGAAGGAAGGAAAAGAATGCAGCGTTCTCTTGGACATTGGCAATTTTTTTTTTCAGGCGTAGCACGTGGAGTGCTTCTTTTAATTTTTAATTTTTTTAAATATTTTTTTAGCATATTTCCTTGTCTTTTGTTCTATATTTGAATGTTGTAATATAGATCAGTGGCATTTTACTATAATTAAAGACGATATAAAGTAAATTTGGGTTATTAATGGCTTTGAAATAACACAGCAATGTACTACACCACAAAAGTGAGAACTAGTTTTTATTTGTCTAAATTTTTCCGAAATCTGTGTAGTAGACAAGAACATTCGGCTTCGTTTTCCTGTATATACCGTTATTTTCGTATCCACAAACAAACCATGTTGTTACACTAACCCGCACTAGTACTTGATCCGCGCTCAAGTACCAATCGTCAGAAAACGTACGTGTCCTGCATACAATGTTTTAAAATTTATTTTGACATCTCCCTTGATATGACAAGATCATGGATACTAACATTGCCTCTCGTCTACCAATGGTATCGTTGAAGAACATTACAACCACGAATCTATTTTAAGTGCCCCAGCCGTCATCAGTGAAAACAGTGATCTACGGCTGGTTCGGTCCTAGAATTGCTGAATTTTTCATTATTAGTTCGACCTCTTTGCTTACTGAGCTATCAGCTCTCAATTGAAATTAGAGTAAATCTCGATTATTAGCAACTGCTTCGCAGTCATGTTTTACAAAAAAATAACATCTATGTCTATACTTCCAGCTGTACTGGAAAGAAAAATGTTTTCTATAGAGATTGGCAATACATACGAATACATATTATGTATACGTATGTCATTTGAAATACCAGTCATATATATATATATATTTATATATATATATATATATATATATATATATATATATATATATATTATATATATATATATAGTACAATTTTATATTCTATTGTTTCCTAGAAATGTTTTGGGCTTTACCATGACTGTATACCTGTGGCTAAAGGCCTTATCACGCGATACGAAGATACGCTTTTACAAACTTTCGTTTATAACGAGCACCACAAGGGTGAAAGTAAGACTTTGCCTCAAGTGGGTCCTCGTAATTTTGAAAAAGACCTCCAGAGGTATTGATTGAGAACTTTAAGGATATATTGACCATGGACATTATTTATGTCCTTCAGTCACTTTTAACGAACACGGCGTCACTTAGGCCGGCTAGGGTTCCGAACCCGCAACCCTCCATTTATGAGAGCGTTTCCTTTGCCGAGTGAGCTACCGCGGCTCAGCCAGGGCCTGATTATCGCACGGGAACTTAGGGCACGTGCCCTGGGCACGAAAATTTAGTCAAGTAATTGAAACACATATTAAGTGGGGGAAAATTGCAAAAATACGCTACCATCGTTAAGTTTTAATAAATCATTGTACGAGGTAATTGTGTTTGTCATGAACTCTATTTACTTTCATTTTACTGTTATTTAACTGATAATTAATTCCCTCAACAAACATGGTTCTCTTTTTATCCTATGGGTTATTGTATATTTATAAGACAGATTATTGGCAAATACCACTATAAACCATTAAATCATCTCATCAATTTAAATTATTTTTAATTCTTTTCTTAATATTTATTTCCTGCACCACAGAGCTTGGGAGTGTGACAAGGAAAAAATAAAAAAAGGGGGGTCACCCTAGGTCTTTAAAAGTCCTTAATTTTTTAGCATGGCTAAACAGAGATAATAATTACGTAAAATGAAAATTTGGTGTTTTTGATTTTGAATATTACTTTAATGTTAATTTCTTAAATATGTTTGCTAATTCAATATTATAATTTTTATATGACTGTAATTATGATAATTTGTCGCTATAAATTTGCTTGGAGGTGGAGGGCACAAAAATTGGACTGTGGCCGAGGCACAAATGTATCTTATTCAGGCCCTGGGCTCAGCAATATGCTTAAATCGAGGGAACAATATCACATCGTATGATATTTCGCCGGGGCAGCCAAATATTATCGTTTAAAGGGATTTATCGTTGAATTAGATATTGTTCTAGCGAGGCTCTATTGTATTAAATCAGAATAGCATTATTTTTCATAAAGTGAGAAAAGAATTTGGCATTAATAACTCAACGCAAAAAGTTGCAGTTATAATTAGAAAGGTATCGTCCTGTTCATTGCATTGCTGATGATTATTGATATTATTAATGCTTTTTAACCATTTCTCAGAGTCATAAATTTTAAAAATAAATCAAAAAAAATTATATTTGAAATTTAGAAAGAAAATATTTCTAGATCAAACATAGGTAAAAAATCGGTTACATACTGCAAATAAATAAATAAATAAAATATCGAGAGAGACAGCTAAAATTATTCCTGATTAATCCAACAATTATTCCAATTTCACCGGAACAGACAAATATTATCGTTATAAAGGGATTTATCTTTGTATCGCATATTGTTGTGCCAAGGTTCTATTGTATTAAATAAAAACAGCATTCTTTCTTATAAAGTAAGAAAAAAATTCGGCATTAATAACTCAGCGCAAAAAGTTCCAATTGTAATTAGAGAGATATCGTCCTGTTCATTACATTGGTGATGATTTATTTAGAATATTAATGCTTTTTAGCCATTTCTCAGGGTAATAAATTTTAAAAACAAATAAAAAAATTTTTTTAGAAATTTAGAAAGAAAAGATTTTTAGATCAAACATTGGTAAAAAAAAATCGGTTACATACTGCATATAAATAAATAAATAAAATATCGAGAGAGACAGCTAAAATTATTCCAGATTAATCCAATAATTATTTCAATCCAAAATTATACCAATTTCACCGGAACAGCCAAATATTATCGTTATAAAGGATTTATCATTGTATTAGATATTCTTGTGGCGAGGTTCTATTGTATTAAATCAGAATAGCATTCTTCTTTATAAAGTGAGAAAAGAATTGGCATTAATAACTCAGCGCAAAATGTTGCGCTTGTAATTAGAGAGATATTGTCCTGTTCAATGCATTGGTGATGATTTATTTAGATTATTAATGCTTTTTAGCCATTTCTCAGGGTAATAAATTTTAAGAACAAATAAAAAAAATCTATATTTTAAATTTAAAAAGAAAACATTTTTAGATCAAACATAGGTAAAAAAAAAAAAAAATCGGTTATATACTGAAATAAATAAATAAATAAAATATAGAGAGAGACAGCTAAAATTATTCAGGACTAATCCAGTAATTATTCCTATCCAAAATTATTCCAATTTCACCGGAACAGCCAAATATTATCGTTATAAAGGATTTATCATTGTATTAGATATTGTTGTAGCGAGGTTCTATTGTATTAGATCAGAATAGCATTCTTTCTTATAAAGTGAGAAAAGAATCGGCATTAATAACTAAGCGCAAAAAGTTCCAATTGTAGTGAGAGAGATGTCGTCCTGTTCATTACATTGGTGATGATTTATTTAGAATATTAATGCTTTTTAGACATTTCTCAGGGTAATAAATTTTAAAAACAAATAAAAATTTTTTTTTAGAAATTTAGAAAAAAAAAGATTTTTAGATCAAACATTGGTAAAAAAAATCGGTTACATACTGCATATAAATAAATGAATAAAATATCGAGAGAGACAGCTAAAATTATTCCAGATTAATCCAATAATTATTTCAATCCAAAATTATACCAATTTCACCGGAACAGCCAAATATTATCGTTATAAAGGATTTATCATTGTATTAGATATTGTTGTAGCGAGGTTCTATTGTATTAGATCAGAATAGCATTCTTTCTTATAAATTGAGAAAAGAATTCAGCATTAATAATTCAGCGCAAAAAGTTCCACTTGTAATTAGAGAAATATCGTCTTGTTCATTACATTAGGGATGATTTATTTAGATTATTAATGCTTTTTAATTATTTCTCAGGGTTATGAATTTTAAAAACAAATAAAAAAAATCTGTATTAGAAATTTAGAAAGGAAACATTTTTAGATCAAATATAGGTAAAAAAAAATTGGTTATATACTGCAAATAAATAAATAAATAAAATATGGAGAGAGACAGCTAAAATTATTCAGGATTAATCCAATAATTATTCCAATCTAAAATTATTCCAATTTTACCGAAACAGCCAAATATTATCGTTATACAGGATTTATCGTTGTATTAGATATTGTTGTGGCGAGGTTCTATTGTATTAGATCAGAATAGCATTTTTTCTTATAAAGTGAAAAAAGAATTCGGTGTTAACAGCTCAGCGAAAAAAAGGTGCATTTGTAATTAGAGAGACAGCGTCCTGTTCATCGCATTGGTGATGATTTATTTAGATTATTAATGTTTTTTAACCATTTATTAGGGTAATAAATTTTAAAAACAAATAAAAAAAATTATATTAGAAATTTAGAAAGAAAACATTTCTAGATCAAATATAGGTAAAAAAAATCGTTTATATACTGATTTGCAGTATAGAATAAGTAAATAAAATATAGAGAGAGACGGCTAAAATTATAATTCCCCACTAATGTTGGCTAGACGGGAATTTAAAATAAATGAAACCAGATAATCCATGGCTATAACTTTGGAAAGGAGATATCCGTATATGGTACGGGTCATGCTGGAAAGGGAACAGTTGCTTGGTAAGTCATTAAACTTTTGGGAACGTGGTAAGTAGCTTATTAATTCTTTTTAAAACTTTTGAGATGCGGGGATAAAGAGTGCCTTCAGCCGGCCAGGCTTTGCCTCTGCGCAGGATATTTCCCGCCTTATAAGGCTTGACCCTGGAACTAACAACGCGTATGTATATGAGGAGAAATATCCCATATATTTTATTTCCCGGGCTTGCTTGGTAATGTAACTCTGATGCAATGATCGTGGCTAGAAAGGCTCTTACTCAGAATTCAACACCGGCGAAATACAGCTTACTCCGCTTAATGTGATCAGTTTGGGACACCGTGATTTTGAGAACAATAACCGATTGATAACATTAAACGATATTCAAAATTAGGTAACCCCCCCCTTTAATTCACAAGTACTAAATTTTAAAATAAAATGAAAAAACTCATCTTATATTTATGTATTGTATATTATCCTTTAGAACATAAGAATGGTATGCATACTTTAAAAAATTGATCAATCGATGACTGTCTACAATTTTTTTCTAAGCAGCTCATTGGTAAATTGTTCGTAATCGTAAACAACCTGTCATATCGATTTAAAATTTCGATCTTTTGTCTTAATGTTAAATCATTTCGCTTTCTGGCTTCCAGATCGACAAGCTGCATGTAAGCGAGCAAGGCATGAAATGTGAATACGCTCCTTCTCAGTTCCGATCAGAATGTGTTACCTTTTGCTTATCTGACAAACATTGACCACCAGCAGGATGTGCTTATTTTTGAAAAATTCCAGGAACGTGTAATACTCCACTCCTTTGTTCAATACCCATTTCCCTAGTTGAAAGAGGGAGATTTCTCGGAATTTCAAACAACATGGAAGGGAAACAAAGGAATGGGTTCCTTCTGAATACATTGTGAATATTCCTTTGCCTGTCAAAATGAGGTTCGAAAACTGATAACATTAAACCGATGCAACAATCACATACAGCGATAATTTTAACATACAAATGAATAGAGAAAATCGGGATAATAGAGCGGTTGATAATATTAACCGCAATGACATTAAGCGGAGTCCACTGTAATACTCTCTCTCCCTCTCTCTCAAGCATACATATATACATATATATATATATATATATATATATATATATATATATATATATATATATATATATATATATATATATATATATATATATATATATAAAGGAAATATATTTAGGATCATTTTCAAAATGAAAATGTGTAAAAGAAGGCGGTAACAGATGTAATTACCACGTGACAAAGAACAGGTTCAAATATAATCACTAAGATCTATATGTGAGCCGCGGTAGCTCAGTCGGCAAAGGCAACGATCTCGTAACTGAAAGGTTGCGGGTTTGGAACCCGAGCCGGCCTAAGATCCGCCGTGTTCGTTAAAGGTGACTGGGGCAAGTAAAATATGTTCGTGGTCACAATGTCCTCCAAGCACTCAATCAATACCTCCGGGGATGGCAGGACAAGTCTGTGGGTCTTCTGCTTGGTCCCTGCTTCAAAATTACGAGGACCTACTTGAGCGAAGTCGTTCTTTCACCTTAATGGTGCTCATTAAAACGAAAGGCGCACCCCTTGGCCTTAATACGAGAGCCTGTAGGCTCAATCGTGCTTGGTTTGTCCATTTGGCATGATAATCAACAACAAGAGATCTATATGTGGTAATAAAATTTGATTGCCAAATTTGGATTCTTGTTGATGAACAAAACGTAATGTTCAGTAGAAAATATACGCATTTGTATATGGATGCCTCTTAATTTAATTTAACAGCTCTCTTTGTTTGATACCTTGCAACCTTACATCCTCGCGGGATCTCGCAGGAAGATTTCGCAACAGAACTTCCTGGGCCAAGCCCTCTAGTTCTGGAGTTGCGAATAATGGTATTGCATCAAACTATGAATATTAAGTTGGCTTGACATTTACAGTTAATTAAATAAGTGTACGGGGGAAGAGGAGAGAAAAATACTTGAGTTTGAGGAAAAAGTAACACAAAATAGCATAATGTTATGAAAGGACCGGTGAATGGAATTTAATTTCAGCAATGAGACAGATTAAGCTGGTCAAACAATTAGGACTTAAAGGAACAATATAAGAGCAATATTAAGATTTTTTTTGGTTATATTAAAGAAAAGCAAGTAGATTTCCTAGAGACTGTGCAAGCACAGGATTTCGAAAACTAAGATTCAGATCCAGGAGCCGATTTCTCAGCCAATAAAATTTGAGATCACAGACCAATGGCAATCTAATGTAGCCTCCACACTATGGCCGATTGTTCACCACTTCCTGATGGTGACAGTAAAGATTTATCCATGTAATCCGAGTGGTGTATCATGAAATTTACAAAGTAAATATAGAAAACTACGAAAATCACGAAACGATTGTACAGAATATTTATTTTATAATAATGCAGCACATCACAATAGAATATTAAACAAATATATATATTATATCCATTATCACAAGTTACGCATCTAGGAAAATCTCAATTAATGTTCCACAGCTCTCTGTAGCATCTCCTTCCAAGCCTCGCAACCGACTGCCCCTCTCTCTCCCACTCACTCTTCTCAGCTGATCCATATTCGTTGTTTCATTTCCGGTTTCGATGTTTATAGTGACCTCCTACGATGGTTCACAGGCTGCATCCACACGCTGGGCCACTAAATGAACTAAACACGTGGATTTTACCATAGGGTCAATTGCGCACTTTAGTAGCGCATCTGGCTGCCTTTGATCTTTGGAGAAAAACCGCCTCGGAAGCCACCGATCGCTAAGGCTATTTTATCGTCTGCCACCATCGACTAAGATAAGCCAAACTCCCTGAAGATGGTGGTCATGGCTTGCAGTGGGCCATAGTGTGGATGGGCCTTTAGGATTTTCCCTTCCAAACTTGGAGCCCTAAGCATGTTGCTGCAGCCAGGCTAGTAGCAGAGAGAAGAGAGGGGGGGTACTCGAAACAGTGGGAGACAATTGAAACCAATCATAAGTTCGGAAAAGACAAGTGTCAGCAAGTACAATTTAAGTAAATTCTTTAACTAAGATGGCCAACCTTATACCCTAACGGGTGTGAGGTATTTGTAGTGGTACGCTGGAGAATCTCCTCAATTTCGATCATCCTCAGAAATTTTTATTCTTTTTGCTTCTCATTCTCACCTCTCTAACACCCCTATATAATATATTATTTTATTTATAAATATTATATATTATTATGCCTATATATTATATTTATTATTTAATATTATTAATTTACATAATCTGCTGAGTTTTTAATTCTACGTCTCATAATGTCACGAAATGTTAAATATAAGTCGATTCCGAAACAGATGACCTTGGTGACGACAGGTGGGTGACCATGATGGATTCGGAATCGGCCATTGCAGACGCCGCAAAATGGAAGTTCCGGTGGGAGACCTCTTTCGACCCCAGCCATCTGTTTCGGTTTGACGAAGAAGACAAAAATAAAGCAAAGCAACTACAAAAAAAGAGATGTTGCCGCCCAGGGCAGCGATTCCTGTAACAGCTTCGAGGGCTGCGTGAGACACTTGTTTTATCTTTAGCGGGAAAAATGGGATGAGGCTTCGGGAAAAACCGCATTTTTGCAACTCGGTAATGAGCTATAAAGCGAAAGTGCTTTTAATTATGCATGGGAAGCTATTAATGGGAGTCATTAAGCCTTGTCTGCCGGCAAATACTGCTACGCTGCTTTTTTTTATATTTATGTATATAAGAGAAAATTAAAAAGAAAGTGCATTTCCCAAAGTATATTGTAGTTTTCGTAGGATTGGCGTTTTAAATGTGTTATATCATTAAGTAAAAAAGCAGACACACGTGGACTTTCTGTGATTTTTTTTGTGTACTACCCCACGTTGCACGCATGTGGTCGATGACAACCTCATTCCATTTTTTTTGTAATGTAAAGAACCTTCATTAAAGCTACGCATAGTACTCCTCTCTGGAACCTCCACCGAGCATAATCTCTCTCTCTCTCTCACTATATATATATATATGTGTGTGTATATATATATGTATATATGTATACATATACATATATATATATATATGTATATATAATATAT
>CM063506.1:61874894-61904894 GCA_032207245.1 Pardosa pseudoannulata | reverse complement strand
ACCATTCCTCTCAACTGGCACTTAAGATGGGTCGACATGGTTTAAATGGTTTGATATGTGCCATAATACTATAGTTGTATGCATTTCAGTTTTTTAATAGCCTATGTAAACAACAAGAGAAGATTGGGTTCAAAAGTTTTATTAAAACTCAAGAAATTTGGCCTCATTACATAGTAATTAGTATACATACCATGTAAATCTCATTTGAAAAAGCAGTTATTTTTAAGGTTGTTGGCATTTACAAAGTCATCTAATTTTTGAACACAGTTAAATAGGTTTTGTCTGTACCTTCGGTGGTCTCCAGGTATTGTTGTAAGATGTGAATAGCGACCTGTGCTTGGTCGTGACCTTCGAGAACGAAGGTTCTCGAAGGTCACGAGTGGACTGGCATTCGAATTTGTGTTTTTTACAGGGGAAATATATCGCAAAATCTTCGACTTAGAAGATGTTCACTTCGAGTTATCGAGACAGTTTTCTAAAGAAAACTATAGAAATGATTCAGGACTTGATTAAAAGTTCAAGTTAGCGGATTATTTGACTTATAGGAAGTCGAGTTATCGAAGTTCGACTGTAGTTAGAAAATTATATAAACAACAATGAGAATCGGTTTTTGTTTCACATCTGAACATTTGTCACAACTGTCACAGTAATCGGGAGACTGGCGTAAATAGAAGCAGATGTGAACGGTGGGCGGAAACTGGACCTTCTGCCACAAACGACAGCTTTGTGTGTGTGTGTGGAATGAATGAGTAGATGCAGAAGAAAGCAACGGATTTCCCACCTACTAACTAATACTTACTGGACAGACAACACCCGGAAAATGCGGACAGACTCCTGAGGAAACCCCCTAAAGGAACACAACATTCATACAAACCTGGTGCACTCCCAAAGAAAAAAATAAAATAAAATAAAATGAAATGAAAAAAAAAGCGGCACCTGATTTGACCTTTTCCCCCATCGTACGTAGTTTTTCCCTGTTTTGTTATTTTGTCGTCTCGACAGTTGTTACTTGTTCGCCTCCCATGATTTTTTTCCCTCTCTCTCTTCCTATCTTCTCTCTCTCCCTCGCGCGTTCTTATTTTATTTTGGTGCAGTTGTTTTCGACCCCCCTATGCCCCCTATTTTTTTTCATACATTACTTTCGGCTGCAACAGCAGTATAGTGTGTGTGTGTGTGTATGTGCTCTGGAAATGGGGACACAAGATTGAAGGAAAAGAGGCAGTTTTCAAAAAAAAAAAAAAAAAA
This sequence comes from Pardosa pseudoannulata, assembly GCA_032207245.1. Taxonomy (NCBI): domain Eukaryota; kingdom Metazoa; phylum Arthropoda; class Arachnida; order Araneae; family Lycosidae; genus Pardosa; species Pardosa pseudoannulata. The sequence continues at coordinate 61,903,649 of CM063506.1, read as the reverse complement.
AAAAAAGGATAAATAACAAAACTTCAAAAAGGGCTCGCCTTCCCCTGAAAGCATTCTATTCCTGCACCGACTCACTTTCACTTCCCCTCTGTGAAAAGAGGGGAGGGGTTGAAGGGTAAGGGGGAAGCAGAGAGAGGAAGAGAAGGGTGGCTCTGAAAAGACCCAAGGGGTGGAAATCCCCCCCTTCCCGAAGGCAGTAGAAGAGGAAGAGAGGGTGGAATGTTTCCAATGGTGCAGATCCCCCCTCTTCCCCCGTGTGTGTGTGTGTGTGTGTGAGGTTCCTGGAACTGACAGACGCCGCCCAGTGCAGTTCGATGCCATCCAGAGACCAAAGAACTCGCGAAACTTCTTCGATGATCTCAGTAGTAAGAAAGACTTACTGGAAGAGTATTCAAATATAAATGAGTGGTTTTTTTCTGTATAGCTTTACATAAACACATAAAACATGTGGTTGGATCGACAGAACATCGGCGGGTTGTTTTTAGACTAATTTTTCTAACCCTGAAACGAACTGAAGGCCAGAAAGGTATATAATATAAATGAAAAAATGGTGAACAAAACCACGTGTTAATCTGAGGTTCTCAAATTATGTGCCTCCACAGTATGCCTTTCGAAAAAATATGACGGCGTACTTTCCCACATTATATGGAGAGGAAATTGTTTTGCTCCTAGTAGATTACAAATTGTATTCCCGTAACCATAGTCAGTGGTATCAGAACTATTTACATGATATACTTTGATCTGGATGGCTTAGGATATTAGGATTGGATAGTTCTCCAATTATGTGCCCCGACAGTATGCCATTCGTCAAAACATGGCGGTGTACTTTCCACCATTATATGGAGAGGAAACTGTTTTGCTCCTAGTAGATTACAAATTCTATTCCCGTAACCATAGTCAGTGGTATCGGAAATATTTACATGATATACTTTGATACTTTGATTGGCTTAGGATATTAGGATTGGATAGTTCTCAAATTATGTGCCCCGATATATGTCCTTCGTCAAAACATGACGGTGTACTTGCCCCAATATATGGAGAAGAAAATGTTTTGCTCGAAGTAAATTACAAATTCTATTCCGGTAACCATAGTCAGTGGTATCGGAAATATTTACATGATATACTTTGATACTTTGATTGGCTTAGGATATTAGGATTGGATAGTTCTCAAATTATGTGCCCCGATATATGTCCTTCGTCAAAACATGACGGTGTACTTGCCCCAATATATGGAGAAGAAAATGTTTTGCTCGAAGTAAATTACAAATTCTATTCCGGTAACCATAGTCAGTGGTATCGGAACTATTTACATAATATACATTGATCTGGAGGTCGATTCAGGGATTCAACCAATTTACAGGATATACTCTAAATATTCAGTCAACAAGTTGCTTAAGCAAATCTGTTCTACACTCCTTGAATGTTCTCTCTCCATTGATAGCACGTTTGCGTAACCATCTGAGATACAAATTAGTAATATATGACTCATCGCCCACAATAAAATTTTTATATATGCCTAGATGTCCCACCTTCAACTATCGTTTGCAATCTAAACTAACGATGAATGTTTTCAGTATAGTAAAAAGCAAACTGAAACAGTTCGAAATAACAATTTCCATCGCATAATACAAGTTTACAGACATATTGTGGACAATTCGTTTTTTAAATACATTTTCACAAAACATATAGAAAAATAGCGCTGTGTTCGAGATAAAAATTTCAGCATAAACTCTTCAAGCGAGAAGTAAACACATGTGAAGACAAAAAGTAGGTGTATGCAGAGAAACATACTCATTGCATTGAGCATGCGCGTACTCCCAAACGTAAAATGCATGCGAAGAAATGAAAACTTTAATTACAAATTCCTGTTTCTTAATCCCAATTGTTTTCACAAAAACAAACTTTTGCACATATATGAACAAATAACTTTCGTTTAAAACCGAAATGAGAAAGATTGATGCAATACCCATACAGCATACAATGTATCATATACGTTGCGAATAGGAATCAATGTATATGATACGTATTTGAAACGTATATGATGCATTGTGTGCTGCTGTTTTTCATTTGACGTATATTTTAAATGATATACTACTTGAAATAGTAAAACTAAATAATTTATTTCAACATTAGAGGATTAATAAAAATTTGATATAAAAATTTAGTTTCTAAAATATATTTTTCAAAAGTTATGTTGCTCATAAGTGAATTTTGTTTTTTCATTCTGTTTATACTTTCTTTATTATTTTGAAAAACATAGTACTTGAAATATCAATACTAAATAATTTTTTCAAAGCTAGAGTATTAATAAAAATTTAGTTTCTTATATACATTTTTTTTCAGAAATTATCTTGGTAGTAAGTGAATTTAATTTTTTATATGGTGCATATTTTTTGCGTTATTGAAAATCCTTCTACTTGAAATGACAAAAAAAAAATATTTTTCCAAAGCTAAAGAATTGTAAAAAATTACTCTAAAAAGAAATCGAACTTTTTATTTTATAATGAATTGAAAAATGTCGAATTCGTTTTTTAAATAAATTTTCACAAAACAGGTAGAAAAATAGCGCTGTGGTCGGAATAAAATTTCAGCATAAACTCTTCAAGAAGTTAACACATGCGAGGACAAAAAGTAAGTGTATGCAGAGAAACATACTCATTGCACTGAGCATGCGCGTACTCCCAAACGTAAAATGCATGCGAAGCAAAGAAAACTTTAATTACAAATTCCTGCTTCTTAATCCCAATTATTTTCATGAAAAAAAAAACTTTTGCACAGAGCTTTCATTTAAAACCGAAATGGACAAGATTGATTCAGTACCCATACATCATACAATGTATCATATACGTTGCAAATACGAATCAATGTACATGATACGTATTTGCAACATATATGATACATTGTGGGCTGTTGTTTTTCATTTGGCGTATATTTTAAAAGATACTTTCTTGAAATAGTTCTCGAAATATAATAAATATTTCTCTAAATATTTCATTTCAACATTAGACGATTAGTAAAAATTTGATATAAAAATTTAGTTTCTAAAATACATTTTTCAAAAGTTATCTTGCTGATAAGTGAATTTCATTTTTTCATTTTGTTTATACTTTTTTTTGTTGTTATTATGAAAAAACTATCTTGAATACTTTGAAATACTACTTGAAATATCTATACTAAATCATTTTTTCAAAGCTAGAGTATTAATAAGAACTTGGTGTAAAAATTTAGTTTCTTATATACATTTTTTCAGAAATTATCTTGCTGATAAGTGAATTTTATTTTTTGGTTCTGTTTGTACTTTCTTTATTATTTTGAAAAACATACTACTTAAAATATCAATACTAGATAATTTTTTCAAAACTAGAGTATTAATAAGAACGTGATATAAAAATTTAGTTTCTTATATACATTTTTTAGCAATTATCTTGCTGGTAAGTGAATTTCATTTTTTATATTGTGTATATTTTTTACGTTATTAAAAATCATTCTACTAAATATTCTGATAAAAAAATATTTTTCCAAAGCTAAAGAATTGTGAAAAATTACTCTAAAAAGAAACAGAACTTTTTATTTTATAATGAATTGAAAAATGTCTAATGAAAATTTTAAATCTCGGTATTGTACCACTTTGTTTTCGGTGTTGAAAATTAAAAATTGATCTGACCGTTACGAGGATGAGTCAATACATAAAAACAAACTAAAGTTTGTGTCCTCGATGAGTATTTTCAATAGAATCAAAAATAAAATCGAAGGACGCTCTCGGAAAACTTTTTTTTTTCTTTCCATGACGCAGACGACTTTGAAACGCATTAAAATGAAACGTTTGAATGTTTTCTAGAAATACATAGCGAAAAAATTATTTACGTTAAGATGAACTCATTTCTGTAAATATTCGCGAATGACCGCAATCTGGCGCAATTATTGGAGCTACGTCTTGCACAAAAATAAATTAAATCGAGCCTCTTGTTTGATTTCGCATCAAAGGAGAACTTCGGAAAAACTCATTAAAATCTCTTGCGCTTTCGTTATGAAGCGATAATGGTGTTATGTATGCAACGTCTGAAAACTAGAGCGGAATCATTAGCTACAAACGAATCAGATGTTTAGATGATGGAAGTGATGTTTGTAGCACATGAAAGAAAGTATGCAGCTGACGCGCGTGTAAATGACCTTGAAGAATCTGAAATGGACCGACCGACGATCTCACACATAGTTTTCTGGACCACCGCCCTCTTTACAAGAAAAAATATTCGAACGACCCCTCTTCCATAATAATGACTGAATGATACCAATACTGAAATAGTTTTGTACATTGTCTTCTACACTGTTCCATCTCCACTTCGCGCTTTGTTTTGCGGCTTCAGTGCTTCGCGGGTTTTTCCAAAATATACATCAAAAAATAAAAATGAAAAATACAACCATGTTGGCAGCCACATTGCGGATAGGAGCTTTGTCTCATGTTGCTGCGCGAGAGAGAAGGATACTTGTATGGCAAACAAAGAGATGAGTTGACCAAGAGTACATACCACGGGCTCTTGAGATGACAAAGTCTGCAAGTGAGGAAGAAAATGAAGAGGGAGACGAAGAACAAACTGAAAAGCGTGGCTTTACTCTGGAGAATGTGTAAAGACTCCTCCACACTATGGTCCACTGCAAGCCATCACCACCGTCTGGAGGGGCTTTGGCTTATCGTGGCCGATGGCGGCAGACGATAAAATAGCCTTGGCGGACGATGGCTTCGGAGGCGGTTTTTCTCCAAAGATCAAAGGCAGCCAGATGCGCAATTTAAGTGCGCAGTAGACCCTATGGACAAATCAATGCGCTCAGCTCATTTAGTGGCCCAGCGTGTGGATGCGACCCGTGAACCATCGTTCGAGGTCACCATCAGGAAGTGGTGAACAACTGGCAATAGTGTGGAGGCTACATCAGACTCTCCATCAGCAGTTAAATACCACTTCCACCTGATCACGTGCCATCCACGTCATCCAGGCGAGTTCATTGCAAAATGTAAAGGTAGTCATAAAGTTTGGGCTCTTGAGTGTATATTAATTTTTAACCTAATTTTTTACCTTATTAATATTTAAAGATATTTTTGAATAGTTTGGGAATATTATTTTGCTGATAAACTGAATAGAGGGGAATATTTTTTTTATTTAAATGTTGAATTTTCATAAAAAAATTGGCGAATTTCTAAATTTAAATTTAGTTTTAATAAATTCAACAAATTCAATATTCAAAACGAATACCAAGTGTGAGAGTACAGCTATGTTTGACATAAGGTTTGCGAAACTGATTTGCTCGCCGCACTCACACGTTGTGGGTTGAATGCCCAAGTATTTTTCCAGGAAGCGTGTGGTGTGGCCAGTGAAAACGATTGCACTTAAACTTCACCAAGTTTTGGAGAGTTGTGATTGGTCTCCAGGAGGCGATTCAGGACCATCCTTGGAGTCCCGGTCCTTCTGGGCAGAGCCGGGAAAGGACGCATTGTGCAAAGAACAATGGAACAACGAACGCATCAGCACAGGATAATGGAAAAAGTATAGGGTTGCCTGAGTAGAAAGAAGGAAGGAAAAGAATGCAGCGTTCTCTTGGACATTGGCAATTTTTTTTCAGGCGTAGCACGTGGAGTGCTTCTTTTAATTTTTAATTTTTTAAATATTTTTTTAGCATATTTCCTTGTCTTTTGTTCTATATTTGAATGTTGTAATATAGATCAGTGGCATTTTACTATAATTAAAGACGATATAAAGTAAACTTGGGTTTATTAATGGCTTTGAAATAACAACAGCAATGTACTACACCACAGCATTATAAATACTGTTTAGATATTTAAAACGTTCGTGTACCCGCATACAGAAAATTAGTATCAATTTCTTCATTCTTCAGCTTTTATTCTGTTCCTATTACCGCGAAAAACGATGGATCACTGTATATCAATTTTTTTCTGTATCTATCCAATGAGATATCACATTTAATAGACGGACAGACAGATCGCATACTATTAATTAAAACAACCATCATGTGGTAGAAGTTAGTTATTAACACATACAAATAAGAATATCAATGTTAAAAAAAATTGATAATTTAGGTTAGTAGAATTTTAACATTTGTTTATTTCGGGTTCAATTTTTAGACAGTCATTTGGGTACTGTACTGATCACACGTTCAATCCAATGTATTTTGGTTTTGGAGTGTTATTTACGGTTTCTTTTTGCAACACATATACACCTACTGCTTAAAGCCGATTCCGAACTACGAACATCCATGCGTTTTATTCAACCGACGAAACATATCGAAGGCCAGCATAGCCATTTGCCATCGTTCAGCATAGGATGTATAAAATTAAAAATTTGTACTCAGGGGTATACCATACGGTATATACATCTAATGCTTTTTATACTTGTATATCACATGCGATACATAATGATGTATGCTTGCATATTAAATATAGTTCATTGTATATCACATGTAACATACAAGCGTATTAAGCATTATATGTATATGTATCACACGAGGGATGCACTCTAACATCAATCATATCAACATTTTATATTTTATATCATTGTGTATCACATGTGATATACAAGCGTATAAAGCATTATAGGATGCATTTTAGAAACATCATGTACATCACACATCTAATTCTTTATACGCTTGTATATCAACATTTTATATTTTATATCACTGTGTATCACATGTGATATATCAATATTTTATATCATTGTGTATCACATGTGATATACAAGCGTATAAAGCATTATAGGATGCATTTTAGAAACATCATGTGTGATGTCCTGTACATCACACATCTAATTCTTTATACGCTTGTATATCAATATTTTATATTTTATATCATTGTGTATCACATGTGATATACAAGCATATAAAGCATTATAGGATGCATTTTAGGAACATCATGTGTGATGACTTGTACATCATACATCTAATACTTTATACGCTTGTATATCAATATTAATAATAATAATATTTTATATCATTGTATGACATGTGATATATAAATATTTTATATCATTGTGTATCATATATGAAATACAAGAGTATAAAACATTATAAGATGCATTTTAGGAACATGATGTGTGATGTCCACACATGTAATACTTTATACGCTTGTATATCAATATTTTATATTTTATATCATTGTGTATTACATGTGATATATCAATATTTTATATCAGTGTGTATATGTGTTGTATAGGATAGGCATAGGGTTAAATTTTGTGTTTTTTAAGCTGATATGGGATGGAATTTTAGGGTTTGCCTTCTGTGGCAAGAATGCCAGAACCAGCCCTGAAATAGAATAATGTTATTTTTACAACCAAAAAAATGTTAAACATCTTCCAATTTTAAATTTCATGAATTACGCCGCGGACCGTGGTTTGGCCACTCCAGTTTTCGAGTGTGTTTGGGGGCGGTGACACTAAACATGAGTCACCGCTACTGCGTCATCACACGTCAGAAAAAGAAAAGATCTCTCTCACCTATATAACCCGGCAGCACTTTTAACATATTAAACCGAGAAACGAGCATGGGACCGATTTCCGGTTGAGTGAAAGGGCAAGATTCGTATTCACGTTGCTTGCCAAGAGAGGTCAACCCCCTCCTCCCCCAAGCAGCTCATCATATGTAATAATACGAAGGAGGTTGGACCGACCCCAAAATAAAGGTTCGACTGCAGTCTTGCCAGATTAGGAACTTGTTTTTCTTTTTATCCTCTCTTTCTTTTCACTCAAAGATAATATACGGCAGGGAAGGACAGGAGAAGCTAACGGGGGAGGGGAGGAGAAAAAAATCAATGACCTGAGAGGCGACTGCTTTTTCTCAGAACTTCTTTGATGCCCGAGGATAAATGAGGTGGGGTACTTGTGGAATCTTTAGGAAGTACCGCAGGAGTCATCTCTGTTCGGCAACATATGTTTATCTTTCCGAACATTATCGCTGTGTTTACGGTTAGCAGAAGTTTCCGTTCATGATCTTCTTTTAGAAATACGCTAGGTGAATGTAGTAAAAGTAGTCTTCTATTGATAACAGCACCACTACTGCTACGAGAGAAATGGCAGACATGATACCATGATTTTTTATATTCATGCATTAATGTAGATTGTTTTTATTTTATTGTATGATATTTTGCTCTAACACTTCTTTAATATTATCGCTGTGTTTACGGTTTGCAGAAGTTTCCGTTCATGATCTTCTTTTAGAAATACGCTAGGTGAATGTAGTAAAAGTAGTCTTCTATTGATAACAGCACCACTACTGATACGTGAGAAATGGCAGACATGATACTATGATCTTTTATATTCATGCATTAATGTAGATTGTTTTTAATTTCTTTTATGGTATTTTGCTCTAACGCTTCCTTAATATTATCGCTGTGTTTACGGTTTGCAGAAGTTTCCGTTCATGATCTTCTTTTAGAAATACGCTAGGTGAATGTAGTAAAAGTAGCCTTCTATTGATAACAGCACCACTACTGATACGTGAGAAATGGCAGACATGATACTATGATTTTTTATATTCACGCATTAATGTAGATTGCTTTTATTTTATTTTATTTTATGGTATTTTGCTCTAAAGCTTCTTTAATATTATCGCTGTGTTTACGGTTAGCAGAAGTTTCCGTTCATGATCTTCTTTTAGAAATACGCTAGGTGAATGTAGTAAAAATAGCCTTCTTTTGATAACAGCACCACTACTGATACGTGAGAAATGGCAGACATGATACTACGATCTTTTATATTCATGCAGTAATGTAGATTGTTTTTATTTAATATATAGTATTTTGCTCTAACGCTTCTTTAACACTAGATTGCCCGAGATTTCTTGTATACCTATATTGCCCAAAAACAGTCAAAATGACTGCATTGTGAAAAAATAACAAATTTGTAAAGAAATTTGTTTAAAATTAATTTTTAATATTATATAATAAAGAAGGGCGGAAGTAACTACAATTGTTCATAAACCCATTTATATGTTATAGAAAAAGTCACCAAATTCTAAGAAATTGGGTCATTATATTTCATAATTGTTTTTCTAATTGAAATTAAAAAACAGTCAAAATGACTGCCTTGGGCAATCTAGTGTTAATATTATCGCTGTGTTTACGGTTAGCAGAAGTTTTCGTTCATGATCTTCTTTTGGAAATACGCTAGGTGAATGTAGTAAAAGTAGCCTTCTATTGATAACAGCACGCGAGAAATGGCAGACATGATACTATGATTTTTTATATTCACGCATTAATGCAGATTGTTTTTATTTTATTTTATGATGTTTTGCTTTAAAGCTTCCTTAATATTATCGCTGTGTTTACGGTTAGAAGTTTCTGTTCATGATCTTTTAGAAATACGCTAGGTGAATGTAGTAAAAGTAGTCTTCTATTGATAACAGCACCACTACTGATACGTGAGAAATGGCAGACATGATACTATCATTTTTTATATTCACGCATTAATGTAGATTGTTTTTATTTTATTTTATGGTATTTTGCTCTAACGCTTCTTTAATATTATCGCTGTGTTTACGGTTTGCAGAAGTTTCCGTTCATGATCTTCTTTTAGAAATACGCTAGATTAATGTAGTAAAAGTAGTCTTCTATTGATAACAGCACCGCTACTGATACGTGAGAAATGGCAGGCATGATACTATGATCTTTTATATTCATGCATTAATGTAGATTGTTTTTAATTTCTTTTATGGTATTTTGCTCTAAAGCTTCTTTAATATTATCGCTGTGTTTACGGTTTGCAGAAGTTTCCGTTCATGATCTTCTTCTATTAGAAATACGCTAGATTAATGTAGTAAAAGTAGTCCTACACGAGGGTTAATGAGACCGGGATTTACTGCTTGAAGCCAATTCCGAACGGCTACGAACATCCATGTCAGCACCGGGATACGAACTCGCAAATTCCAGTACGGAAGAGCGGCGCCTTACCATTCGGTCATCGTTGTTCAGGTTGTGATGTAGATGCAATAAAAAACAATAAAAGATTTTATAATCTTAATTGTAATATTTTCATATTTAACCGCTTACCTTTAGAAATTTTTTTGAAAAAAATTGCAAAAATCATCACATTTTTTATTTTATTATTAAATACAAAGAAATGAAACAGAACAAAATATGTAGGTTTTAAAATTGAATTTTTAATTTTTTTACAGGTATGAAAGCATTTAGATTTAATATTAGCTTAATATCCCGAGTTATCAGGGAAAATGGAAAAAATTAAATATTAGTGTTTGTATGATAGTTTTTGAAACAAGGACAACACAAAATGATACCTGACATTCTGTACACTGGTATCTGGTCTGTTACTGGCTGAACTCTGGAATCTGTGTTACAGGAGCACAGAGTACACTGTCTCATTGGATTATATTTTCTTTTTAGTAGCAGGAATAACATTCGGAAAATGCCACGAGGTTTACCTGAGTGGTATTAATGTTGGGTCGTCCTGATGTGGCAGAAAACTCATCACGATTTTCTGAAATTAATTTCTCAATTAGTAGAAAACAAGTGACCAGTTCAGCCAAAAGAACTGCGAAACCAACAAAACTTATCAAACTTTCAATCAAAGCTGAATATTCCACGTCGAATAAAACCATGATAAAACAAATCGTACTGACATATTCTGCTTCACCCGAGGTTTTTTCGGAATAATAATTAACTGCAATACATACGAACCCGAGATAATTCGGGATAATAAGGCAAGCGTTTGTTAAAGAGATGGAGCGGGCACAATAAGCACGAAACTGAGCAAAAGTACTCTCAATGCACAATGACGCATTATGCATTTCACTGAGAGTGAAAATGTTTGAACAGCAGTATATGTATGATAAATACAATGCAAGTCTAAATTAGTTTCCACTGTATTGCAGCCACCTAGTGATGCCTACTCTTGCGCAAATGGATTTTTGACTGATGAATATAAAATCAATTATTAGCAAATATAAGTAAACTAAAAAATATACTCTTTTATTGACTGAAATAGGGGTGCTACAGTTCTACAGTACCTATACACGTGCCAATTAAAATTTATAATTTTATTGCAATTAAAATTTATAATTTTGATTGTAATATTTTAATATTTAAAGAGATGGAGCGGGCATAATGAGCACGAAACTGAGCAAAACAACTGCTCGATGCACAATGACGCATTATGCATTTCACTGAGAGTGAAAATGTTTGAGCAGCCGTATATGTATGATAAACACAATGCAAGTCTAAATTAGTTTCCACTGTATTGCAGCCGCCTAGTGATACCTACTCGTGCGCAAATAGAATTTTGATTGATGAATATAAAATCAATTATTAGCAAATATAAATAAACTAAAAAATATACTCTTTTATTGACCAAAATAGGGTGCTACAGTTCTACAATGCCTATATACGGACCAATTAAAATTTATAATTTTGATTGTAATATTTTAATATTTAAAGAGATGGAGCGGGCACGAAACTGAGCAAAACAACTGCTCGATGCACAATGACGCATCATGTATTTCACTGAGAGTGAAAATGTTTGAGCAGCCGTATATGTGTGATAAACACAATGCAAGTCTAAATTAGTTTCCACTGTATTGCATCTGACTAGTGATGCCTGCTCGTGTGCAAATGGGTTTTTGATTGATGAATATAAAATCAATTATTAGCAAATATAAATAAACTAAAAAATATACTCTTTTATTGACTTAAATAGGGGTGCTGCAGTTCTACAATGCCTATACAAGAGCCAATTAAAATTTATAATTTTAATTATAATATTTTAATATTTAAAGAGATGGAGCAGGAACAATGAGCACGAAACTGAGCAAAACAACTGCTCGATGCACAATGACGCATTATGCATTTCACTGAGAGTGAAAATGTTTGAGCAGCCGTATATGTATGATAAACACAATGCAAGTCTAAATTAGTTTCCACTTTATTGCGGCCGCCTGCTCGTGTGCAAATGGGCTTTTGATTGATGAATATAAAATCAATTATTAGCAAATATAAATAAACTACAAAAAATACTCTTTTATTGACTAAAATAGGGGTGCTGCAGTTCTGCAGTGCCTATACAAGAGTCACCCCTGATGCTGACCTAATTTGTTGAACCTAAATTTTGCCACCTGCACACGCTGCATAACCCACAAAGAACGGCCCTGTCAGGTTCGTGTAAAATCATCTATTTTGTTTCACTCAGTGAAAGGATGCCTTAAGGTGCAGAACGCCTAAAGGTTAAATAAAGTTATTTATTTATTTTGAGTCCAGCAACTAATATATAAAAAATACCGGTGTTTCCCTTAGGTCGACGTTAGTGAAAACGTGGAATGCGGCTTAAACAGGAAGTAAATGATAAACGACTAACAACAGTTGGTGAATACAGTGTGGGTAAACAAATAAGGAGGAAAATGGGGGAAGAGAGCTTTTTCGCAGTCGAACCAAAACTTGTTTGGGCTCCGCGAATAAGGACAATAAGGAATGAGGATGCGCTGAAGTCCGTGCCATCCCCAAACGATGTGTGAGGGCCATGCTTCCTGTCAAAAACCTGCAAAGTGTGACACGTTGACATTCAGGTGATGGTGGACTTATTTAATTAGTTCTGAAAGCTGACTTCTCCTTGCTGCAAGTCAGGAGGATATAAAAACGGGGTAAAATAAATCCTACAAGTTAACACTAGATTTACGGATGTTGATCATATACCTATTTTTACTGAAGTGAGCCAATTTGACTCGTACAAGAAAATTGAAGTTTTTCGCAAAGAAAATAGTTCCAAATTAATTTAAATGAAATGTTTATTATAAAAAAATTCACGGAAAACATTTTTTACAGATAAAATCTGTTTTTGAAACACATTTTCCACAAACATTTCTATTACGTTTAGCACAATGGTTTCTGCATCTGTTTCTTTTGCATGATTGTTGAACTTGACAATTCTTCCGTGCGTTGGTAGCACGAATTTCTGTCATTGGAACGGAAGGGTTCTCGACTTCTTCTCTATATTTACTTCTTAGCTCTTCAGCCAATTGGAAAATAAAATCTTGACTGTTGCCCAGGCCTGATAGGACCAATAAGTTTCATGTCATGCGATTAACTGTTAAAACATTCTATGAGTCAAATTGGCTCACAACCTTGAAAATAGGTATACCCCATTTGATAATGCGAAATGAAGGGGTCTGCGGGGAAGAGGAATGAAAGTTTACATATATTTTATTACTTAACTAAAAACCAATGTATGTTTTTGAAAAGTGATATTTAAGTTTTATATATATAGTGATCAAATTTTTGATGAGTCAAGTTGGCTCGGTCCGTAAATCTAGTGTTAAGTATGCTCTCGGAGGTTTTCCGTATTAACACGGGAGCTAATTTTTTGTGATTATACAAGCTTTGAAATGATTGGTGTGAGGTAGTGGAATAGAATCATCTGGTGCCATTTTTTTTAAGGATGAAAGGAGTTTGTTTACAGCCAGCTGCGAGCAGAGGAAGAACAACATGGGGGTAGGTTAAAAAGAAGGGCAAAGAGAAAGAGAAATCAAAGAGCTTCCTGCTAGTCATGACTCTCTCTGTCAAAGATAAACAAAAGAGTGGAATATACAGTCAGTGCAGTACACAAGGGAAAGGTTTGGGGATTTCAACTTCCTCTGATGAATCAATAGACTGAAAACAAAATGTCCATAAAAGTATAATTTTTAATTAAAGATAATGGCTTACCCACTTTTATTATATTTTAAAACTTCTATCATATTTTTGTCAAATTATAGTATAATACGCACTTTACGCATGAAGTATAATATGCATATTTTGTTATAATGTGAAAAAATGGCTGACACACTGCATGCGAAAATTTATCTACCTGTGGCAATTTTGTCGGTAACCATACCCATAAAAGTGGTTTATGTACGCCAGTGCATTGAGTGTATATATATATTATATTATATTATATATTATATGTATATGTATACATATATGTGTATATATATACATACATACATATATATATATATACATATATATACATATATACACACACACACACACACATATATATATATATATATATATATATATATATATATATATATATATATATATATATATACATCCTACCAACTCTATTATTAGATCTTAAAATAACGTCCACATAATTTAAGATTACTGTAGAATAATGTAGCCGAGTTGATTGATGCAGACTTACAAAAGCATCTCTTATTTAGAACACCAGATAACACACAATTCCCCGTTGGGAAAAAGAACGATAACAGAAAATAATTGATGATAAATTACATCACGTTCTCAAAGGAAAAGACTCAAATCTGTGTGCTAGGATTATTTATTAAGTATGGGAAGGTGCGTGGCTCCAGGAATTATGTCAGTCCGGTAACTAATCCCTTTACTTTAATTATTTCTAGTTTATTCTAGAAGGTAGTACGTCACAATGCGCGGTTAAAAATTAATTAACGGAGCTGCGATTCTAAATTTAAGGTGCCGGGAAATGAACGTTTGCCACCATATTTAAGAAATATGTGTTTTAGAATTTTATTATTACAAATATGTGTGTATATGTATGTATATATTAATTTCTATATATCCAAGATGATTCTATAAATTCAAGTGAATTATTTATGGATTTTGGAGAAGATAAATGTTTTTATTCCTTTCCGAATGGCAACACTCATTTGGGCGGGGAATCCCTTTCTATTGTTGGAATAACTGCTGTTGTAGATTGAGTTTGATTCATTGTTTCGTCCAAACTCTTGTATGCTGCGTGGTAATTTGTTCAATATTATAATTCATTTTGATTTGTTTAACCTATATTTACTATGTATATATACCCACGAGGAGGGTGTACGCACATAAAAACGTATAACACATCTTGAAGTCTCAAGTCTTTGTCTTCAACATCAATATATTGTAAATAAGCAAAAATAGTATCTATCCCAAACTTTTTTCTACTGTTGTATAACATCATGTTCTTCTTCTTATTATTACTATTATCATTATTATTACTATTAAATTTTACATTCTAGTTTTAGATTTCCTTATTTCAAACCTTGTTTAATTCTAAATCATAAAATCTTTATTCTATTCTCATGAGAGATAAAGAGATTAGTAGTATTATTTACACTTTTATTTTTATTTTCTCAATGCATTTACAAATATTCAAATTCACGAAAGAATTACGAACGTATAAATGCATAAATAACTCAACTTGCTCTGAATTCAGGATGCTTAAAAATTGAAGTACTTTACACAAATGTTTTTACTCCGTTTTTTTATTGTTTCTGTTTCCAGTTTATATTTTTATGATAAAGTATGGAACATCTACTTTTATTATTTAGTTAATTGAACATTTTTATTTTCCTGACACGAGATTTCGGTAAAATGGCTGTTCCCTTGGGAGAAGAAAAATGTCTTTTTTTTTTCCTTAAAAGCGTTTGCTAATCTCCGATTAAACATTTTTTTTTCTCTCAGATTAAAATTGGAAATGACAATATTGGTACACGATCATTTTCTCTTGATAGAAAATAAAAATAATATTAAAAAGAAAGATAAATCGCTGTTAATTTTTTAAATCTGAAAGTTTTTTTTTCTGAAATCGTTTGGCTGTTGTACTGAAATAACATTTATACTTTTATTGTGAATTTTTTAAAAGAATGAGATAATTACTTTTCTTTTCTTTCTTTTCAGTTAATGAATCTCCAAGGGAAACTGCTGAGAAGCAACAAGAATTAAATATGGCAATGGATAAATATAAATACTTTTTAAATGTTTATTTAATTTTAATAATTTAAGAATATCATTAATGGGCCATAGTAACTTCTAAGGTGAAAAGTCTTCATTATAAAGAGTCAAGAAAAGTCTTCATCACTATTTTTAATCAACATAAAATAAAAAGCTCTGTTATATTTAAAAAAAATTTTTTCTATATCTATATTTAAGGTCTAACCTTACAAAAATTATATAGTTTTGTTATTTGAAGCAGTACTCAATAAAAAAGCACTAAATGCACTAAATGATATATATATATATATATATATATATATATATATATATATATATATATTATATTATATATATTATATATATATATAAGTAATATTAAATAAAGGATAAACAGCTGTTAATTTTTTAAATCAGAAAGCTTTTTTCCTGAAATCGTTTGGCTGTTGTACTGAAATAACATTTATATTTTTATTGTGAATTTTTTAAAAGAATGAGCTAATTACTTTTCTTTTCTTTCTTTTCAGCCAATGAATCTCCAAGGAAAACTGCTGAGAAGCAACAAGAATTAAATATGGCAACGGATAAATATAAATATTAACAATTTTTTTAAAATGTTTATTTAATTTTAATAATTTAAAAATATCATTAATGAGCCATAGTAACTTCTCAGCTGAAAAGTTTTCATTATAAAGAGCCTATTTTTAATCCACATAAAATAAAAAGCTCTGTTATATTTAAAATTAATTTTTTTCTATATCATTAATTAAGCTCGAACCTTATAAGAATTTTATGGTTTTGTTATATGAAGCAGTACTTAATAAAAAAACAGTAAATACACTAAATGATATATATATATATATAAGTAATATTAAAAATAATATTAAAAAAAAATATAAGACGCTGTTAATTTTTTAAATCAGAAAGATTTTTTTCTTGAAATCCTTTGGCTGTTGTACTGAAATAACATTTATATTTTTATTGGGAATTTTTTAAAAGAATGAGCTAATTACTTTTCTTTTCTTTCTTTTCAGCCAATGAATCTTTAAGGAAAACTGCTGAGAAGCAACAAGAATTAAATATGGCGACGGATAAATATAAATACTTTTTAAATGTTTATTTAATTTTAATAATTTAAAAAATATCATTAGTGGGCCATAGTAACTTCTAAGGTGAAAAGTCTTCATTATAAAGAGCCTATTTTTAATCAACATAAAATAAAAAGCTCTGTTATATTTAAAATTATTTTTTTCTATATCATTAGTTAAGGTCTAACCTTATAAAAATTATATAGTTTTGTTATATGAAGCAGTACTCAATAAAAAAACGCTAAATACACTAAATGATATATATATATATATATATATATATATATATATATATATATATATATATATATATATATATATATATATATATATATATATATATATATATATATATATATATATTTATATATATATATACAATATGGCAAAGGATAAATATAAATATTAACAAAATATTTTTTAAATGTTTATTTAATTTTAATAATTTAAAAATATCATTAATGGGCTATGGTAATTTCTGAGCCAAAAAGTCTTCTTTATAAATAGCCTATTTTTAATCAACATAAAATAAAAAGCTCTGTTACATCTAAAATAAATATTTTTCTCTATCATAAATTAAGGTCTAACGTTACAAAAATTATATAGTTTTGTTATATGAAGCACTACTCAATAAATAAACACTAAATACACGGAATGATATACGAGGGTTACTCTGAAACTTTTGAGATACGCGCAGATGAGAATTTACAGCCGAGAAATAATGAGAGCTTCTTTTGTGGCTTGTTAAAATATTACAGGCTAAAATGCAAACGGCATTAAAGCTGTAAAAATCTTCAGATTTTCCCGGGAGAAGTGACAGGTGGGTTAGAAAGGGGAAAGAAAGGGCCAAAAGTAGCAATTATTAATTCAAACTTTACTTTGAGGAAGTGTGGAATTAATGCTAATCTCAATAATTCATTCCCTTGACTGGGAAAGTTAACATTAAGAAAAGTAGAACGTGAATCATTTTGAATTTTGAAGAAATTTAGGGGAAATAATTTTTTACGTAATATGTACAAGTATACATACATGCATGTGTATATATATGCATATATCCTCTGTCCGAGCAGAGTGGTTTTTGCGTCTTTCTCTTGTTTGTCGTTGACTAGTAAAGATGTCCGTTTCAACAGCTCTAATATAAAGTTTTAATTAGACTTGTGATGGTCTCTTTCAATGGCCCAACTGCATCGTTATTACTGTTAGCTGATTAGTTTTCTCTTTGTCCAGCAGTTTTATAATTATTGGATTACACACATACACACATACATACATATAAATAAATATATATATATATATATATATATATATATATATATACATACATATATACATATATATATACTTATATATATATATTTACATATTTATATATATATATATATACATATATATATATATATATATATATATATATATATATATATATGTGTGTGTGTGTGTGTGTGTGTGTGTGTAATAATATCAATATCTAAACCCTAAAGCTTATTCCAAAATTATACCTTTTCCCCATTCATAATTTTAGATCTTAATTTCTTCTCTTTATATTAACCATATTTCCCAGCCATCCAATTTAAACGAGGATGTTTTCATTCCTTCAGCGTAACCCCGAAATTCTCTCTATGATTCCCAAAACAGAAAATGATATAGATGGCATTTTAATTAGGAACTTATAACTTTCCTATGAAAATCTGTAATGATCAGCAGTAATGCTCCTCTGAGACGCCACACTTTGCAGATGGCTCCAGTCAAAGGTTACTTTCTATATACAAATAACACGTGCTTCAGCATTTTCCCCACACATGGGTTTTAGCCGTCTCTCGCAGAAGGTTGGCATTACAATTACTTAAAGAGATAGCGTTCTGACACCGTCAGGTTCAGACGTCTCTGGATTCTGTGCAATTTTTATAGGATGAAATAAAAGTTAAGTTCGGCCACGACAAATGATGTGCTTCTTTCTAACGGACGGTTAGCGGGACACTTGGCAGCCCAGCATGCCCGGGCTGAGGAAATTAATAGGGACAATTTTCAAAAGCAGTTTTCATGTAAGTTCGGGGCTGGTTGGTCCCTGGACGATTACATATATATACTTATATATATATATATATATATATATATATATATATATATATATATATATATATATATATATATATATATATATATATATTTATATATATATATATATATATATATATATATATATATATATATATATATATATATATATATATATATATATATATATATATATATATATATACACATATATATACATATATATATATATATTTACATATATATATATATATATATATATATATATATATACTTATATATATATACTTATATATATATATATGTATATATATATATATATATATATATATATATATATATATATATATATATATGCGAAAGAGACAGAGACTTTTTTTCAGATATAGTGACTGAAGAAAAAAACATAAAATAAAAACCAACTCATATATCCTCAAGTAAAATTACTTTCATATTCTACTTTTTCTTTTCTCACCTAAAATATAATCTATTTTCAATTCGCATCGTTGGTTATTTATCACGTTTTACTGTTAAATTTTAAAACCTATCTGCAATTATTTTTAATATTGGTTAATTCCAATCCTATTTTCGAACTGGAACGAGGGAACACCATGCATTTCTAAAACACACCTAATGTGTATCCTAAAGTATTGAGCCTAATCAGAATATCTTATCTATTAATAACATTTATAAAGCTAGCACGGGCGTGATGACGACAAGCAACTGGAGGAAAGGATGTGTGCCAACTCACCTTTGGAATTAATGAGAATCAATACATTTCACAGCGAATTATACTCATCAACTAGCAGAGAAGATGCTTTTCATGTTTCTGATTTAATTCCGAGGCGAAGTCGGTTTCATTATAACTAATTACGGAATTTAGCTGTTTCGTAGCCGAATGGAACAGTTGGTGAAACTCTGTTATTAAATTAATCGAAAATAAGTATTATTTGTTTTGTTTTATAATTAAAAATTTTTTAACAGAAATTTGGAATTTTTTTGTAGATGGAACAGTTTTAAATGCATAGAATATTAAAAAATATAACATAGGCTACTTCTTTTATTTAATGAACTTTTAATTGATTGAAAAAATAAGATTCTCAGTAAGGTTATCTTAAGCTACATATATTTTTTAAACAGGGATTAGATTTTTTAACAGAAATTTAAAAAGAATTTAATTGAAAAACTTTATTCACATGGAGTTATTAAAACGTTGAAAAACAACGTACAATATACTTTCTATTGAATCTACGATTAATCGATTGAAAAAATAAGATTCTTAGGAAAGATATCTTAAGCTACATATATTTTTTAAGCAGAGATTAGATTTTTTAACAGAAATTTTAAAAATTTTTAACGGAAAAACTTTATTCACATGGAGTTATCATTAAGACGTTGAAAAACAACGTACAATATATTTTCTATTGAATCTACGATTAATCGATTGAAAAAATAAGATTCTTAGGAAAGATATCTTATGCTACATATATTTTTTAAGCAGAGATTAGATTTTTTAACAGAAATTTTAAAAAATTTTAACGGAAAAACTTTATTCACATGGATTTATCATAAAGACGTTGAAAAACAACGTACAATATACTTTCTATTCGATCTACGATTAATCGATTGAAAAAATAAGATTCTCAGTAAGGATATCTTATGCTACATATATTTTTAAACAGGGATTAGGTATTTTTAACAGAAATTTAAAAAAAAATTTAATTGAAAAACTTTATTCACATAGAGTTATCATTAAGACGTTGAAAAACAACGTACAATATACTTTCTATTCAATCTAAGATTAGTCGATTGAAAAAATTAGATTCTTAGTAAAGATATCTTATGCTACATATATTTTTTTAAACAGGAATTAGATATTTTAAACAGAAATTAAAAAATTTTTAACTGAAAAACTTTATTCACATAGAGTTATTATTAGGAAGTTGAAAACCAACTTACAATATACTTTCTATTCAATCTACGATTAATCGATTGAAACAAATGGACTCAAGATATCTTTAGTTACAGCTACCTTTTTTAAAAATTTTTTTTAAACACAGATTAAATATTTTTAACGAACGAGATTAAAAAGTATTTTTTTTTTCGCAGCTGAAACAATTTTGTCTGCATCGAATGTTATTAGAAAGTTGAAAAATAACGTACACTACACTTTTTATTCAATCAATGATTAATCTATTGAAAAAAATGGAATCTAAGTAAGGAAATCTTCAGTCTAGACAAGACAAAGAGAACTAAAAGAGATGTGAAAGGCGGTATAAATCGATATTTTTTGTTCTTTTGAATAAAATTAATTAAGTTAAAATAACAAGAAGACTTCTTTATAGGTATATAGAATATACCTATACTGTAGCAAAACACAATTTGAATACATAAATACATACGTGCTTGCATATCAAACAGTCTGTTGAGAATTTAAGGAAGTTTAAATAACTCTAGTTTTTTTTCCGCTTTTATTTCTTTATTATTTCTAGAATGCTTCTGTTTTTAACGAAATCGGATGCAAATATTTAAAACTAGTAAATATAGCAAAGTTTATTCGCAGCAAAACATATTGTATATAGTATTATATATTGTAAACATATGAATGTTATATAGTGCTAAGTCATCTCTATGCATGCATGATATATATATATATATATATATATATATATATATATATATATATATATATATATATATATATATACAGTGGACTCAGCTTAATGGGATCACGGTTAATGTTATCAATCGCTTGTTGTTATCGAAATCACTTGGTCCTGATTTTTTCTATTCATTTGTATGTTAAAATTATCGCTTTATGGGATCGTTACATCAGTTAATAGGATGAGTTTTCGAACCTCATTTAAACTGGCAAAGGTAATTATTCAGAAGAAACCCATTATTTCTTTCCCTTCGCTGTTGTTTGAATTTCCTAGAATTCTCCTCTTCAACCAAGGGAAATGGGAAATGAACAAAGGAGTGGGACTTTACACGTTCCTGGAATTTTTCAGAAATACGCACACCCTGCTTGTGGTCAATGGTTGTCAGATAAGCAGAAGGCAACAAATTCTATTCGGAACTGAGAAGGAGCGTTTTCACATTTTATGCCTTGCTCACTTACATGCAGTTTGGCGATATGGAAGCCAGAAAGCGAAATGATTTAACATTAAAATTAAATATCGAAATTTTAATTACCAAATATGAGTCAGCGCAATGCTGCAGCGCAGTTAAACATTTCTCAGCTTCTTAATTGCATTGAAAGTGTTGAAACGTGGAGTAAAACTCCGCTCCGATAACTTTAAAAAACATTATGATTAGGAATAATTAATCAATGAGATTCTTAGAAAACATTGTAGACTGTCAACAATTGATCAATTTTTATAATTGTGAAGACAATTCTTATGTTTTAAAGGATAATAAATAGTACATAAATATAAGGTAAGTTTTTTCATTTTATTTTGAAATGTACAGGTGAAGAAAATGGGTGGGGGTAAATTTATCTAATTTTGTATATCGTTTATTGTTATCAATCGGTTATTCATATCAAAATGACGGTGTCCCAATCTGATCACATTAAGCTGAGCCTACTGTACTTTTTATTCAATCTACGATTAATCGATTGAAACAAATGGTCTCAAGATATCTTTAGTTACAGCTAGTTTTATTTGTTTATTTATTTTTTAGCACAGATTAAATATTTTTAACGAACGAGATTAAAAAGTAATTTTATTTTCGCAGCTGAAACAATTTTGTCTGCATCGAGTGTTATTAGAACGTTGAAAAATAACTTACACTACACTTTTTATTCAATCAGCGATTAATCGATTGAAAAAAATGGGATCTAAGTAAGGATATCTTTAGTCTAGACAAGACAAAGAGAACTAAAAAAGATGTGAAAGGCGGTATAAATCGATTTTTTTTGTTTGTTTTTAATGGATTTAATTAAGTTAAAATAATAAGAAATCGTCTTTATAGGTATATAGAAGGTACCTATACTGTAGCAAAACACAATTTGAATGCATACGTGCTTGCATATCAAACAGTCTGTTGAGAATTTGAGGAAGATTAAATAACTCTAGTTTTTTTCCGCTTTTATTTCTTTATTATTTCTAGAATGCTTCTGTTTTTAACGAAATCGGATGCAAATATTTGAAACTAGTAAATATAGCAAAGTTTATTTGCAACAAAACATATTGGTTAATGTTATATAGTGCTAAGTCATCTGTATGCACGCATGAAATATATATATATATATATATATATATATATATATATATATATATATATATATACATATAATATATATATAATATATATATATATATATATATATATATATATATATATATATATATATATATATATATATATATATATATATATATATATATATATATATATATATATATATATATATATATATATATATAGTGAACTCCGCTTAATGTGATCACGGTTAATGTTATCAATCGCTTAGTGTTATCGAAATCACTTGATCCCGATTTTCTCTATTCATTTGTATGTTAAAATTATCGCTTTATGTGATCGTTACATCGGTCAATGGGATCAGTTTTCGAACCTCATTTTAACTGGCAAAGGAATATTCACAATATATTCAGAGAGAACCCATCCTTTTCTTTCCCTTCGCTGTTGTTTGAATTTCCGAGAATTCTCCTCTTCTACCTAGGGAAATGGGGAATGATCAAAGGAGTGGGATCTTACACGTTTCTGGAATTTTTCAGAAATACGCACACCCTGCTGGTGGTCAATGGTTGTCAGAAGATAAGCAGAAGGCAACAAATTCTATTCGGAATTGAGAAGGAGCGTATTTACATTTTATGCCTTGCTCGCTTACATGCAGCTTGTCGATACGGAAGCCAGAAAGCGAAATGATTTAACATTAAAACTAAATATCGAAATTTTAAATCGTTATGACAAGTTACCAAATATGAGTCATAGTAATGCTGCATTGAAATGGACGTTAGAAAATCCAAATTCAGCGGTCTTGGAGTATTGCTAGTTACAGGAACCAATAAGGGTCAGATATTCAAATCACGTGTCATTTCCCCCAATACCCTAAAATAAAGGCGCCGACCGACACCTCCACCTTTTTTAGGGGGTGGTGGAAGAGTCCGAAAAGAAGAGCAAGGTTTGCCAGAAAATAGGGTTCTAGAATTCTCCCACGCTTGGCGTTCCAACCGAACTGGGTTCCGGGGGACCCCCGAACTGGGAAATAGCCAACGATTCTTATGTCTTAAAAGAAAATATACAGTACATAAATGTAAGGTGAATTTTTTTATTTTAATTTGAAATGTAGTACGTGTACATTAAAGGGGGGGATAAATTTGTCTAATTTTGTATACTGTTTATTGTTATCAAAATCTCGGTGTTCCAAACTGAACGCATAAAGCATAACGCACCGTAATTATATGTATGTGTATAAGTATTGTATTGGTTTGTTAGTTTGAAAAAAGTAACACGTCTGTCAATTTATAAGAATATATTCACAGATATACCTATAAGTGAATCTTACCTGCACAGTGTTTACTCATAATTATTGATAAATCATTGCCACTGAGTAATGGAATCTCTCTGAGGTAAATAGTACAAGATTAGCCCATTAACTATGACAAATAGATTCGAAACCCGTATTGCCTCTATTTGCTCTTACACTGTTTGGGTATTGCAGGATTAAATATGCCTGAGTGTTTGTTACAAGTTCAAAAGTGATATCCCACTTTCCCTATTTCGATTATTTATAATATATAATCGAGTACTTAAAAAAAACAGTTTATTAACTGGAATACACGTTACGTCATTACATCAAATCTGTGGTGAATGTAAAAAGTGGTCAGATTACCTATTTGACCTCTATGAAAAATGGCAGCTTATTCACTCAATTTGCTTTTATACTATTACGGTATCGCATAATTAAATATGCATAGATGTTTCTTGCAAGTTCAAAAGTGAGATTCTACTTTCATCCTATCGATTATTTATAATATATAATCGAGGACTCATAACAACGTGGAATTTACGTTACTCATTACATAAAATCTGTGATGAAGGTAAAAGTGTGTGGATTACTTATTTGATCTCTATGAAAAATGGCACCAATTGACTTTGCTCTTATTCAATTGGGGTGCTGCAGAATTAAATATGCCTAGATATTTCTTGCAAGTTCAAAAGTGAGATTCTACTTTCATCCCTATCGATTATTTATAATATATAATCGAGGACTCATAACAACGTATAATGACTGGAATGTACGTTACTCATTACATAAAATCTGTGATGAAGATAAAAAGTGTGCGGATTACCTATTTGATCTCTATGAAAAATGGCAGCTTATTCACTCAATTTGCTTTTATACTATTAGGGTATTGCAGAATTAAATATGCCTAGATGTTTCTTGCAAGTTCAAAAGTGAGATTCTACTTTCACCCTATCGATTATTTATAATATATAATCAAGGACTCATAACAACGTGTAATGACTGGAATGTACGTTGCTCATTACATAAAATCTGTGATGAAGGTAAAAAGTGTGTGGATTACTTATTTGATCTCTATGAAAAATGGCACCAATTGACTTTGCTCTTATTCAATCGGGGTGTTGCAGAATTAAATATGCCTTGATGTGTCTTGCAAGTTCAAAAGTGACATTCTACTTTCACCCTATCGATTATTTATAATATGTAATCGAGGACATATAACAACGTTTAATGACTGGAATGTACGTTATTCATTACATCAAATCTGCGCTACGTTAAAAAGCGTGAGGATTACCTATTTGACCTCTATGAAAAATGGCAGCTTATTGACTCAATTTGCTCTTATGTTATTAGGATATTGCAGAATTAAATATGCCTGAAGTTTCTTGCAAGTTCAAAAGTGACATTTCACTTTCACCCTATCGATTATTTATAATATATAATCGAGGACTCATAACAACGTTTAATGACTGGAATGTACGTTACGTCATTATATCAAATCTGCTCTGCATGTAAAAAGTGTGCGGATTACCTATTTGACCTCTATGAGGAAAGACGGCTGATGTTTACAGATTCTAACTTGTTTTTTTTATTCTCCATGGATCCCTTTTTTGAAGGGCAGATGGAGGGCACAGAAAGGGCATCCTCTCCCTTCTAACCTTCTCTCCCCTCGTTGGAAGGGGGACAGGAAGGGAGGACCAGATGTTCTTAACCCTTCGCAGGGTTCAGAATTTATTTGGTTGTTGAAATTCTTTATTACACACAGACGTCAGCCGACTTTTCTGGGTCTGTTTCCCTCTCTCCGAAAGAACAGGTTCTTTTGCTGGAAAAAAAAAAGTTCCACAAAAAAAAAAAAAAAGAAAGAAAAAAGAAAAATAGATAAACGGGATTGAAAAGGTCACAGGGAGGGCGAATGTATGCAAGAATTTCGTCGTTTTGACGAACATCAAAATAGAAAGAAAATATTAAAAGTTTAATAAAATATCACAAAATATCATATGTGTTGTTACGCGGTAAAGGCTTGCATTAACACTAGATTTACGGACCGAGCCAATTTGACTCATTAAAAATTTGATCACTATATATATATATATAAAACTTTAATATCACTTTTCAAAAACATACGTTGGTTTTTAGTTAAGTAATAAAATACATGTAAGCTTTCATTCCTGTTCCCCGCAGACCCCTTCATTTCGCATTATCAAATGTGGTATACCTATTTTCACGGTTGTGAGCCAGTTTGACTCATAGAAAATATGAAAATATGAAAATAAATAAATATAGTATAAAGTAAATATAAAGTATATAAAGTATAGTATAAAGTAAATATAGAGAAGAAGTCGAGAACACTTCCATTCCAATGACAGAAATTCATGTTACTGACGCACGGAAGAATTGTCAAATTCAACAATCATGCAAAAGAAACAGATGTAGAAACCATTGTGCTAAATGTAATAGAAATATTGACCGAAAATGTGTTTCAAAAACATATTTTATCTGTAAAAAAAGTTTTCCAAGAATTTTTTTATAATAAACATTTCATTTAAATTAATTTGGAACTATTTTCTTTGCAAAAAAAACTTCAATTTTCTTTTATGAGTCAAATCGGCTCACTTCAGTAAAATTAGTTATATGATCAACATCCGTAAATCTAGTGTTAAATATTTAAAAAAATTAATTCTCTAATTGTTCTTGAACCTCAAATATGACGGAAAGAAGAAAATAAGAACTTTTTTCTCTTTTCTGTAGAAATAAAAATTGTAAAATTTTCTGAAGAAAATTTTATTCATGAAAGCATTATAATCTGTAAGTTCTGCAGCTCTACAAATAGTACATCAAATTTAATGTCGCTCTGTTCAATAGATTTTACAAAATGGTTCCTAAGATTCTCATGTTGAATCCAAATGACTAGTATTTCAAAAAATGTATCTGGTGATTTTCCCCAAATACAGCTATACATGTCTGAAAATACAAATTTATCATAAAAGGGATTTTTCTTCCGATACATGTCTAACAGGAAAGCTACTTTTATTTAGTCTGATTTCCAATGTTATATATGTATATACATGGAGAAATGAAAACAAAGCTAAACAACAAATGTTTCATGATGCTGTGTCACATCAGCAATACTCAGAAACATCATTAAACAAAAGGATTGTCTCGGAAAGTTGTGATCTATATAACAAGTACATCTTGCTGTTGTACAATACTTATATGAAAAAGAATAAAACATAGCAACATCTAGTGTTAAAACGCTAAAATGCGCGAGACAAGATAACAGTTACAGTATCTAACCGCTATTATAGTTAGTGGAATCGAAAAATAAACCAAGGAGTTAAAATACTAGGAATACCAATAGGTCACTCACGGACATATAAGTAGCTAATTAAAAAATAAAGTACTTTTAATATACTTTTAAGCATTAATTATTCAGGAATAAAAGAAAAATATTAAAATTAGATCGCAATAAACATTTTAAAAATCAACGAAGTTTTTCAAATTATCCGATATTAAAAATAGTTTTAAATGTGATTTTTTTTATTTTTAATGACAGATTTTTTATTAAATTTTAATATTTTATAATTATTTTTAATCGTTTGATTTTATTGTATATATATACAAAGTTTCATTAATTTTAGTTAATAATTTCCATAAATGTGTTGCAAAGTTTTCATCTCCTTAAGGATATGTGTCATCCGATTATATATTTATTATTCATAAATTAATA
Organism: Pardosa pseudoannulata; assembly: GCA_032207245.1. Taxonomy (NCBI): domain Eukaryota; kingdom Metazoa; phylum Arthropoda; class Arachnida; order Araneae; family Lycosidae; genus Pardosa; species Pardosa pseudoannulata. The sequence continues at coordinate 61,875,570 of CM063506.1, read as the reverse complement.
TTAATACATTTCTATTCAATCTCTATACAAAAGAGATGCCCAACTATGATTGGTAGATACTTTTAAGTAATAATGATTCAAGAATAAAAGAAAAATATTAAAATTAGATCGCAATGAACATTTTAAAAATCAACAAAATTTTTCAAATTATCCGATATTTAAAATAGTTTTAAATGTGATTTTCATTTATTTTCAATTACAGCTATTTTATTAAATTTTAATATTTTATAATTATTTATAATGGTGTAGTTATTTTTATTGTATATGTATACAAAGTTTCATTAACTTTAGTTAATAATTTCCATAAACGTGTCGCAAAGTTTTCATCTCCTTAAGGATATGTGTCATCCGATTATATATTTATTTTTCATAAATTAGTATTAATACATTTCTATTCAATCTCTATACAAAAGAGATGTCCAACTATGATATCTAGATACTTTTAAGTTATAATGATTCAAGAATAAAAGAAAAAATTTAAAATTAGATCGCAATGAACATTTTAAAAATCAACAAAATTTTTCAAATTATCCGATATTTAAAATAGTTTTAAATGTGACTTTTATTTATTTTTAATGACAGCTTTTTTTTATTAAATTTTAATATTTTATAATTACTTTGAATCGTGTAGTTTTTTTCATTGTATATATATACAAAGTTTCATTAATTTCAGTTA
>CM063506.1:61844894-61869894 GCA_032207245.1 Pardosa pseudoannulata | reverse complement strand
TAATTGGTTAGACCCCTTCTCTGTGAACGTAAACTGTATCCCCAGAGGTCAGTTTAGGTTAGGGGTTAAAAAGGGGAAAGCAAAAGAAAGCAAGAATTTTTGTCCTTGACTTAAGATTTGAAAACCCCTGAGAATTTTCTCGGGCCGTCTGTGGGGTTTTATACACAACGCTTACATTAGTTTCCCGATCTAGTTTACGTTATATATATATTATATATATATCATATATATTAAATATATATATATATACATATATATATACATATATATATATATATACATATATATATACATATATATATATATACATACATATATATATATACATATATATATATATATATATATATATATATAATATATATATATATATATATATATACATATACATATATATACATATATATATATATACATACATATATATATATATATATACATATATATATATATATATACATATATATATATATATACATATATATATATACATATATATATACATATATATATATATATATATATATATATATACATACATATATATATATATATACATATATATATATATACATATATATATATATATATATACATATATATATATATATATATATATATATATATATATATATATATATACATATATATATATATATATATACATATATATATATATATATATATATATATATATATATATATATATATATATATATACATACATATATATATATACATATATATATATATATATATATATATATATATATATATACATATATATATACATATATATATATATATACATACATATATATACATATATATTATATATACATATATATATATACATATATATATATACATACATATATATATACATATATATATATACATATATATATATACATATACATATATATATATATATATATATATATATATATATATATATATATATGAATATTATGTATACTTATATACTTTAGGAGTAAATATATAGAAACTATACTTTGAATACATGGTATATTAATATGTTAAATAATAATGGGAATATAGCAATAGAATATAAAAATTAAACACATTTATATGTATATATATATTTGTGTGTGTATTATACTTACATATTTACATGCATATATCGTTGTCATCTTTGGAAATAACAACTGTTCGGCCATTCTGCTGTAGAACAACATCATTCTAAAAAGAGAATAACTTTTTATTTTATTTTGAATGAAATACGAATTGTTATAATGAATACTTTTTCACTTTAAAAGTACTATGTCTCCTTAAAGCAGGAGTTTTAATTATCTATTTTTAAAGATAATATTCATATTCTTTACCAACGAAATGTATCGAAATTTCTGAACCTCACGTGAGGTATCGATTAATTAGCTGTCTTCAAATTTATCTTTTAGAACAGCGTCATCTGGCTTTGACTGAATATTTTATGCCCTCAAACCTATTTTTAATGCATATATTTTCCAGAGAACTCATTTTTTGATGTATAAAAAACCAGTAATTTAACGAATTTGTTTTAAAATAATGCATTTTCTAAAATATATCTAATATCTTCCTAGAAAATTAATCAATTTTATAAAAAGGGAATTTTAAATATGGATAAATATATATAAAAAAATTTCACTGTACTTTAACTCCCATTTATTATAAGATATCGGACATTTTTAAATAAATTGTTACAAATAGCCCTTTTATCCCCTATATAAAAATAGCATAAGTTATTTATCCGTCTGTCCTCGAATTTATGAAGCCGTTGGACCTAGAATGGATAGAGGCATTCATATTGGATTCTTGATGGGTTAGAATTAGCAAAATTCAAAGCTAGTTCGAAAACGTTCGAAATCCATCCCTTTCCCCTTTTTCGAGCGTTTAATGCAATTATATCTAGCCCTATGCTCCTCGGCTAAGAGCAGGTGATTAAATTTATCAATTTATCACATAATAAATAGGTAAAAATAACATTTTTTTTTCTAGCACTATGACGTTATTCCTTAACCATCTCATTTAATCATGTCTTTATTTAAATTATTTAAATATCGTCTGCATTATTTTCATACGGTTTATCACTGAACTTAGATATTAAGTAAATAATTTTCTTTTTTTATTTGGCTTAAATAATAGATTAGGTACATATGTGATAATTTTAAATTTAATCATCGATTATTTTTTATTGCAATGAAAATTTTATCACCGATATTAACAACAAATTCTTTTAATAAAAGTTTAGTAGTCCATTTCCCTGACTAATAAATATCTAGCGTTTAAGTTATATATCTTTGAAAATTTAAGAAATTTGTTCGTTTGTGGGCTTATTATCTATACATAACCACGAGATTTGACTAAATGAATTCATTGTGATTCTAAATTGCATTCACAGTATCGGGAGACTTTAGAGGAATATGAAGATAAACAAATTATTGAGCGTGTACCAGATAATTCTGAGGCAATAAACAAACCATTTTTTACCTGCCTCATAGGGTACTTACAATTCTGAAGAATTAAAAATTTTACTAATCCTGTCATATGAAGGGCTATATGCTAGTGCATTAACGCTTAAAAAAATATTAGTTATGCTAAAAAGTCAAATTCGAGCTCTTAAAAGTGTACAGCAGTAATAATTTTTGTTCAAAAAATATTATTATTTTTTTTAAAGTTCTTTACACTTTTAACGATAGTGTATTATATTTTACATAGTTTCAAGTTAATTTTTGAAAAGTTTTGAGCCCGTCAAACATTTTATATTTAATTATGGCACTTAAACCTACCTTAGAAATAACGCTAGATTTTCAAACTTAGATCACGCTTAAAATATATTAGTTATGCTAAAAAGTCAAATTCGAATTCTTAAAAGTGTACAGCAGTAATAACTTCAAAAAATATTATTTTTTCAAAATGTTCTTTACACTTTTAATGATATTGTATTATATTTTTCATAGCTTAAAACTAAGTTTGAAAAGTTTTGTGCCAGTTTACATATTATATTTATTATGGCACTTAAACCTACCGTATTAGTAATATTAGTAATATTAGTAATGATAGAAAATCAAATTAGAATTTTTAAAGGTGTACATCAGTAATAACTTTTTTAAAAAACATTATTATTTAAAAAAAAGTTCTATACACTTTTAACGATAGTGTATTATATTTTTCATAGCTTCAAACTGATTTTGAAAAGTTTTGTGCCATTTTAACATATTATATTTATTATGGCACGTAAACCTACCGTAACTTTAGAGATTCGAACGTAGATCAAGCTTTGAAAAAAAATATTAGTTATGCTAGAAAGTCAAATTCGAATTCTTAAAGGTGTACAGCAGCAATAACGTTTTTTAAAATAACATTATTATTTTTAAAAATAGTTCTTTACTCTTTTAACGATACTGTGTTATATTTTTCATAGCTTCAAACTAATTTTGAAAAGTTTTGAGCCAGTCTAACATTTTATATTTATTATGGCAGTTAAACTTTCTATAACCTCAAAAATTCAAACTTAGATCAAGCTTTAAAAAAAAAGTATTAGTTATGCTAGAAAGTCAAATTCCAATTCTTAAAGGTGTTTAGAAGAAATAAATTTTCTTTTAAAAACCGTATTATTTGTTTAAAAAGGTAACATTTATCTTTTATTTACTTTATATTATTTTACTTCGAAAGACCAAAAAATTGAATCTGTATTCAAGTTTTTATTCTAAAGTAATGAAATAATACAGTCTCGTGATGCTGAAATAAGTGAAAGCCACACATTTTTTAAGCATTGATACACATATTTAAAACATATAAAATGCTTCAAATTACTATTTGTAAACAAGCCAGAGTTTCATTTATAAGGATTCAGAATTCTATTTATATCATGCTTTTATGAAATGAGTTACGCTGAAAGTTAAAATTCGAAGTCTTAAAGGTGTACATCAATACAACTTTTCTTTTAAAAACATTATTTAAAAAGAGATAGCAATTATCAAATTTATATTTTCATAGTTTATTAGACGATAACGACCCCAAACAGTTACTGTAGGTATGAAATACAGATTCAAAATGATGGAGATTAAGATAATTTAGTTTCACAACTGAACGCTTCATGTATGTTGCTATAGGTGACCGCGACGGTTGCCAGGGTAACCACGAATTTAAATTGACTATTCAGGACGCAGTACATAACGGATTCACAACGAGAGATTAAAGTAATTTCAGCTACAATGAATCCCGATCTTGATTAAGACTCATATTTAGACATATTCCTTCTAAGATGTCTGTTGATTTGCTCTTAAGAGTTTATTACAATCTTTTAGTCTAGCTTTCGTAATGTAAAAATATTTTACTACTGATTAAGAGACGAATTAAATAGAGTTCCATACAAATATTGTTTCACTATTTTAAGATTTGGTATAATTAGCTATCATGAAAGAAGGGGAGTTCGAATAATTGTTTTCATTGTTGTTTTCTTTATGTCATGCAACAGCATGTCTTTAATATTCGGTATAGCGTACAACAGCATGTATTTAATACATGGTATAAAAATTTTAAAAAATTTGGTAAAAAGAAGTAAAAGAAAAAGATTAAACAATATTAATTTCACGCAGCAGCACATTAAATAACGATTTTGTTTACCATATTACAGTTACAAAACTGATATTTATTCATAATGACGTCAAAATCGTATATAATTTTGTACTATAAATTTCTTTTATATTATACGCAAAGTCTTTGACATATTCGAGATATGGTAGCATTAGATTCCTTTTCAAAAAAAATATTGCCTATTTGTTATACACAATGAAAATGAATGGAAATTAAAATATTCGTAAGCGTGAAATCGTTCTTTACTTTAAAAAATTTAAAAATTGGTAAAGTTAATTATTATATTTTTTTTTAAACAAATTCAATCTTTAATTTCAAATACATCTAATTATAATTTTTAAATTTCAAAAGAACAGTTTATCGTTACCTATTTATATCGTAAACATAAATTAATAAGAAAAATTAAAGCATCGACTTTGCATGAAATCTCTTATTTGGATTAAAATGAACGAAAATACTAAAAACAACATTTAAATATTAAAAATTTCATTTGCATTATGCTTTGATACATAACTTGTAAAGATATATTTTAATTGCTTAACATAGATTTACAAAATTTGACTCATTAAAAATTTGATCACTATATATATATATATATATATATATATATATATATAACTTTAATATCACTTTTCAAAAACACTTTTATCACGGAGTATAATCACGAAAAATTAGCTCTCGTGTTAATACAGAATTCGCAGCATGCTTAACACTAGATTTACGGACCGAGTCAATTTGACTCATTAAAAATTTGATCACTATATATATATATATATATATTTTATATATATTTTATATTTTATATATATATATATTATACAAATATATATATATATATATATATATATATATATAACTTTAATATCACTTTTCAAAAACACTTTTATCACGGAGTATAATCACGAAAAATTAGCTCTCGTGTTAATACAGAAAACCTTCGCAAGCATGCTTAACACTAGATTTACGGACCGAGCCAACTTGACTCATTAAAAATTGATCACTATATATATTATATATATATATATATATATACTTTATATATCAACTTTAAAAAAAAACACTTTTATCACGGAGTATAATCACGAAAAATTAGCTCTCGTGTTAATACAGAAAACCTTCGCAAGCATGCTTAACACTAGATTTACGGACCGAGCCAACTTGACTCATTAAAAATTTGATCACTATATATATATATATATATATATATATATATATATATATATATATATATATATATATATATATATAACTTTAATATCACTTTTCAAAAACACTTTTATCACGGAGTATAATCACGAAAAATTAGCTCTCGTGTTAATACAGAAAACCTTCGCAAGCATGCTTAACACTAGATTTACGGACCGAGCCAATTTGACTCATTAAAAATTGATCACTATATATATATATATATATATTATATATATATATATATATAATATATATATATATATATATATATATATATATATATATGTATGTATATATATATATATATAAAACTTTAATATCACTTTTCAAAAACACTTTTATCGCGGAGTATAATCACGAAAAATTAGCTCTCGTGTTAATACAGAAAACCTTCGCAAGCATGCTTAACACTAGATTTACGGACCGAGTCAAATTGACTCATTAAAATTTGATCACTATATATATATATATATATATATATATATATATATATATATAACATTAATATCACTTTTCTAAAACATACGTTGGTTTTTAGTTAAGTAATAAAATATAGGTAAACTTTCATTCCTCTTTCCCGCAGACCCCTTCATTTCGCATTATCAAATGTGGTATACCTATTTTCAATGTTGTGAGCCAATTTCATACATAGAATGGTTTAACAGTTCTGTATAAAGAGACGACATAAGTAAATATTTCACGAAAAGATTTTATTTTCTAATTGGCTGAAGAGCTAAGAGGTAAATATAGAGAAGAAGTCGAGAACACTTCCATTCCAATGACAGAAATTCATGCTACTTAGCCGAACGATTGCCGATTGGGTAGGGTACTGGCCTTCGGTACCGGATTTCCTGGGTTCGAATCCCACTGTGGCATGGGTGTTCGTAGCCGTTCGGAATCGACTTTAAGCTGTAGGTCCCGGTCTCATTTAGCCTTCGTGTTGCAAAAAGTAGACCGTAGCACTCCAAACCAAACCAAACCATCCTACTGACGCACGGAAGAATTGTCAAGTTCAACAATCATGCAAAAGAATCAGATGTAGAAACCATTGTGCTAAATGTAATAGAAATGTTTGCAGAAAATGTGTTTCAAAAACAGATTTTATATGTAAAAAATGTTTTCCATGAATTTTTTGATAATAAACATTCCATTTAAATTAATTTGGAACTATATTCTTTGAGAAAAACTTCAATTTTCTTGTATGAGTCAAATTGGCTGACTTCAGTAAAAATAGGTATTTAATCAACATCCGTAAATATAGTGTTAAGGGATCAATGAACTCAAAAAATGTACACAGGAATTACAAAAGAGGGTGGTTATCCAACTATTTTGGAGGTTTCTCAAAGTTATTAACAGCCAGTATTTTAAGATGATAAAGCACGTTATCATACGTCGTCTAAGATAAGTTTAATTTGTTTTCCATAGCTAAATTTAAGTACCCATGTGTATGAGCATCTATAAATCAGTAATTAATCATTAATTTTTTTCATTTTAGTTTAAATTTTATAAAGAACTAGCAAGTTTGCCCGTGCTTCGCTACGGTGAACTTAATATATTACTTTTAAACAAAGATTTATTTTTCGTGAATAACTCTCTAAATTCGTCACAGTTCAGTTCGAGACATTGGCATGTTTATATATTTCTATCATAAGCGTATTATAACATTATTCAGTTTTTATAATCGAATTTGTCTTATATTAAATTTGCTGAAACTTTTTTTATTGTAAAATATAAGCTTAACCCTAAATTGCATTACTGTATTACTACTGTACGTTGATTAGCAAAGTTAACAGATCTTGCCATATTACGTGATAGAATAGGAAGCACAGGTTTTGACAGCAACAGTGCTAATTTTGTTGGTAGTAATAAATGTTTTCCAAAATTAAGGAAATTTATGACAAACCACATAGTTTTGTGTGAAACAGAAACACACATTCATATCGACAACCATATGAATATGAACATAACTATATAAAATGATAGGTTTTATTTGGCCATGAGAGTCACTGAAATTTGTACTTTTTGTACTTAGAATATTGTTGATATGCATTTCATTGTAACATAAAAATGAACCAAGAATTAAATTTAAAATTAGTTCTCATATAAAAATGCTACAATTTGCGTCACATAGAAATGAAAGTGAATCACTTTATATCTCAAATTTCAGTTCAAATCGAATAGATACTAAGCAGACGATTTTAAATAATATAAAATAAGAAATGAATAAATGAAATATTTAAATGAATGACGTCATAATGATAGAAAAATATCATTTTCGCCTATTTATTATGTGATGAATTGAACATTTTAATCTTCTGCTTTTAACCGAGGAAAACTGCGTTTAAAACAATTACTTGGGATGACGTCACATTGCTAGAAATATTGCTTCTTTCCCTTAGATATGATGCGATAAATTAAAAACTTAATCGTTTGCATTTAACCGGGGAAAATAATGCTTGGAATAATGACATGAAATGCTCGAAAAAGGGGGAAGGAATGAATTTCGAACGTTGAAAATTTACAAAAACCTTCCCAGGGATATACCTAAACATTTCCCAAATTTTCACGGCGATTGGATGCATAGTTTTTGAGTCTATTGAGTACAGACAGACAGACAGACAGACACACACAAATTCATTTTTATATATATAGACTAGACAATCCGTCAGACGTTGTCCTGTTTTAACGCTGTAAATCTAAAAACTGTTAAATGTTTTTAAATAAAGTATATATTGGACAGATTTGATAGAAAAGTAAGGAAAAAATATTTTAAAAATACTTGACGGCTCCACATCACAAACGTAATTAAATTAAATTAAAATTCCCACATCGCTTGTACGGGAATTCGATCCCGGGATGACCGCTACGTCACATGTACAGTGGCAGAGGAGGGTTTCAAGAGGCATTAATAATCAGGGCTTCGAACCGTAATTTTTTTTGTTCCGGTTTTCGTTCCGGTTCAACTAAAAAATTAATATCGGTTCAGTTCCGGTTTTCGCTCCGCCAAAAATAACGGTTTTCGGTTCAGTTCCAGTTTTCGCTCCGCCAAAAGTAACTGTTTTCGTTTCAGTTCCAAATGAATAATTTCATTTTATGTATATTCTTATTTGTACTAAAAATATAATTCTGTCATAAACAAAAAATGTAATTCTATCAAAATTTAGAAGATTTTATTCTTTTTTTAATTGGTACACTATGTGAATTGATACAAACAGCAGGCACGATAAGAGCGGTGAGCATTGGCATTGTTATCCATTATCAAAATCGCATTTGACAACTAGGTTCATGATTACCCACATTCGTCGTTTGACTCTCACATCGTGCACTTGGCCTTGCAATAATTATGTAAAAAATATATTATTTATTTAACATATGAAAATTGCCTCTAATTATTAATATATCTTCTAACGTGGTTTCACTGAGATTAATTCTGTTGATTCGGAGAATAAATTTCAAACCTGAAAACGCTCTTTCAACAAATATTAAAATAGGAAATCGAGAAGCAGTATACATGTAATGATAATTATAAAGTTGACGTTAAATTAGAAAATATTGATAAGTTGGTAACAGTAACAAAATGACTGAAAGATATATCGAACCGAAATAAACCGATATTTTTTTCGGTTCAGTTCCAGTTTTCGTTCCGACCAAAATAACGGTTTTTTCCGGTTTTCGGTTTTCGGTTCAGTTCCGGTTCGAAGCCCTGATTATAATAATCTCAGGCGCGCAATTCTTGATTTTTAATAAAAAATACACTTTTTATCGGATCAAATCGTGAATCTAAACCATTCTCGTTTGACGTAAATGCACACAAAGGATAAGTTGCAGCACTCAATATTATTGTATTCCCATAAGGGTCTGTTATAACTTAAATCTTTATTTTTTTTTAATAAACAAACGCATATTTAAATACCACTTCAAATAAATGTGTTAAATAAATATATTACATAATAAAAAATTTAATAGAAAAATAATAATATTATGTAATAAAGAACCAAGGCCGTAGGCAGGGGGGAATTTGGGGGACTGGTCCCCCCCCCGAAACTTTGAAAGACTATTTTGTAGATAGACAATGTCCCACGTTTGTGTGTTTATGTGCTATCTGCCTAGCTGTTCATGAACAATGACAGTTATTCTCTCAGAAAAGAAACCGCTGAGACCATAAAAGTTTTGCTAGGCCGCTGGCTGGAAATACAACACTGTATTTCCGGCACTGTATTTTGAAAATACAGCACTGTATTTCCGGCACTGTATTCTGGAAATACTTTCTCTCACATCAATTGAAGTATCATTCACAAATAAAGATGTCTTTCTTCCTTGGTTCTCCTCCGCCGAATGATGCCGATTGGTTAGGGTGCTGGCCTTCGGTACCGGAGTTCGTGGGTTCGAATCCCACAGTGGCATGGATGTTTGTAGCCGTTCGGAATCGGCTTTAAACTGTAGTTCCCGGTATCATTAGCCCTCGTGTTGCAAAAAGTATACCGTAGCGCTCCAGACCAAACCAACCTTTGGTCCCCCTCCAAGAATAATTTCTGGCTACGGCCCTGTAAAGAACCAATATAGCTAGAATACAGTTCTATTAAGTTTCAAACTGGCTTAATTTATATAATTATATATTAATTAATACATAAAGGTAAGTATTTGAAGGATTTAATTTTTTGATAAACAAATACATATTTAGACTTGCACTGTGCACGTAGAACCTGTACAGGCGCGCTCGCTGGAGGGTTAATTAGCACTAGATTTACGGACCAAGCGAATTTGACTCATTAAAAATTTGATCACTATATAAAACTTTAATATCCCTTTTCAAAAACATACATTAGTTTTTAGTTAAGTAATAAAATATATGTAAACTTTCATTCCTCGTCCCCGCAGACCCCTTCATTTCGCATTATCAAATGGGGTATACCTATTTTCAAGGTTGTGAGCCAATTTGATCCATAGAATGGTTTAACAGTTAATTGCATAACGTGAAATTTATTGGTCCTATCAGGCCTGGGCAACACTCAAGTCGCACGTGATTTGTTTTTCTTCTCGTTTGGCATTCCTTACATACGATATTTGTGTGTATGTGGGAGCCATTGTCACTTGTTTTCGCTACTCCGCTACATTATTACCCACTTCTGTCATCATTTCGATTTATACATCACGTGTGAGCAGTGCAGTGCAGTGCAGTAAAGTAAAGTAATATATAATTTATAATTTTATAAAATTCATTTTTTGCCAGAAAAACTTGATCCACAAAGGTAATTTTATAATTTATTTATAAAAGTTATTAGATTGATATTTATGTTATCATTTTCTTGTATGAGTCAAATTGGCTCATTTCAGTAAAAATAGGTATATGATCAACATCCGTAAATCTAGTGTTAACAGAACTGAGAAAGAAATAATCTCAACAGAGACACTTGCTTTCTTTTCCTACATAAAACCAGCAAGACTTCGAAATTCACTGCTTATCATTCCATTTCATAATACACGTAGATTGGTACTGTGCACGTGAAATGTTCTGTGTAATTTAAGTCTAAATATCTACTACTTTAGAAAATCAACTTTAGCAATAGCGATAAGACACTTGCTTTCTTTTCCTACATAAAACCAGCAATACTTTGAAATTCATGGCTTATCACTCCATTTCATAATACACGTATATCGGTACTGTATACGTGAAATGTTCTGCATAATTTAAGTTTAAATATCTACTTTAAAAAATCAAACTTAGCAATAATGATAAGCTATCGAATAAGCAACAGGTTCGTTAAAACAGCTGTTACTAAACATTAACTGATACATAAGTGTATGCATTTGAAGGGTAAAGACTTGTTATAACTGGAATGCTTTTTTTTCCATAAACAAATATATATTTAGACTTGCACAGGCAAGCTCGTTGGAGGGTTAATTGAAAGAATTGAAAAAGATACAATCTACGTAGAGACACTCGCTTTCTTTTCCCACGTAAAACCAACGTTACTCAGAAATTCATTGTTTATCAATCCATTTCATAACACACGTAGATTGGTTATGTAATTTATGAAATGCATTGTATAATCCAAATTTAAATATCTCCTAATTTAGAAAATCAACTTTAGCAACAGCGATAAGCTATCGGATAAACAACATGTTCGTTAAAACAGCTGTTGGATGTCACACGTCACGGATTCGCTTCACAAAATGCTAATAAAAACAACAGGCGGCATTGTTTGCCATCAAGGATCAGTCTAAACACTAAGCAAAAGCAATTTTTCATCTCATTTTTTTTTCTTTTTACAGATCAACTAAAATTTATTTTTGAATCAGCAATTCTGGAGTCGTAGAGAGATCTTGACGCTGTCGAAATATTAAAGATACAGATTTTCAAATTTGTATTTCTTTTATATTTAAAATTATATTTTATAAACAATTTTACTCTTATTTATAGTGAAAAGCAATGAAATTGGACAATTTATTCAATATACTTGTATATATATAAAAGAAATAAACAATTTATTGCTACTTCCATGTACAATTTTATTCTATACTAGCATATAGCCCGTCATATGACCGGATTAGTAAATTTTTAATTTTCTAGAATTGTAAAGTACCCTGTGAGGCAGGTAAAAAAATGGTTTGTTTTTTGGCTGAGAATTATCTGGTACACCCTCAATAATTTGTTTATCTTTATACTCCTCTAAAGTCTCCCGATATTGTTAATGCATTTTAGAATCACATTGAATTCATATAGACAAACCGTGTGGTTATGTATAAAACTCAAACACACAAACGAACAAATGCCTTAATTTTCAAAGATATATAACTTAAACGCTAGATATTTATTAATCTGTGAAATAGGCTCCTAGACTTTTATGAAAAGAATTTTTTTGTTAATACCGGTGATAAAATTTTCATTGCAGCAAAAAATAATCGATGATTCAATTTAAAATTATCACATATGTACCTAATATGTTATTTAATACAAATGTAAAAGAAAATTATTTAGGTAATATCTAAGTTCAGTGATAAAACGTAGGAAAATAATGCAGACGATATTTAAATAATTTAAAATAAGAAAGGATTCAATGAGATGGTTGAAGGAATGACGTCATAATGTTAGAAAAATGTTATTTTTACCTATTTATTACGTGATAAATTTAATCGGGGAAAATATGGCTTGAAATAATGGCATTAAACGCTCGAAAAGAGGGGAATAGGTGGATTTCGAGCGTTTTAAATACTTGCTTTGAATTTTGCTAACCCTAACTTATCAAGAATCCAATATGGATGCCTCTATCCATTCCAGATCCAACTACTTCATAAATTAGAGGACAGACGGACAGATAACTTAGGCTATTATTATAAAGGGAGGTGATAATAGAAAATCTGTACAAAAAGTTTAACATTTATATCTGAAGTAAATGAAATAAATTATCATTTTTCGCCAATACTGTTGGCAATGCAGATATCTTTTTACCAAACATGTGAAGCTGTTACTCATTTAGCACCACTTGGGAAGGACGTATAGCTTAAGGAATACTATAGACACGAGTAACATACCCCCCCCCCTCTGGGTCATCGTAATTTAAAAGTAGGTACCAAGCAAAATACCATTCTTGGTCTGTTTTTTTTTATAAGTTTCAAACTAACGATACAATGTCAAACGATTTTCACTATTTACTTAAAATCCTCGAGGCACACTTGAAAATCTCTTCTAATTCTCACAGGTTGAGAATAACTGCATTTATGGGTAAAAACTATTCACGCATTTGATTTTTAAAAAAAATATTTTTTAATCGATACAAACTTACATTTTAATACTAGAACAAACAAAATTTTATGTAGACTTACAAAACACTTCACATGACCATCTTTCATGCGAGAAGATTTTAACTTTATTATTAGCAACGAATAAATGTATATGTTCGAGAGATAAATTCTTCATAATTTATTTTAGGGATTGATAAGTGATGCCAACTGATCCGCAAAAGTTAGCACATCCTGAAAGATTCACAGCGGGATAGAAACTATTTTCTTAATCTGCAAAACTTGATTGAAAATCTGATAATCCTTTCGTTAATTTGTGTGTTATGGGTTTATTCATGTTTGCTTTCACTCCGGAGTTTAAGTGTACAAACAGATTCTTGCTGTTTTTAATCTTACTTTTGTTTAAATTTGTTTTTTATCATTTTTTATTTCTGTCCTTATTTCTATAGAATAATTCATCCGTGAAATAATCCATTTTAATTGATTATAATGAAAAGTAAAAGAAATAATACAAGAACATTTCGGAAAGAAAATTTACATGTTATATCATTGGTAGTTAAAGTACGACCTTGAGGTTGTATGCAGCCTCTATGAGTTTCTTGTGCTGTATTTGTTCTATTTTATAAAAAATAGTCTTTGGAAGAACTTTTTAGTACTCAAAAATAATACATTCGACATCAGCAACAACCTCCATTTTATTTTTCACTCCATTTCTTTCCGCGTTGCCAACCGCGGAAACTAAAAACCAAAAGAGCCGAGCTCGCGACAGTCTTTAGAATAGACAGCTCTTGCAGTAGTTAATGCTTAGTTATACTAAAAATGAAAAGAATATAAATAAATACCCATAAACTTTAAATTCTATCGTATTCTAAAATTATTTTACATATTATTGCTATGTTAGTTTTATAACTTAATATTATATATTTCTGTAAAGCAATAAATTTATTTAAAAATAATTCTACTTAATATTATTTTTCTATTCTATTTCTGTATAATGCAATAAATTTATTTAGAAATACTTCTACTTTAATGTTTGAAGTGGTATTTGAATATGTAGTTACGGATTAAAAAATATAATTAAAGATTAATATAACAAATTAGTACCCTTATGTGAATGCAAAATATTTTATATTCTAACTTTTTATATTAAATAAATTACATATTTTTTTAAATCGTATTTTAATATAGTTCATAAAACTATATTAATTTTTAAAAATTATTACAGTTGATAAAAACTGCAGTAATTTTACAAAATCCTCAATTAGAATTATAAAACATTTTATATTATTGCTTAATTTAAATGGGGCTCATAATTGCAAAAAATATGCCTAACTAGTGCTTTGTGCTATATTATACGAGAGATATATTAATTAAGAATATAGATATCAACTAAAAGCTTAAAATAAAGTGATCGCAAAACTATTCTATAGAATTTATTAACAATACAAAAATCTTTTTGATCTAGGAATTTTAAAAATTCGTGCAAATTTGAAGATAAGTAAAAGCAGAATGAAATTGT
This sequence comes from Pardosa pseudoannulata, assembly GCA_032207245.1. Taxonomy (NCBI): domain Eukaryota; kingdom Metazoa; phylum Arthropoda; class Arachnida; order Araneae; family Lycosidae; genus Pardosa; species Pardosa pseudoannulata. The sequence continues at coordinate 61,854,848 of CM063506.1, read as the reverse complement.
ATCTACTAGTCATTTCAATTAACCTAAATATTTTGTTATCCGATTTGTATAAATTCATTCTACAACTATATATACCACAGAAAAAAATTAGACTTATATATTCAGTTGAAATTTTTATGTCTTATGGATCGTGGTATAACATACAGTCAGACCTCTATAAATAATACAACTATATATACACAGAAAAATATTGATACATAAAAGATATTGAGTTGAAATTTTTATATCTTACAGATCGGGAAATAACATACTGTCGGACCTCTATAAATAATACAACTATATAAACACAAAAAACGCTGTATTTTCATAAACAATCGGTGAATTTCTACATTTAAATTTAGTTTTAATAATTTTAACGAATTTAAAATTTAATACGAATATCCGGATTGTTTTATATTATAGCATATAGGAGGTGAATATTTATAAGAATTTATAAAAAGTTTAATCTCTAGAAACATTTTAAAAAATAAGAAAATTCATTTAAAGAATATAATTTTTAAGCACATTGAATTTTATAATTGAAAAAAAATTATTCTTTATTCTCGCGGCGAATTGTCCTCTTTTTGACCCCATTTTCCTCACGAGGAGGCGCCCCTAAGATTGATGCGCCTTTTCTATCGTATTCTAAAATTATTTTACATATTGTTGCTGCGTTAGTTTTATAACTTCATCATATATATTTCTGTAACGCAATAAATTTATTTAAAAATAATTCTACTTAATATTATATTTCTATTCTATTTCTGTGTAATGCAATAAATTTATTTTGAAATACTTCTACTTTATTGTTTGAAGTGGTATTTGAATATGTAGTTACAGATTTAAAAAATATATTTAAAGATTAATATAACAAATTAGTACCCTTATGTGAATACAAAATATTTTATATTGTAACTTTTTATATTAAATATATTACATATTTTTTTAAATCGTATTTTAATATAGTTCATAAAACTATATTAATTTTTAAAAATTATTACAGTTGATATAAAAACTATAGTAATTTTACAAAATCCTCAATTAGAATTAAGACATTTTATATTATAGCTTAATTTAAATGGGGCGCATAGTGGTAAAAAAGATGCCTAACTAGTAAATGGTCCTTTGTGTTATATTATACGAGAGATATATTAATTAAGAATATAGATATCAACTAAAAGCTTAAAATAAAGTGATCGCAAAACTATTCTATAGAATTTATTAACAAATACAAAAATCTTTTTGATCTAGGAATTTTAAAAATTCCTGCAAATTTGAAGATAAGTAAAAGCAGAATGAAATTTTATCTACTAGTCATTTCAATTAACCTTACTATTTTGTTATCCGAATTGTATTAATTCATTCTACAACTATATATACCACAGAAAGGAAATTAGACTTATATATTCAGTTGAAATTTTTATGTCTTATGGATCGTGGTATAACATACAGTCAGACCTCTATAAATAATACAACTATATATATACACAGAAAAAAATTGATACATAAAAGATATTGAGTTGAAATTTTTATATCTTACAGATCGGGAAATAACATACTGTCGGACCTCTATAAATAATACAACTATATATACACAAAAAACGTTGTATTTTCATAAACAATCGGTGAATTTCTAAATTTAAATTTAGTTTTAATAATTTTAATGAATTTAAAATTTAATACGAATATCCGGATTCCTTTGTATTATGGCATATTAGAGGTGAATATTTATAAGAATCTATAAAAAGTTTAATCTCTAGAAACATTTTAAAAAATAAGAAAATTCATTAAAAGAATATAATTTTTAAGCACATTGTATTTTATTATTGAAAAAAATTATTCTTTATTTCTACTCGGGGCGAATTGTCCTCTTTCTGATCCCATTTTTCTCATGAGGAGGCGCCCCTAATACTGATGCGCCCTTGACACCTTTACCACACCCTAGTTACGACCCTGCCTTTAAACTTAAATTTTCTAAAATTGTGTATTCTAAAATTATTTTACATATTCTTGCTATGTTAGTTTTATAACTTAATATTATATATTTCTGTAACGCAATAAATTTATTTAAAAATAATTCTACTTAATATTATTTTTCTATTCTATTTTTGTGTAATGCAATAAAGTTTTTTTTGAGATACTTCTACTTTATTGTTTCAAGTGGTATTTGAATATGTAGTTACAGATTTTAAAAAATAATTGAAGATTAATATTATAACAAATTAGTACCCTTATGTGAATACAAAATATTTTATGTTGTAACTTTTTATATTAAATAAATTACATATTTTTTTTAAATAGTGTTTGAATATAGTTGATAAAACTATATTAATTTTTGAAAGTCATTATAGTTCGTAAAAACTATAATAATTTTACAAAAGTAATATTTAAAGATATGTCAAATTATAAATCTCTTTTATTATTGTCCAAATTAATGTGGCATAAAATGGTAAAAAAATGCCTAACTGGTACAATGTACTTTGTGCTATATTATGTGACGGAGATATATCAAAGACGAATATAGATATCAACTAAAATTTAAAATAAAGTTATCCCAAAACTATTCTATAGAATTTATTAACAATACAGAAATCTTTTTGATCTAGGAATTTTAAAAATTCGTGCAAATTTGAAGATAAGTAGGAGCAGAATGAAACTGTATCTAACTAGTCATTTAAATTATCCGAAATATTTTGTTATTTGAATTATATTAATTTATTCTACAACTATATATACCACAGAAAAAAATTAGACTTATATATTCAGTTGAAATTTTTATATCTCATGGATCATGGTATAACATACAGCCAGACCTCTATAAATAATACAACTATATATAAACAGAAAAAAAAATTAACATGCAACTATATTCACGCAGGAAAAACAATGACATTCAATTATATATACACAGAAAAATTATATACCTTATGGATCAGAAAATAATATACAATCGGACCTCTATAAGTAAGGCAATATATATACACAGAAAAAGATTGACACGTAAAAGATATTGAGATGAAATTTTTATATCTTACGGTTCGCGAAATAACATACAGCCGGACCTTTACAATAATACAACTATATATACACAAAAAAAATTGGTACATAAAAGATATTGTGTTGAAATTTTCATATCTTACGGATCGAGAAATAACATACAGTCAGATCTCTATAAATAATACAACTATATTTACACAGAAAAAAAATTGACACATAAAAGATATTGAGTTGAAATTTTCATATCTTACAGATCGGGAAATAACATACAGTCAGACCTCTATAAATATACAACTATATTATACATAGAAAAAAATTGACACTTAAAAGATGTAGAGTTGAAATTTTTAACTTATGGATCGGGAAATAACATACAGTCAGATCTCTATAAATAATACAACTATATTTACACAGAAAAAATATTGACACTTAAAAGATATAGAGTTGAAATTTTTATATATTATGGATCGGAGCCGAATGATGACCGAATGGTTAGGGTGTTAGCCTTTGGAACCGAAGTTCGTGGGTTTTAATCATACTGTGGCAGGGATGTTCGTAGCCGCTTGGAATCAACATTAAGCAGTAGGTCCTCGTCTCATTAGCCCTCGTGTTATTTCTAAAATAAGCTCGTTATATGAGAAATTCTTTAAATAAAGATTTAATTTTCATAGACTTCGTTAAGTAGAAATCCGACTGTTTTTATAAAATATTTATGTATTTATGAATTTCGAATTCATTTTTAAAGCACGTCCACTTTGTGATGATTATCGCTATTTATCTTAGTATGATATCTAACGGATCGTTGGGTAACATAAAGCTGATAATCTATAAGTAATACAACTATATATACAAAATAAAGAATTAGATTTATTTATTGAGTTTATATTACATCTTACTGGTAATAATATAACATACAGTCGGACCTATATTTAACGAAGTTGCTAAATTCCTAAAATAAGTTCATTATATGAGAAATTCTTTAAATAAAGATATAATTTTCATATACTTTGTTACGTAAAAATCCGACTGTATTTATAAAATATTTATGTATTTATGAATTTCGAATTCATTTTTTAAAGCATGTAGAATTTGTGATGAGTATCTCTATTTATCTTAGTGTGATATCTAACGGATCGTGGGGCAACATACATCTGGGCCTGCATAAATAATACAACTATTTATACAAAATAAAAAAATTAGACTTATTTCTTGAGTTTATATTATATCTTACGGGTAATAATATAACATACAGTCGGACCTCTATTTAACGAAGTTACTAAATTCCTAAAATAAGCTCGTTATATGAGAAATTCTTTAAATAAAGATTTAATTTTCACAGACTTTGTTAAGTAGAAATCCGACTGTATTTATAAAATATTTATGTATTTATGAATTTCGAATTCATTTTTTAAAGCATGTAGACTTTGCGATGACTATCGGTAGTTATCTTAGTATATCTAACGGATCGTTGGGTAACATACAGCTAGACCTCTATAAATAATACAACTATATATACAAAATAAAAAAATTAAGACTTATTTATTGAGTTTATATTATATCTTACGGGTAATAACATAACATACATTCGGACCTCTTTTTAACGAAATTACTAAATTCCTAAAATAAGCTCGTTATATGAGAAATTCTTTAAATAAAGATTTAATTTTCACAGACTTTATTAAGTAGAAATCTGACTGTATTTATAAAATATTTATGTATTTATGAATTTCGAATTCATTTTTAAAGCACGTCCACTTTGTGATGATTATCGCTATTTATCTTAGTATGATATCTAACGGATCGTTGTGTAACATAAAGCTGATAATCCATAAGTAATACAACTATATATACAAAATAAAGAATTAGATTTATTTATTGAGTTTATATTACATCTTACTGGTAATAAGATAACATACAGTCGGACCTCTATTTAACGAAGTTGCTAAATTCCTAAAATAAGTTCATTATATGAGAAATTCTTTAAATAAAGATATAATTTTCATATACTTTGTTACGTAAAAATCCGACTGTATTTATAAAATATTTATGTATTTATGAATTTCGAATTCATTTTTTAAAGCATGTAGACTTTGTGATGAGTATCTCTATTTATCTTAGTGTGATATCTAACGGATCGTGGGGCAACATACATCTGGGCCTGCATAAATAATACAACTATTTATACAAAATAAAAAAAATTAGACTTATTTCTTGAGTTTATATTATATCTTACGGGTAATAATATAACATACAGTCGGACCTCTTTTTAATGAAGTTACTAAATTCCTAAAATAAGCTCGTTATATGAGAAATTCTTTAAATAAAGGTATAATTTTCATATACTTTGTTACGTAAAAATCCGACTGTATTTATAAAATATTTATGTATTTATGAATTTCGAATTCACTTTTTAAAGCATGTAGACTTTGAGATGACTATCGGTAGTTTTCTTAGTATATTTAACGGATCGTTGGGTAACATACTGCTAGGCCTCTATAAATAATACAACTATATATACAAAATAGATAATTAGACTTAATTATTGAGTTTATATTATTTCTTGCGGGTAATAATATAACATACATTCGGATCTCTATTTAACGAAGTTACTAAATTCCTAAAATAAGCTCGTTTTATGGAAATTCTTTAAATAAAGATTTAATTTTCACAGACTTTATTAAGTAGAAATCTGACTGTACTTATAAAATATTTATGTATTTATGAATTTCGAATTCACTTTTTAAAGCATGTCGGCTTTGTGATGACTATCCCTATTTATCTTAGTATGATATCTAACAGATCGTTGGGTAACATACAGCTAGGCCTCTATAAATAATACAACTATACATACAAAATAAAAAATTACACTTATTTATTTAGTTTATAATACATCTTACGGGTAATAATATAACACACAGTCGGACATCTACTTAAATAAGTTACTAAATTCCTAAAATAAGCTCGTTATATGAGAAATTTTTTAGATAAAGATTTAATTTTCATAGACTTCGTTCGTTCGTTAGACTTCGTTTCATAGACTTCGTTCGTATTTATAAAATATTTATGTATTTATGAATTTCGAATACCTTTTTTAAAGCATGTTGACTTTGCGATGACTATCGGTAGTTCTCTTAGTATATCTAACGGATCGTTGGGTAACATACAGCTAGGTCTCTACAAATAATACAACTATATATACAAAATAGATAATTAGACTTATTGATTGAGTTTATATTACTTCTTACAGGTAATAATATAACATACAGTCGGATCTCTATTTAACGAAGTTACTGAATTCCTAAAATAAGCTCGTTATATGATAAATTCTTTAAATAAAGATATAATTTTCATACACTATGTTAAGTAAAATTCCAACTCTATTTATAAAATATTTATGTATTTATAAATTTCGAATTCCTTTTTTAAAGCGTGTATACTTTGTGATGACTATAGCTATTTATCTTAGTATGATATCTAACGGATCGTTGGGTAACATACAGTTGGGCCTCTATAAATAATACAACTATATATACAAAATAAAAAAATAGACTTGTTCATTGAGTTTATATTATATCTTACGGGTAATAATATAACATACAGTCGGACCTCTATTTAACGAAGTTACTAAATTCCTAAAATAAGCTCGTTATATGAGAAACTCTTTAAATAAAGATTTATTTTTCATAGACTTTGTTAAGTAGAAATCCGACTGTATTTATAAAATATTTATGTATTTATGAATTTCGAATTCATTTTTTAAAGCATGTAGACTTTGCGATGACTATCGGTAGTTATCTTAGTATATCTAACGGATCGTTGGGTAACATACAGCTAGGCCTCCATAAATAATACTATATATACAAAATAAAAAAATTAGACTTATTGAGTTTATATTATAGCTTACGGGTAATAATATAACACACAGACGGACCTCTATTTAACGAAGTCTCTATATTCGTAAAATAAACTCGTTATATAAGAAATTCTTTAAATAAAGATTTAATTTTCATAGACTTCGTTAAGTAGAAATCTGACTGTATTTATAAAATATTTATGTATTTATGAATTTCGAATTCTTATTTTAAAACATGTAGACTTTGTTATGACTATCGCTATTTATCTTAGTATGATATCTAACGGATCGTTAGGTAATATACAGCTAGGCCTCTATAAATAATACAACTATATATACAAAATAAAAAATTAGACTTATTGAGTTTATATTATATCTTACGGGTAATAATAAATACACATTCGGACCTCTATTTAACGAAGTTACTAAATTCCTAAAATAAGCTCGTTATATGAGAAATTCTTTAAATAAAGATTTAATTTTCATAGACTTCGTTAAGTAGAAATCCGACTGTTTTTATAGAATATTGATGTATTTGTGAATTTCTAATTCATTTTTAAAGCATGTCCACTTTGTGATGATTATTGCTATTTATCTTAGTATGATATCTAACGGATCGTTGGGTAAAATTAGGCTGATCCTCCATAAGTAATATAACTATATATACAAAATAAAAAATTAGATTTATTTATTGAGTTTATATTACATCTTACAGGTAATAATATAACATACAGTCGGACCTCTATTTAACGAAGTTGCTAAATTCCTAAAATAAGCTCGTTATATGAGAAATTCTTTAAATAAAGATATAATTTTCATATACTTTGTTACGTAAAAATCCGACTGTATTTATAAAATATTTATGTATTTATGAATTTCGAATTCATTTTTTAAAGCATGTAGACTTTGAGATGACTATCGCTATTTCAAATTAAATTCACAATGTTAGATTATTTAATTAATGCACACATATTAACTAAAATTTCCTTTTACATTAATTTATGTTTCTAAAGGAAGAGACAAAAAAAAAAGGTATTTGCTAAAATTCTGAGAACAGAATTTTCCTTCTTCTCAGAGCTATTTATTTGATTACTATGTATTAAAGGTACTTTCAAAGCATTCCAATCTATTCACAAGAAATTCACTGTAATGTATCTTAATGAGTAATAACTACCCACCCTTTGCAGATAAAAAACAAATGAAAGAAAATTAAGAATTCTGAGAATTTGTTTTCAGAGTTTACGACAAGAATCGCAACCTTAAAAATAAAACAAATAAATAAAGAAATGCGTCAAAATTCGATCTTTTCAAAGATAGAATTCTAACGCATTTTAAATAAATAACAAATACCATTTGAATTTAAGCTTAATCTAATAGGGCTGTCACCAGAAATAATTATTCTCTTTGATCGGTGGATAGAAAATCCATCGATCAAAGTTAAAAGTTATTTATAGATATTTATTTTCCCGATACATATTGTAACGTACTGGAGATATGGTAGGCGAAGCCGTCAATGGAACAGGCTAGAAAACTGTTTAATCTAGACTAAATATTTTATTCAGGTGAATAAATTATGTACAGCTATGTACAGATTCAGTAGATTTCTAAATATTCTGGAATCTCGTCCTGAGATAGCATTCACACAATAAGGATGCGTGGGTACTGGGTACAATGCGGCTAAGGCTTCTAAATCACTGGAACAGTTCGCTAATTAGTGTCGGTAATAAACGCTGACACTATCAGCTCCGGGCTGACGATTTGTAAAGTCGGCTTTCATACCAAGGTTCGAAAGCTCAGAGTGCGTATCACGCTGGGGTTCGTGAAGGAAACTCGGGATGCAAGTCGATCCAAAATGAGAGCAAGGGTCACTCTCGGCTACCTACTTCTATGCACGAAGTAAAAAAAAAAAAATAGTAAAATAACGGGAATGGGATTCCCAAGTCGAAAGTCGACTTCTTAGCAAACAGAGACGCTAGCGGTCTCTAAACAAGCAAACTCCGGAAATCGGAGAGACGAGCGGACTGCTCTCGAGCTCCACACAGCAGCTCCAAAAGCAACTCTCAAGAAGAAGCCTCAAGAAGAAAAAGCCCCGTCTTGGCTCAGCCACTCTACTTTTATAGCGGTCCCGGTTCCCTTTAAGCGATTCTTCTGGCAACTTCTAGAACCAGGATGATGCAATCTTGCGGTCACTTCCCGCCTGAATCAGCTGTTTCGTTTCCATATGTGGCCGAAAAGCCGTCTTTAAATCAGCCGACCCAAACAACTTAATTTCCTTTTTCGCTACCGCTAATGGGCGCACATGTGGCATTGTAATTATTTACAATCATTTCCCCGAGTCTTTTCACTCAATAGTCTCACAAAGTCTCAGACGCGCTGGCTCCAGCACACGGACAGTTTTCAATTAAGTCCAGGACCTAGTACACAACGTATATTGTTAGACCACCCGTTTCTACCTGCCTCTAACCGTAATTGTCCGCTGCGAAAGGCCACCTTCCGCTCCTCTTTCTTTAGGGTCATGTAACGGATCGTTACAATATAAAGATACAGTGGACTCCGCTTAGTGTCATCAGTTTGGGACACCGTGATTTTAATAACAATAAACGATATGCAAAATTAGATAAATTTTACCTCTCCTTTAATTCACACGTACTAAATAAAATGAAAAACTCACCTTTATGCACTGTATATTATCCTTTAAACCAAAAGAAATGTATGCATAATTAAAAAAAATTGATCAATTGTTGACTGTCTAAAATTATTTCCAAGAAGCTCATTGATACATTGTTAGTAATCATAATGTTTTTTAATGTCATCGGAGCGGTATTGTACTCCACGCGTCAACACTTTCAATGCATTTCTCATTTCAGCTCTTGGAGGAGGTGGCTCAATATCAAGAGACTAGCATATAGCCCGTCATATGACGGGATCAGTAAAATTTTTAATTTTCCAGAATTGTAAAGGTACCCTATGAGGCAGGTAAAAAAATGGTTTGTTTTTTGGCTGAGAATTATCGTTCTACAAAAATAATCGATTAAAATTATCACTTATGTACCTAATCAAATATTTAACCCAAATATAAAAGAAAATTATTTAGGTAATATCTAAGTTTAGGGATAAAACGTATG
>CM063506.1:61819894-61834894 GCA_032207245.1 Pardosa pseudoannulata | reverse complement strand
TGGAAATTTCTGTTCTTAGTACACGATAAGAAGTAAAAACTTTAATAGGAAACAAAGTTAACAGAAAAAAAGCACCCCTCTTGCAAAGCATCGAATTCTGATTCCTTTTAAGCAAATTTCGAATATCGTTTGAAATTACGTTAATTTAATTCGGGCTGTCTTCAGAAAGGAGAACTATTTTCCTCTATTAGTAAATTTTCATACATTTAATAGTTATTTTATATAAATTTATTTTCATCATATATAAACAGATATCAATCTTTATAAAAATTTTATGTGTCTTTCTGTTTTGTTTTGTTTTTAATTCATTTTCTAAAACGTGTAAGGTTTGAAAGACAAGCGCTATTTAAAATTAAAGTCAATAACTGCATCATTTCGTTATTCTTAAGAGATATTTTAAGATTTCCTTCTACAAACTGAGATCTATATTTCCAAAGACAAAAAAAAAATATTTATTTGCTAAAATGATATAAATAATTATAAAAATTTTATGTGTCTTTCTGTTTTGATTTGTTTTTAATTCATTTTCTGAAGCGTGTATGTTTGCAAGACAAACGCAATTTAAAATTAGTCACAGTAACTGCATCATTTTGTTAATGTTAAGAGATATTTTAAGATTTTCTCCTACAAACTGAGATCTATATTTCTATAGATTAAAAAAAAATATTTATTTGCTAAAATTCTGAAAGGAAAATTTTTCTCCTGCTCAGCGTTACTTATTTGATCACTATGAATTAAAATAGCATTCAAAGCATTCGAATCGATTCATTAGAAATTCACTGTGAAAATAACTTAATCATTGATTACTACACTAATAGTCTTACTGATAAAAAAAATAAAGGAAATTACGAATACTGAAAATTTATCTGCCTGGTACGAGACAAAAAGCAGAAGCCTTAAAACAAAACAAATAAGTACAGTTTTAAAAAAAATCATCCCTCTTTTCAAAGGATCGAATTCTGATTCCTTTTAAGTAAATTTCGAATATCGTTTGAATTTAAGCTAATTCTATTCGTGCTGTTTTCAGAAAGTAGCAGACGATCTTATATAACTCGTCCTCTCCGAAGAGGAGACAGTTCTCAGTGTTCTCTCTCTGTGGTCTGCAGTGCCCCAGTTCTCCTCTGTTTATTGATTGTTGCTATTTTCATCCCAGTTGTTTATCACGAAAGCTTCTGTTTTGGAAAAGAAGAATGGGGGAAAAAATATGTATATGTTGAAGAATGAGTCGGGAATTTAATTGTAAAGAGGATTTTTGTTGATTCGTTTTTAATGGGTTCTTGCGTCAGATTAGAGGATTATTTTGATTTTTACATTGTCTTTGAAAACTCGTTAAGTAATTAATTCTTAATTCATGCATCACTCGTTTTTTCGTATTTGTTTTAAAACTGGTTCCATTTAAGGGATAATTCATTTTCGTGTATTATGAATCCTAATGCTTGTTATACTTTACCCAGATACTTAAACACTTTTTGAGTTGCAGGAGTTATTCTTACAGTTTCAACTCGAAAAGTTGGCTTGTAGTATTTGTTTTAAAACTGGTTCCATTTTAGGGATAATTCATTTTCGTGTATTATGAATTCGAATGCTTGTTAAACTTTACCCAGATACTTAAACACTTTTTGAGTTGCAGGAGTTATTCTTACAGTTTCAACTCGAAAAGTTGGCTTGTAGTATTTGTTTTAAAACTGGTTCCATTTTAGGAATAATTCATCTTCGTGTTTTATGAATTCGAATGCTTGTTAAACTTTACCCAGATACTTAAACACTTTTTGAGTTGCAGGAGTTATTCTTACAGTTTCAACTCGAAAACCTGGCTTGTAGTATTTGTTTTAAAACTGGTTCCATTTTAGGGATAATTCATTTTCGTATTTTATGAATTCGAATGCTTGTTATACTTTACCCAGATACTTAAACACTTTTTGAGTTGCAGGAGTTATTCTTACAGTTTCAACTCAAAAAGTTGACTTGTAGTATTTGTTTTAAAACTGGTTCCATTTTAGGGATAATTCATTTTCGTGTATTATGAATTCGAATGCTTGTTAAACTTTACCCAGATACTTAAACACTTTTTGAGTTGCAGGAGTTATTCTTACAGTTTCAACTCGAAAAGTTGTCTTGTAGTATTTGTTTTAAAACTGGTTGATAATTCATTTTCGTGTATTATGAATTCGAATGCTTGTTAAACTTTACCCAGATACTTAAACACTTTTTGAGTTGCAGGAGTTATTCTTACAGTTTCAACTCGAAAAGTTGGCTTGTAGTATTTGTTTTAAAACTGGTTCCATTTTAGGGATAATTCATTTTCGTGTATTATGAATTCGAATGCTTGTTAAACTTTACAAAAATACTTAACTCTTTTTGAGTTGCAGGAGTTATTCTTACAGTTTCAACTCGAAAAGTTGGCTTGTAGTATTTTTTTTTAAAGTGGTTCCATTTTAGGGATAATACATTTTCGTGTATTATGAATTCGAATGCTGTTAAACATCACCCAGATGCTTAAACATTTTTTCGAGTTGCAGGAGTTATTTTTACAGTTTCAAATCGTAGAGCTGGCTTGTATTATTTCGTTTGCTCAATATTTGGATGAATATTTAATACTGTTGTCATTAGACAGGCATGAATTTGATAAGACATACACATATATACTATTCAAAATAAATTATTACCAACAGTTTTTCTTATATATAATTATATGCATATTCCTGTCTATAACAGTACGTTAGAGACAATGACAGATACGGTTAAGGTGTGTTTGTATCAACCGTATTAGTTTTAATGCAATTATAAATATTAAATATCAGTACTAAATTTCATTTACTTTTTAATTAAATTTCATTTACTTTTTTACTAAATTTTATTTTAGTTATAAAAAATAGGTAAATTTCAAAAGAAGGGCTCTATTTAGTTTGAGACCCCCATCTCCCGTGGAATTATATCCTAGTTATCACTATTTATTTGTGAGACTATGCGGTATTAATATTGATACTTATTTTTCGCATATTACAGTGGAACCCGTTTAAGAAGTTTTCTCGCTTAAGACGTTCTATCTCTGTGGTTCCAATTCTATTTACATAACTACAGTGGATTCCGCTTCATATGATCGCGGTTAATGTTATCAATCACTTATTGTTATCGAAATCACTTGTCCCCATTTCTTCTATTCATTTGTATGTTAAAATTATCGCTTTATGTGATCTTTACATCGGTTAATGTTATCAGTTTTCGAACCTCATTTTAACTGGCAAAGGTATATTCACAATATAATTATAAGGAACCCATTCTTTTCTTTCCTTTCGCTGTTGTTTGAATTTCCCAGAATTCTCCCTCTTCCACCTAGGGAAATGGGGAATGATCAAAGGAGTGGGATATTACATGTGATGAAATTTTTCAAGGCGCCTCCACACTATGGTCCACTGCAAGCCATCACCACCGTCTGGAGGGGGTTTGGCTTATCGTGGCCGATGGCAGCAGACGATAAAATAGCCTTGGCGGACGATGGCTTCCGAGGCGGTTTTTCTCCAAAGATCAAAGGCAGCCAGATGCGCAACTAAAGTGCGCAGTAGACCCTATGGACGAATCAATGCGTTCAGCTCATTCAGTGGCCCAGCGTGTGGATGCGACCCGTGAACCATCGTTCGAGGTCACCATCAGGAAGTGGTGAACAACTGGCCATAGTGTGGAGGCTACATCAGAAATACGCAAAACCTGCTGGGGGTCAATGGTTGTCAGATAAGCAGAAGGCAACACATTATTATCAAAACTGAGAAGAAGCGTATTCACATTTTATACCCTGCTCGCATACATGCATCCTGTCGATATGGAAGACAGAAAGCGAAATGATTTAACGTTAAAACAAAAGATCAATATTTTAAATCGTTATGACAGGTTACCAAAAATGAGTCAACGCAATGCTGCAGCGCAGTTAAACATTTCTCAGCCTCTGAATTGCATTGAAAGTGTCGAAACGGGGAGTACAACACCGCTCCGATGACTTTAAAAAACATTATGATTACGAACAATTTATCAATAAGCTTCATAGAAAAAATTGTAGACATTCAACAATTTATTTTTTTAATTATGTATACAAGAATAATATAATCTTTTAAAGAATAATATAGGTACATAAATATTGGTTTTTTCATTTTATTTTCAAATTTAGTACGTGTGAATTAAAGGGGGAGGTAAATTTATTTAATTTTGCATATCGTTTATTGTTATCAATCGGTTATTTTATCAAAATCAGAGTGTCCCAAACTGATAACATTAAGCGGAATCCACTGCATAATAACAAATTTCCCTGTTTAAGAAGTTTTACTTCCTGTAAACTCCATTGTGAGGCTTGATTGATATACAGTACTTTTTTTACAGTAATAATTATTCTAAATTAAGGAGTTTTGATGCTCTGCTTTTGGCAAATAGGAAAATGGCCTGGCAAATGGAATTATTTATAAGAGTAATCAATTCAGTTCTTTTCCCGAATATCCCAAACGGGAATAAACGTTATGAACTGCAACAATGAGTTTGTTATAAAGAAATCAATCACGAATGTTTAGTAATAAAAATTTTAAAGTAAATTAATATAATATTATTTATAATTCTTTTAATTTATGTACTTAATGTTAAAAGAATAATTAAAACATTATCCATAATTAAGGTTAAAATGTTTTTTTTTTTCACAAAAATCCCAAACGGAAATTAAGGTTTTAAATCACAATATTGAATTTTTTTTACAAAGAAGTCAAGAGCGAATTTTTAGTAATAAAAATATTAAGGTAAATAAATTAATATAACATTATTTATAGTTATTTTAATCTATTTATTTGTAATTAATTTTAAAAGAATAATTAAAACATTATCTATGATTAAGGTTAAAATGTTCTTTTCACGAAAATCCCAAACGGAAATTAAAGTTTTAAATTACAATATTGAATATTTTTTTACAAAGAAGTCAAAAGCGAATTTTTAGTAATAAAAATATTAAGGCAAATAAATTAATATAACATTATAATTTTTTTTTAATCTATTTATTTGTACTTAATGTCAAAAGAATAATTAAAACATTATCCTTGGTTAAGGTTAAAAATATTCTTTTAACGAAAATCCCAAACGGAAATTAAAGTTTTGAATTACAATATTAAATTTTTTTATAAAAAACCCAAGAGTGAAATTTTAGCAATAAAAATATTAAGGTAAATAAATTAATATAACATTATTTATAGTTCTTTTAATATATGTTTGTACTTAATGTTAAAAAATTAATTAAAACATCCTTGCTTAAGGTTAAAATGTTCTTTACACGTAAATCTCAAACGGGAATGAAAGTTTTGAATTACAGCATTAATATTTTTTTATAAAGAAATCAAGCGGGAATTTTTAGGAATAAAAATATTAAAGTAAATTAATATAAAATTATTCGTCGTTCTTTTAGTCTAGAAATTCTTGCTTCTTTCACTTAGTTATGATGCGATAAATTAAATAGTTAATAGCTTGCGTTTAACCGGGAAAAATAATGCTTGAAATAATGACATAAAACGCTCGAAAAAGGGGAATCCCAACTCCGATTTAAAAAAAAAAAAAATTCGAAAACCTTCCTAGGGATATACCTAATAATTTCCCAAATTTTCACGGCGATTGGATGTATGGATTTTGAATCTATCGAGTTCAGACAGACACACATTTATTTTTATGTATATAGATTTATAATTAATGTTTTTCTTGGAGTTGTTTTTAGTGCTAGTCTCAATCATCATTCTGTTCTATGAAAAATATAACTTTTGTATATATATTTGGTAAAAAATTTATTAAGACTCACAATGGGGTTTGAAGAAAATTAAACTTCTTAAGCTGGAAAAGGTTTAAAAGTAAAACCTCTTAAAAGACGAAACTTAACTATTATAGATATATCATTAAAATTGGAACCATAGAAATAGGACGTTCTAAACTAGAAAATTTATTAGACGGGAACTTTTTAAACGGGTTCGCTCCACTGTATACATAAATTATTTTAATAAAATAATTTTAATGCAAAATTTGTTTTTTTTCCATATTGTATAAAATTATCATTCTAGTGCACGTAAATGGCATGGCATTTTTAAATATTAACTATTTGGTGTTAGTGTTATCAATTTTCTTTTCACACTTTGTGCATGAAAACTGGTTTGATCATTTGCTTTTTTATTATAATTCTTTTATAGGGGATTGCGGATACGTTCAGCTGCACAGACGTCATAACGAAACAACCCAAAACGGATTAAGGGATGGTCAAGATGAATATTTAATGTTCCAAACTTAAAGTTTTCTTGTGCTACAGACGTGCAGACGTAAGATTAGTCTAGTCAAAATGCATCCACACTTATCTAAAATGATTACTTTCGTTGAAATTTGAAGATTGAAAATTTACTCGAATGAACTTCGATCTTAACCTCGTGCGAGAAAGTAAAAATGAAATAATATAGAATGGCATTTAAAGAAACATTTGACAACAAGGTTTAATTTAAGGAGCACCATTTTTTTTATTTTCTTCCATTAATGAGTAAAAAAATTAAAAATTTAAAAAAAAAGAAGAAAAAGGGTCGATTTTGTTACTTTGTGATAACAAAATGAATAAACATTCTCAGAATGCGTGATGCTACAGATAGGAATTATTGAAACATTGCTAATTGAGCAGAAATCAAGATTAAATTTTGCTTAAATGTGATTTTGATTTGCTTTTAATTATAATTATTTTATTATAATTATAACATTTAATTTATAATTATTTTAATTGTTCTGTTATTTTTATTATACATGTATACAAGTTTCACAAATTTAAGTTGATGAATTTTATAATCTCATTGTAACATTCCCCATCAATAAAGAACTCAGGACAGCAAAGCAGTGCTGTAGCAGGTTTTGCGTTATCCAAGGTGCACCATCTGCCATCCCAAAATGCCATCTGAAACTGCCATCCCAGAATGCAGTGGCCCTTTTTAATGGTCTGACTGCACATGACTGTTTACAAGACCATCTCTACAGATTTGGGATGGTGGATTCACTGGACTGTGTTTTATGTGACTCTAGTCATCTAATGACTGTTGAACATTTAAATAATTGTGCTGTACTTTAGCAGTATGAGGACATCGTTAAAAAGTCTTGGAGAGCCCGTGAACTAATGCCTTAGGCACTAATTATTCAGAATTTGTAAAATAGATTGTAACATCCTTCTTCTTCGTCAGCACTACAGCCTGTTACAGGCCAAGGCCTTCTCCCCGAGCTTCCTCCACCTGACTCTATCAAAGACGCCAATGATGGACTCCCAGTTCTCTTAAATCCCTCTCTACAGAATATCCACCTCTACTACTACCCACCTCTTGAGTGGTCTTCCTCTTTTTCGCTTGCCTTCAATTTTTGAAAAGGTGACTAGTTCAGATGGGTTAGAATCTTCATATCTAAAATGATGTCCCAGCCATCTAATCCGTCTGGCCTTAATAACTTTGACAATATCTAGTTCTTTAAATCTATTGTATATTTCATAATTATATTGAATTCTATCGACATCATTTTGTTTAAATGCTTCGAAGATTTTTCCAAGTTTCTTTCTCTCAAAAATCAATAGCTTATATTTTTCATATTTATTTAATGGTCAACACTCGTTACCATATATGAACAATAGGACAATAATGCTATAGAACCATATAGAACAATAATGTTATATTAATGTTAAAAAATTGTAACGTTCACTGTTCCCTTAAACTAAGTCCTTGTACGTGCATACAGATGTAAGCTCAAACTAGTCAAAATACAATCAGGCCTGGCCAAAGAGAGCACTTCCGTTGAAACCTGAAGACCGATAGCTTACGCGATTACAATACTTTCTTTACTTTGTGGAAAGAAGTAAAAATAAATAAGTAACGAATGCCATTTAAAGAAACGGTTGATAACAAGAATAAATTTAATGACCATCATTTTTTTTTATCAAATTACTTCAATGCGCAATAAAAAATGAAAAATTAAAAAAAAGAAGGATCGATTCTGTTACTTTGTGATAACGAAATCAATAAACATTCCAAGAATGCGGCTATAGATAGGAATTATTGAAACATTGTTAAATGCGCTGAAACAAAGATTACATTTTGCTTAAATGTGATTTTTATATGCTTTTAATTCTAATTATTTTATTATAACTGTAATGTTAAATTTATAATTATTTTAATTATTCTGTTTTTTATTTGCATATGTATACAAGTCTCTTAAATTTAAGTTGATTTTTATAATCTCATTGTAACGTTCCCCATCAATAAAGAACTCAGGACAGCAAAGCAGTGCTGTAGCAGGTTTTGCGTTATCCAGGGTGCACCACGAGGAAACCTTCCTCTTTACATCCCAGAGTGGCCCTTTTTAGGGGTCTGACTGGACATGACGGTTTACAAGACCATCTTTACAGAGCTGGGGTGATGAATTCACCGGACTGTGTTTTGTGTGACTCTAGTCATCCAATGACTTTTGAACATTTAAATAATGGTGGTGTACTTTATCAGTATGAGGGCATTGTTAAAAAGAATTGGAGAGCCCGTGAACTAATACCTTAGGCGCTAATTATTCAGAATTTATAAAATAAATTGTAACGTCCTTCTTCGTCAGCACTACAGCCTGTTACAGGCCTAGACCGTTTCTCCCAGCTTCCTCCATCTGACTCTATCAAAGACATTAGATCGAAAATGATGCACTTCCAGTTCTCTTAAATCCCTACAGAATCTATCCACCTGGTAGGGTCTTCATCTTTTTCGCTTGCCTTCAATATTTGTAAAAGTCATTAGTTTAGTTAGGTTAGAATCTTCATATCTAAAATGGTGTCCCAGCCATCTAATCCGGCTGGCCTTAATAACTTTGACAATATCTGGTTCTTTAAATCTATTGTATATTTCACAATTATATTGAATTCTATAGACATCATTTTGTTTAACTGCTCCAAAATTTTTTAAAGTATTTTTCTATCAAAAATCAATAGCTTATCTTTTTCATATTTATTTAATGGCCAGCACTCGCTGACATATAGAACAATAGGACAATAATATTATAGAACCATACAGAACATATAGAACAATAATGTTATATTAATGTTAAAAAATTGCAACTTCCACTGTTCCCTTAAACTAAGTCCTTCTACGTGCATACAGATGTAAGCTTTAACTAGTCAAAATACATTCAAGCTTGGTCAAAATGAGCAGCACTTCCGTTGAAACCTGAAGACCGATAGCTTACGCGATTACAATACTTTCTTTACTTTGTGGAAAGAAGTAAAAATAAATAAGCAACGAATGCCATTTAAAAGAAGCATTTGACAACAAGAATAAATTTAACGACCATCATTTTTTTTATCATCTTACTTCAATGCGCAATAAAAAATGAAAAAATTAGAAAAAGAAGGGACGATTCTGTTACTTTGTGATAACGAAATGAATAAACATCCCCAGAATGCGTGATGCTATAGATAGGAATTATTGAAACATTGTTAAATGCGCAGAAATCAAGATTAGATTTCGCTACTCTTTTGTGATCTGTGAGAAAACTGCATTGTTGGTAGAATAAGGCTGATGACGTAATGAATCGATATATCGAACGTTCTGAGAGAGAAAGAGCTAGCGAGCAAGATAATACGCTCTGAGATAGGTGTGCGGGAAGATATATGTGACGACTTCCAAATCGTCGTTGCTTTTCATATTCTGCAGAAATAATTTCAATTTTTTGTATCTTTGAGAATTTTGGTTTGGAATTCGGCAAAAAAATAATTTTAAGCAACTAACAATATATTTTATTACAATTATTTTATTAACAATATATTTTCAACTTCGTTTTAGAGAATTAGTCAAGAGTCTTTAATTCCCTTTTTGAGTCATTAGATCAATATTAATTGTTATTATATATCCTTTATATATATTCTAGAGCAACGGGCATGCTGTTCTGGCATATTCTATTTTAAGCTTCTAATAAAAGTAATTTCTAAAGAGTTTTCAACCCACTGTTAGAATAATTAGGTCAATATTAATTGTCAATATATACCCTTTATATATTCTAGAGCAATAAGCATGCTGTTCTGGGATATACTTCTAGTTTAAGCTTCTGATAAAAGTAATTGTTAAAGAGTTTTCAAACCACTTTTAGAATAATTAGGTCAATATTAATTGTCAATATATACCCTTTATATATTCTAGAGCAATAAGCATGCTGTTCTGGGATATACTTCTAGTTTAAGCTTCTGATAAAAGTAATTTAGAAAGAGTTTTCGACCACCTTTCAGAATAATTAGGTCAATATTAGTTGTTAATATATACCCTTTATATATTCTAGAGCAATAAGCATGCTGTTCTGGGATATACTTCTAGTTTAAGCTTCTGATAAAAGTAATTTCTAAAGAGTTTTCAACCTAATTTTAGAATAATTAGGTCAATATTAGTTGTTAATATATACCCTTTATATATTCTAGAGCAATAAGCATGCTGTTCTGGGATATACTTCTAGTTTAAGCTTCTGATAAAAGTAATTTAGAAAGAGTTTTCGACCACCTTTCAGAATAATTAGGTCAATATTAGTTGTTAATATATACCCTTTATATATTCTACAGCAATAAGCATGCTGTTCTGGGATATACTACTAGTTTAAGCTTCTGATAAAAGTAATTTCTAAAGAGTTTTCAACCCAATTTTAGAATAATTAGGTCAATATTAGTTGTTAATATATACCCTTTATATATTCTAGAGCAATAAGCATGCTGTTCTGGGATATACTTCTAGTTTAAGCTTCTGATAAAAGTAATTGTTAAAGAGTTTTCAAACCACTTTTAGAATAATTAGGTCAATATTAGTTGTTAATATATATCCTTCATACATTCTAGAGCAATAAGCATGCTGTTCTGGGATATGCTTCTAGTTTAAGCTTCTGATAAATTAATTTCTAAAGAGTTTTCCAGCTACTTTTAGAATAATTAGGTCAATATTAGTTGTTAATATATACCCTTTATATATTCTAGAGCAATAAACATACTGTTTTGGGATATATTTCTAGTTTAAGCTTCTGATAAAAGTAATTTCTAAAGAGTTTTCAATTAGAATAATTAGGTCAATATTAGTTGTTAATATATACCCTTTATATATTCTAGTAAAGTGTGTATGTTGTTCCGGTATACTCTTCTAGATTAAGTTTCGGGTAAAATTAATTAGTTAAGAGTTTTCAAGCCACTTTTAAAATAAATTATTATTTCTACTATATCTAGAATATAAACAGGATATATATTAACAATATTAATAGTTAATTCACATCCAGTATATATTCTAGAACAATATACATATTGTTTTGAGATGCCTTTCTAGTTTAAGCGTCT
Source organism: Pardosa pseudoannulata (assembly GCA_032207245.1). Taxonomy (NCBI): domain Eukaryota; kingdom Metazoa; phylum Arthropoda; class Arachnida; order Araneae; family Lycosidae; genus Pardosa; species Pardosa pseudoannulata. The sequence goes on along the minus strand of CM063506.1, from coordinate 61,823,538 downwards.
AATAAAATTAACTACGAAACATAACAGTATGAGTATATTATAACGATAACCTAAATTAACTATCCTAAAACTAATCTTAAATAGTCCTAAAATCAACAATAAACTACAATTAAAATCCTAAAACTAATCTTAAACTAGTCTTAAACAGAGTAATTTGATTAACATACAGTCGTTCTATCACTAGCCTTTGGTCTGCAATAACTGAGATCATTTTAACCCTGTATACACTTTTTTTTCCCTAGCAATGGTATATTAAAATAGTTTTTGCCTTAAAAGGGATTTAAAAAAAAATTATTTAGCTTGTAAAGTAAATTTAGTTTTATTTTTATTTGTTTTTTTAACTTAATTTTATTTAGTTTTATTTATATTTTATCGTATTGTATTTTTAATTTATTTTATTTTATTGTATTGTATTTTTATTTAATTTAATTTTATTGTATTTTTATTTTATTTTATTTATTTATTTATTTGTGAGAAGTACATTTACCAAAGTCAGGTTGGTGTCATTAGAAGGTTGGATATTTTATGCTTATTATTTATATTTATGTCGTGAAATAAATGAAAATATACATAAAATATCATGATGGTACGAAGAATTATGTACAGAATAAATTGACTTCTTAATGTTGTCTTCATCTATATTCTAACCTTAATTAATAAAATCATGTTGTGAGGTTTTTTTTTTATCATTTCTGAAGTTATTAATAAATGTAGATCTAATAGGAAGTGATAAAATGGCTTATTATAGACATTTTAAAACAGTGAATTTAGGGGTGAATATATTTACCACGAGTATAGAGAGGTTTAATGAAGTTTATGCTTATTTAAAAATATATATTAGTGTTTAGATTACATTTCGTATTTCACAGTAAAGAAAGTCTAGAAAAGATAGATAGAGATTATAAGCATGGCAATCATTAATGGCATTCTTATATTTAGCAACTAAATCATTTTCACAGCTTAAATTGATTTTCACCGCCATATACTTGACACTCTTTAACGAAAAAGAAAGCTGGAATCATGTCTCCAATTCACTGTTAAAAAAGGGAGAGAATAAATAGCATTTTTTGACCACAAATGAACCTTATAATTCATTCAAGGCTCATTTTACGGAATATTACTAGAATAAGTGTTATTTAAGACGTTACTCACGTTTTCAAGGAAATAAATCAAAGTAAAATATTAGAATATGGAGAGACAATGATGATGAAAAAAAGGTCTTTTAACGGCTCTACCAGTGGATGAAAACGTCTGCATCCACTTCATGATTTTCAAGGTCATGAAGAAAAACTCTTCTTCAGGGCATGATTAATGTTCATCCCCAAATAGGTATTAAAGCGAAAGGTAAACAAAGTGTGACGAAAGCCTTCTAGTGTGACTTTTTGACATCGAAGTGATATGACAAATGTCCTATCAGTTCAAGGACACGTCACAATCAACGCTAGAATAATCAAGCTTAAACGGGTCTTAATTTCTGTCATGGAATTGAATTATTATTATTATGCTTCTTATTAGTATTAATACTTTAAATGCATAGCTTTTTTTTCCGGGTTAAGCCGGCATAAAGTTCACTAGTTCCATGGAAACTACAGTATCGACATTACACTCAGAGCCTGATTATCGCATGGGCACTTGGTTACGTAGAAATTCAAGGTCAAGTACCTCAAACACTCTTGCTAAGGAAAGAAGGTCAGTTATTTAATCAGAAATAATTCATGTGGTGTTGTGGTATTCTACAAAAGATGAAGTCTGCTTCTGAATGACAATTTATTTCAATTTCAGTCACGTATCTCAGTCGGCTTAATTTTGAACATTTTTTTTTAATTCCAGATAATAAAATATAACTAATTGTGATGAACTGCTAGATTTCCTTTCATTTTTACCATCCTACCTCTTGATCATATTGTAGAGTATCCATTAAAATTGTGCTGTAGAGGTATATTTAAGGATAGGCATTAAATCTTATGCAAATCAAAATATCAACTAAGTGAATTTTCCTCTCTTATGTCTTCTGTATTTACCAACTACATGGAACTGTGGAATCCCCACATCTACTTTTTTCCTCCCACTTTTTGTCAATTTAATTTAACTCATCGGCTCAACAGCACAATTTGGAGGCAAAGGCTTACGGTGCAAATCTCCGTTTTTGAGACCAAGGCTGCTAACATATTACAGTCGACATATGTCACTGGTGATTTCTGCGTCATAATGACGTCACAAATCGCCAGATATGGGAATTTGGTACTATAAATTTCTCTCTCTGACACGCAGAAGTCACCAGTGACATATGTCGACCGTAATATGGTAGCACCCCAAGGGTTCAGTCGACATATGTCACTGGTGACTTCTACGTCATAATGACGTCAGAAATCGCCAGAGGTGGTAATTTCGAATCATAAATTCCCCTCTCTGATATCATTATGACGCAGAAGACACCAGTGACATATGTCGACTGTAATATGGTAGCACCCTTAACAAGGGACAACAGTTTGTCAAATATTCACTTCTTGAGATTGATTAAATTCCGAACAACAAATTCTGTTCGGTGAAATTAAAGTTTAAAAATAAAGATTTTCGTATAGGAAATGCAGTTGCAGTTTTATTTCCTACTGCTTCACAAAAGAAATAACTAGCTAGGTTGGCAAATTGCTAAGTTCGTGGTTAATGAAAAGTTAACTAATTAAAATTCTAACTATTCGATTTATTAAAAATTAACGTGGGATAAGTGGAAATAAGATTATATAAAAGGCCTTACTATAGGTCGAAATTATTTCTGAAGTACATTATAGGTAGTAAACCTACAAACTAAACCAAACCTGACTGATAAACCCAGACAAAAGTCCCTTTTATACTCTGTTAAAGTAAAGTTAATCGTCAATTAACTATTGGTATATGGTTTTTAAACTTTGATTAGTCTTAATATACTATGGGGAATACCAAAATAGGTTACATAAATTATATTACGATAGCTGGGCATCATCTCAGAAATAAATTATGAATACTACTTAAATGATTATGTTAATTCAGTTTTAACTACTGGTCAATGGTTGTTAAATTTCCATTAGTCTTACGAAACTGAGGGATTGTAAAAATAGGTTATATACAGGGCCTGATTATTGCGCGGGCACTTAGGGCACGTGCCCTGAGCATGAAAATTTTAGGGGTCACTAAAATTGAATCGAGTGCTTAAAACACATATTAAGTGGGAAAAACTGCAAACTTACACTACCATCCTGACTAAGCTTTAGTAACTTTAGTAGCTTTACTAAGCTTTAGTAGCTTTAGTAGCCTTAGTTTTGACTTAGCTTTAATAAATTATTGTACGAGGTAATTGTGTTTGTCATGATCTCTATTGTTTCCTATTTACTTTAATTTTACTGTTATTTACCTGATAATTATTCCCTCAACAAACCTGGTGCTCTTTTTATCCTATGGGTTATAGTATATTTATAAGACAGATTATTAGCAACGTACCACTATAAACTATTAAATCATCTCATCCATTTAAATTATTTTTAATTCTATTATTTATTTTCTGCACCACAGAGCTTGTGAGTGTGACAAGGTAAAAATAAAAAAGTGGATCACTCTAGATCTTTAAAAGTCCTTAATTTTTAGCGTGGCAAAACAGAGATAATAATAAT
>CM063506.1:61764894-61812394 GCA_032207245.1 Pardosa pseudoannulata | reverse complement strand
CCGTCCTCCGACGACAAGCTTCATGTTCACAAGAAAAGTCAGGAAGTTGGGCGAATTGCTAAAATTTGGTTGCATCCTTTATGCTTGTGAGGCATATATCTTTTACGCTAGCAAAAAAAAAATAATGTTTAGGGTCACTGTTATGCTGGGTCATGCCCCTACCCCTTTTCTCATCGATTGTGGAGTCAATACGCGTAACTAAAGAGGTCTTGAGACGCCAAGCAGAATAAAACCAGACTAGTCTGCCGGGACTTAGCCTAATAGATGGTATCAAACCTGTCCGGATGAACTTCAGCTAGATGGTTGCTATTCTGGAAGCAAGATAAAAGACGAATTACACAAGTCCAGATAAGCAGCTAAAGTGCTCTTCTGCGTGGAAGTGAGCGGTATATGAGATCGATAAGGGAAAAATTCCTGCGGCGATAAGTGTTACACGGCAGTGATTTCACTTTCATTAATGATCACCTATCGCGCGATGAAAGCGATGGGTATTGTTTCAAATTTTTCCCTTACGAGCAGATAATGCGATCTAAATCGTTCATCCGAATACATTACCAAAGAATTGTGATCCGGATTAAAAAATCAAAGAAATAAAAAATAAAGATTGATGGATCATTTGTTTAATTCTGTGAAGGTATAACTAAGAAAATAGGTCCTATAAAGAATACTAACTCCGTTCCACTGAACCATGCAATCAGTGCAAACGGTAGGCTTGTTTTACACTGTGTAGCATTACACACACACACATGCATACTGATAAATATATGTACACACAATGCATATCGAAGCGTACATTGAGTACTTAATAACAAAAATAGGGCTGAAGGTTACGGCGAAATTCAGGGAGTAGAAATTTTTAAAAATGACTCCTGAAATTTTAAACATTTCACGTGACAATTTTAACAATAAAGCATCTATATATATATATATATATATATATATATATATATATATATATATATATATATATATATATATATATATATATATATATATATATATATATATATATATATATATATATATATATAATATATATATATATATATACATATATATATATATACATAATATATACATATATATATATATATATATATATATATATACATATATATATATATACATATACATATATACATATATACATATATATACATATATATACATATATATATACATATATATATATATATATATATATATATATATATATATATATATATATATATATATATATATATATATATATATATATATATGAGCCGAATGATGGCCGATTGGTTAGGGTGCTGGCCTTCGGTACTGGAGTTCGTGGGTTCGAATCCCACATTGGCATGGATGTTCGTAGCCGTTCGGAATCGGCTTTAAGCTGTAGGTCCCGGTCTCATTAGCCCTCGTGTTGCAAAAAGTAGACCGTAGAACTCCAAACTAAACCAAACTAACCAAAATATATATATAGGAAACATTGTGTAGCATTCCATGCTTCAAGGATGTTACATGGTCAAGGGGGTGTAGTCGTCGGCAAAAAGAATACGATTTATAAGGAAAACTTTATCAGCATCTTTATTTAGCAACGTTCAACAGCAAAAAATCTCTCAAGGTCCCTCCACACTATGGTCCACTGCAAGCCATCACCACCGTCTGGAGGGGCTTTGGTTTATCGTGGCCAATGGCGGCAGACGATAAAATAGCCTTGGCGGACAATGGCTTCGGAGGCGGTTTTTCTCCAAAGATCAAAGGCAGCCGGATGCGCAACTAAAGTGCGCAGTAGACCCTATGGACTAATCAATGCGCTCAGCTCATTCAGTGGCCCAGCGTGTGGATGCGACCCGTGAACCATCGTTCGAGGTCACCATCAGAAAGTGGTGAACAACTGGCCATAGTGTGGAGGCTACATCAAAAAATGGTCGTGCGGCCTTTTAAAACTTTGGGGACTCCAAAGGCGTGAGAAAAGAAATGTGCTTAATCAGCAAAGTAGGATGGCTAGTTAATTTCGCCAACAGGAAGGAGATTTTCCTAAAACAAAAGAGTTTAATAACAAGAGGCTACTAAGAAGATGGCGAAATAGTGGATTTGGTGGTTTTTTAATATAGGAGTTAGTAATTTTAGTTTAAGACTAAAGTATTAATTTTTTACATATATATGTCAGGTCTAAAAAAGGGGTAGTTGGGAATTATGTAAGTTAAAAAGGATTTTAAAAAGAGAACTCTTTTATAATAATAAAATAAATGAAAAAGACCCACGCTCGCGTAAGCTTTCAGGATAATCCGGTCAGGCGGAAGCATTTCTCAGTGATTTGATGAGCTTGCAAACAGATAAGTTGGGATTTGGCGCTTGGACATGTTGCGATCAACACCTTCACGCATAGCTTCGCCACGATCATTGAAAATGGCGCTTGTTGCTTTCCGTAAGAACGATGAGTTAATAAAGCTTATTATTATCAAGAAGACTGTGTTCCATTCGCCTTAACTCTGGCACCACTACTTTACATACACACACACACACACACATATATATATATATATATATATATATATTGCTATAAATGAAAATACATACTTTATGTTTGAGTTGACAATATGTGTCCCCAATCTTCTATATTAAAAATGAGGGAAATTCACTTTTCACACTTCTATTCATAGAATATAAAATAAAAATCCTTGAGTTTTGGCTTTTTCAGAAGAAAAATTAATAAGGAATAAACTATTTTTTTTAATTTTTAAAGTTCTACTTTCTTGAAAAACATGAAATCGTTCTTTGTGTTTTGTTTAAAATTAAAAATTTTCTCAGACAATTGAATCACAGTTACTTTATTTTGAATTAAATTATACTAAACTAACAGCAACATTTTATATAATAAACGTAAAATGCATTTGATTGTTAGAAACTACAGAGAAGAAAAAAATACATCAGTATTGAAATCGAAAGTCTATCTGACAAATCGATAGTTTAGTATATTATTTTTATCGGCTGTTCTAGTACAGTTTAGTTTGTATTATCTGGAAAAACCCACATTTTTAAATACCGAGGGACAGAGAATTATAGTGATGAGTGATTAAAAACTACGATGAAGATTCTAAAATTGATAATTAAAGTTATTAGACCAGGAATCCATAGTAAATATTAGAGTATCTTTTGAAGAAGGCCTTTTATAACAACTGAAAATTAAAAACCACGGAGTTTGTGCAACACATTTCTTCAGTTTTGCCAGCTTGTTGGTAGCCTATTTGAAAGATAGAAGATCGAAATTAGAAGTATTTTAAGAGTAAATCAATGTTTAAATAAATGCCAGTAGGAATTTGTACGATTATGTACGATAAACATGGTATGCGAGTAACCACCAGTCACATTTAAAAATAATTAATAACAGACACTCCACACATTTACATAAGAACAGATACAACTGAGAAAAGAATTGCAACTCGTTAAACAACGTTGCCGATCTCACAGAAATAATATTGTTGCCAGATTCGAAAGATTAGCTACTACAATTTCGCTAATATTACCTGTTACTTTTTATGGAAATAATTGGAATTTGGAGCTTAATAAATTACGATAATCACACTTTAGCTTGAATAATATGAAAACATGCTTTATCAATGTCATTTGTAGGTCAAAGGTTCTATAACGGAGCAATGACATTTAGAGGGCATATATAACCCTTTCCCCGGTGTAATGGGAAGTTACCCTCTAGAGGAGGTTCGTGGGGGGGGGCCTACGTTTTAACCTCTTTTTACCCTTTCCACCCTGCTATTTTTTTCATAGTGTTATTGAGAAACACCCCCGAAAGTCATGATTCAGAGTACATTTTGTATTTTTATTTCTAATTTTTTTGGGGAGAAGGAAAGAAGGGTTATCCGTCTTCACGCTGGATCATAAAATCGAAACTACAGAGGTCAAATAGAGGACGTTTAAAGTAACACGAATCTGGAGACTTTGAGATATAAAATATAGATTTTTGTTCGCATTTTTCTCGATTTCTTGATGGTTTGTGTTCATAAACATGATACTTATAGCTGTCAAGACATCACGTTCATTTCGTAGAAGAAAAAAAATCTACAAATAAAAAACCAAGCAGAGAATAACTGACCGCCTGATATTAAGTCAAACTCCGTAAAACTGTTTGAAACTCACTCTAAGCATTTATCGGCTAAATATAGTTATTTTTTATCGTTTCTGTGGGAAACGCGGATCTAATTTTGGAACACATTAATCATATTTATCACTATCTGTCTTTACCTCTCTGTCATTAAGAAAGCAAAAGAAACCTAAGAGCTTGAAATAGCAAACCGAAAAACTATGCTATATCCTTTTTCAGAGATAGAATGCACCATTTTAACTTAAAGGAGAATTGGTAGAAAATAATTCTCAAAATTCCATGTCTGGAGGGAAATTTCAAAAACAAATAATATACAAATTATTAACCGAAAATTTATTCCTTAAAATAATTATGATCACTATGTTACTAAAATACTGTATTTGTGCGGTTACTATAAAATTTTGTGAAAGGTTCTGTTTTCGTTCCTCATTTAGTTCACTCAGGAAGATTGTAGTGCAGCCATTCACAGAAAAACTTGAAAGATTTATAAAAAAATAATATTATTTTTGCATATATAAGCTGATTTAGATAAATACCTGAATAAAGGAAATATTTCAAAGTCACAAAACAATTATTTTAGCACCAACTGAATATTTTATAACTAATAGGATGTTGTAACGGCAACATTTCTATATATCAACAGAAGTTTGTGATTTAGCGAGTGGCAACAAAAAGAGTTGTTATTGTGATAGCTTTGTTGTTTTGAGTTGGTAAGAAGAATACAGCGTCATTTTAATAGAATAAAAATATGCTTTTTGTGAGTAAAATGTAGTGATTATGACATGCACACACACTGCCTATCAAGTATAAAGATCTCCCACTACAATATTATGTTTACATAGAACATTGTGTAATAGCTGATAGTGAGCTTTTAACTCTTGTGAAATAGGGATAAATATAGATATTTTAACAGAAGTTGCCCTCCGAGAATGAATATTACAGTGTTGGTTAGCTTATATTTACTTATTATCATTAAGAAATTATTTATATTTTACTGGCAATGGCTTGATCTTCTTCTCGGAGTTAACGTTTAGAAGTAGTATAAAAACTGAGCAATTTTCCATAAATTCACCGAGGAATTATGCTTAAATTCAAACTATGCGAAACGCTTGCAAAGCAAATTTCAATTACAACAGAATTTTTGAGAAAATTGCAGTAAATCGCCTCTGTTTTAGACCAAAATAAAGTGAATACTTTTGAATGTCAAATAGAGGTCACGCGAATCGAGCAGCATTAACTCTTTCTCCCCCATTGCACCGCACAGGAAAAAAAAACCCTCTGCTTTTCTTTATTTTTTATTTTTTAGCCACCTCCACTAGACGCAGCAAATAAATAAATAAAAAGTAATGTATATATGAAAAAAAAACTCCCCTCTTTTAGCTGCTGCAGTAAAAGGTTAAATACAAGCGAAAGGGCACAATGCCCTTCCATAAAGGTGAATACTACCGACGACGGCTGTAATAAGTAGAAAAAAAAAATGGAAGCCACACAACGGAAATTCCAAATATTCGCAGCTGTTTTCTGAAATAATAGAACAAAAGAGAAATGCCGGTTTTTTGCGCTCAAGTGTAGAAGGCGGAAAGTAAAGGGTTGAAGGTGACCTTCAGCTGGGAAAAAGAGTTAAGTCAAGCTTTTACAATTCTGTTTTAGTAATTGTAGAACAATTGATGTTATAATTCATTAGAGGAACAATATGAATTGCAATAACTCACTGCCCAACATTTGAACGCCTTTGTTGTTATCAATAATTTCAAATTGTGTTTATATACACACTCACACACACATATATATCATAGCTTAATTATTTTTATTTTAGAATTAATATTTTTTTAATGTCCTTAAACTATTCAGCGATGATTTGTTGTATAATTTTTTATAGGGTGTTATTGTTCAGAGAGTGTAATTTTTAAGTCATGCCTTAACTAATTCTTACCAAAAAATTACGCGTTTTTTATAAACTATTGTCAGGGTCGGATCATAGCAAGGGCAAATAAGACAAATATATAGAACCCGGTTATTTAAAGGGCAAAAGGATTTGTTACAACTGCTGTATTCAAATGATTTGTAAATAACTTTCCTTTTGGATATATGTGTATGACAAACAAAAATATATTAAAAAGTAATTTTTGTTAAAGAAAAGCCTTATATTCTTGTTCAATATATTTTTGTGTGAATGTTTTTTTTTTCCAAATATAGAAATATCATTGCGAATATATTTAACTTTGCGTATATGAAATGCATCGGATGAAAGGTCATTCTCATTAAAATCAGAGACAATATTAATTTCGTAATTTGTTTTATACATCGAACAAAATGCTTTGAATAATATTAACTATGGTGAGATAACTGAAAATTCTATTGTATTAAAAATTGATAATAAAGTGGAAATTAATAATTTTGCTGAACTAATTTAGCTTTTGTTTTGCTTTTGTTTATTTCCAAATTTAGAAACATCACTGCGAATGCATTTATTTAACTTTGCATAAATCAAATGCATCTGGTGAAAGACCATTCACAGTATTAAAACATGTAAACGTTATTTAGAAAATCATTGAGTCAATCAACACTTAAATTCTTTGGTTGTTTTATACATCGAACAAAATGCTTTGAATAATATTAACTATGGTGAGATAACTGAAAATTTTATTGCATTAAAAAATTGATAATAAAATGGAAATTAATAATTTTGCTGAACCAATATTGCTTTTGTTTTGTTTTTGTTTATTTCCAAATATAGAAACATCACTGACAATGCATTTATTTAACTTTGCCTATATCAAATTCAGCTAATGAAACGCCATTCTCAATATTAAAACATGTAAACATTTTTTACGTAAATCAATACCTAAATTTTTTAGTTATTTCATAAGTCGAAAAAAAAAGCTTTGGTATTAATTATGGTGAGGTAACTGATAATTTTTCTGGACGAAAAAAAAATTTATAGTAAAATAAAAATTAATTATTTTGCTGTATATATGATTATTTCCAAATGTAGAAATATTACGTATATATTTAACTTTGCCTATATCAAATACACCTGCTGAAAGACCATTCTCAGTATTAAAACATGTAAACATTATTTACGAAAATCACTGAGTCAGTCAAAAACTAAATTTTTTAGCTGTTTCATACGTCGAACCAAAGGCTTTCGTATTAATTATGGTGAGATCATTGATAATTTTTCTGAACAATAAGAAATTATAGTAAAATAAAAATTAACTATTTTGCTGCATATATGCTTATTTCCAAATGTAGAAATATTACGTATACTAGCATATAGCCCGTCATATATGACGGGATCAGTAAAATTTTTAATTTTCCAAAATTGTTAAGTACCTTATGAGGCAGGTAAAAAAAATGGTTTGTTTTTTGGCTGAGAGTTATCTTGCAACAAAAATTAATCGATGATTCAATTTAAAATTATCACATATGTACCTAATCTATTATTTAAGCCAAATATAAAAGAAAATTATTTACGTCATATCTAAGTTCAATGATAAAACGTATGAAAATAAAGCATAATTTAAATAATTTAAAATAAGAAATGATTCAATGAAATGGTTAAAGGAATGACGTCATAACGCTAGAAAAATGTTATTTTTACCCATTTGCTGTGTGATAAATTGATAAATTTAATCGCCTGCTCTTAACCGGGGAAAATATGAGGTATAATAATGGCATTGAAAGCTCGAAAAGAGGGGAAGGGGTGGATTTCGAACGTTTTAAAGAAGGCAGTATTTTTTTGCTGTAATATGAAGCATATTTATACCAATTTATTTTAGAATCGGATTATGGTTTAGGAGAAGATAAACATTACTCTCTTTGAATTTTGTTAACTATAAATGTCTCTATCCATTCCAGGTCCAACCGCTTCACAAAATCGATGACAGACATACATTTAACTTAGGCTATTATTATGTAGGGGATATTTAACTTTGCCTATATCAAATACACCTGGTGAAAGACCATTCTCAGTATTAAAACATGTCAATATTATTTACGAAAATCATGAGTCAATCAACATCTAAATTTTTTAGCTCTTTCATAAGTCGAACAAAAGACTATGGTATTAATAACTATATGGTAATTAATATGGCAATTAATATGATATTAACCCTTTCGCACCTAACGGGACACATACGTTCCAAGCAAATTTCAAAAAATTCTTTTGGGACAGAAACGCTTCTCTGTCTAATGGGTGATTTTCCTACCAGTCCTGCGAATATTTTTTAACTTATTTTCATCCACAGAACATAGATGGCACTAACGCTTTCTAGTGTGCCCTACTCATTGTTTATGCTACCAAAATTGTTCTTTTGTAAAAAAAAAAAAATACTCGTCGCGAAAGGGTTAAGACTATGGTAAGATAATTGACAATTTTTCTGAACAAAAAAAAAGTGACAATTTAAAGTGATTTATGTTGTTGTTTAAAGTATTAGTTAAAATCATAAATCTCATAAGAATTTAACATTGTCCTACATTTCTTCGCGTTTAAGTACTTTTATTTACAAATGTTAAAAGCAGAGGGAAGAAAAAAGCGGTAAACATACGCACACGACTTCTCCGTTTGTGCGAAATATTATTCAAAAGCTAAATTTCAAATTCTAATAACTATATATCACTTGCTTTTTTCTAGGTATTCACGATAACTACCTGAGGCTAGTCTCGAACGAAATTTTAAAGATTATTAAGTAGTTAAGATGATGTCGTAACTTCTGTTTGATATATACAGCATATTAACCATGCACTTATAATTAAATTTACCATAATCTTAACCACTGTAACCCCGAAACTTCCTAATATGTTTAACTAATAGTCAAGATAACTTTCTGCAACTCACTTTGGGATGCAGCCAAAAATTTTATTGCAAAAATGATCAACTTAAGTAAAATCCTTTTATAAGAGAACATGCAAATCATAATCATGGGCATTAAGGCCATGTTTTACAGATATCAGAGCACAAAATTAAACCATATACACACGAAAGTATCTCCCTTTTTAAATTCTGTGACGATTTTTAAATGGAATATTAATCATTCTATAAAATTAATGAAATAATGATCGTGTACGATATACTCTGGGAGTTGAAAGTTAATTTAGTGCTTCCGTTATATTTTTTAATTACATAAATTAATGTCATTTCAGCATTAGCTTTAAAATCAAAATTTATTATTGAAATTAGCTAAATATTAATTCTAAATTATTTTTTCTGTCTGAGTCTCAATTACTTTGTCGATTTACACAATGAAATTTATGAAAAACTACAGAAAATATTCAAATAACTAGCATATAGCCCGTCATATGACGGGATCAGTAAAATTTTTAATTTTCCAAAATTGTAAAGTACGCTATGAGTTAGGTAAAAAAAATGGTTTGTTTTTTGGCTGAGAATTATCTTGCAACAAAAAATAATCTATGATTCAATTTAAAATTATCACGTATGTACCTAATCTATTATTTAAGCTAAATATAAAAGAAAATTATTTACGTAATATCTAAGTTAAATGATAAAACGTATGAAAATAAGGCATAATTTAAATAATTTAATATAAGAAATGATTTAATGAGATGGTTAAAGAAATGACGTCACAATGCTAGAAAAATGTTATTTTTACCTATTTATTATGGGATAAATTGATAAATTGAATCTCCTGCTCTTAACCGGGGAAAATAAGAGTTGAAATAATGGCATTAAAAGCTCGAAAAGAGGGGAAGGGGTGGATCTCGAACGTTTTAAAGAAGGTAGTATTTTTCGTTGTGATATGAAGCATATTTATACCAATTTATTTTAGAATTGGATCTATAGTTTAGGAGAAGATAAACATTACTCTCTTTGAATTTTGCTAACTATGGATGCCTTTATCCCTTCCAGGTCCAACCGCTTCATAAATTCGAGGACAGACGTACAGATAACTTAGGCTATTATTATATAGGGGATAGTTTAAAAATATGCTAACTGAAATTTACATCTATATTAATTAATTCAAGATATAACCTTGCAGAATTTCATTTTCCAAATTCAGCTCGACAATTTTATCTCAATATTTTCAAAATCGCAAATTAAGTAATGTCTTTTTTGTTTCATTAAAAATCTTCTGACTGGCTTAAATTTCATGTATTCCTAATTAAATATTCTGAAAAATAAATAAATAAATGATCAGAAGTGTAAGTTTCGTAAAACTATGCTGTTTTTAATTATGTTTTTACATTAAATATGCATAAAAATAAATTTTAAGAAATAACTAGATTAAAACTGTATGCTGCTGAAGTTTGAAAACGAAAATCTTTACTTAATTTATTTCCAAAAGCTTTAATGTCGAACAATACCAGAACTGATAAGACGGTGGGCTTTCATACCAAACTTAGTAGGTTCGAACCCTGCTATGGCATGGATGTTCGCTTTATGTATGAATCGACTTTCAGCAGATTATTTTTCAAAGGATTGATTTAAAAAAGATGGTTTGGTTATTTATTAGGCCTAACAAGCTACTTTTGTTATGATTTTCAGTATAGAGTAAAGTAGTATAATTTTATCACAAGTGTTACCTGTTTTCAGTGTTATCTTTTTACGATTAAAACGTATTACGAAATTGTGTAAAACAAATATTTTATGGTATTCATTTAGCATATTTACCTAAAACCAAAAGTAACACATAAAGTTAAATTTTTTAAAGTATGTTTAAGTGTTAAATTAATCATACCTTTGTTTTATCTTTATTACTTTAACAGTATTATTATCCCTCATATTATGGACCGTAGTTCTCAAACCAAGCCAAAGTTTACAGCTTGCAAAATAGTTTAAAAAAAAAAACTAAGAGAAATTGAACGTTTTTATTCTGTATCAAGAATTGAAACTCTACTCTTGACAGAAACTTTTTTTAATAAAAATTTAAAAAAAAAATTTCAGCATCTAGTACTTTGATATTTTCCAGAAAGTAGGCGTAGAAAAATTTTATTAACTAATCGTTGGAATTTTATAGTTATCTTTTTTCACGTACCTTTAACTCTCCTCTACTGTAACACTGTTTTATATTGAGAATGCATTTGTAAACATAAATATGTGTTACATAATACACGTGTTAACTTCCTGAATGACACATTCTGTCTAAATACTTTTCAAAGAATTGATTTAAAAAACATAGTTTGGTTATTTATTTGGCCTAACAAGCTATTTTTGTTATGATTTTTAGTATAGCTTAAAATAGTATAATTTTATCACAAGTGTTCCCTATTTTCAGTGTTATCTTTCTACGATTAAAACGTGTTACCAAATTGTGTAAAACAAATATTATATGCTGTTCATTTAGCTTATTTACCTAAAACCAAAAGTAACACATAAAGTTAAATTTTTTAAAGTATTTTTAGATATTAAATTAAGCAAATCTTTGTTTTATTTTTACTATATTAACACTGTTTTACGTTTTACATCTCGATGACTATAAATATTTTTTTCAAATAAATGTATGTATTTTTACGAATATGTTACATTTCAGAACAGAAGAATAAAGAACAGAAAATTGCTGATGGCATTGGGACAATATTGAAGAAAACAACAAATCAAGTTGTATATTCAGATAAAGAGATATTTAAGAAGTTTAAGTATTTTAATAATTCATTTGTTTCTGTGAGACACCGTAGACTTTATCTTAAATATTTCTTGTAACAACATTTTTACTTTTTTTTCTGTATACTATTGAATTATGTTTCATTGTTTATGTAGTACAAATCAGAATCAGATATTATACGTAAATAAAACTGTAAAAATTTTGCCTCAGCATAATATTTTTGCATGAGTTTGTGAAATTTGTCAATGATAAATTGTTCTATGATTTTATACTAAGGCAGTGTTTTTTAACATTACCTTTAATATAATCCTTAAGGATTTTATTTATTTTAACTTTAATGTGATCCGTAAAGTATCATTTTATGAATAAAGATTAAGACATTTTATTTCCATGGGACCATTTAATAAAAGGTAAGTAAAAAGAAAAAAAAAGATGCCAGTTGTGTAATTTTTTGCAAATGTAATTTCTTTGCTTAAAATTTTATCTATGTATCGTATCTGTTCTCGTGTAGTGTATGAAGTTATTTTGGTAACTAAAATTTAAATATAAATTGACACACAAATAAAATCTATAGCAAAATAATTTTCTACTAATAAATATTCAAGTTAATGAAATAATTGAATATCCTTAGTTTATTTTTTGAAAAAATATTTTGATAAGTAATAAAAGGCATAACACAATTTACTTGAGGATTATAGGAGGGAAACCGCCTTCGGCCACCGCCATTTTTTTGAGCGAGCAGGCCTTCTATATAGATGGCTGTGATTTCTAGCAATGTGACGTCATCCCAAGTAATTGTTTTAAATGCAATTTTCCTCGGTTAAAAGCAGAATATTAAAATTTTCAATTTATCACATAATAAATAGGTGAAAATGATATTTATTTTATAATTATGACGTCATTTCTTTAAATATCTCATTTATTCATTTCTTATTTTATATTATTTAAACATCGTCTGCGTAGTATCCATTCGATTTAACTTGGAAATTTAGATATAAGGTGATTAACTTTCACTTCTACGTGACGCAAATTATAGCATTTTTATATAAGAACTCATTTTAAATTTAATTCTTGGTTAATTTTTACGTTACAATGAAATGTTTATTAACAATATTCTAACACCAAAAAGTACGAATTTCAGTGACTCTCATAGGCAAATAAAAGCCTATCATTCGTTATGCACGAAAAAAAATCTTTGTTTAAAAGTAATATATTAAGTTCACCGTAACGAAGTACGGGCATTCTTGCTAGTTCTTATAATAATATAGATTGTTGTTAGATGAAATATCTAAGACACTAAAATCATAAGAAAATACTTTTGGTGCAAAATGCAGACTATATGATAAAAAATGAGTCCTCCAAACATACACCTTAAAAATGCCAAATGTACAAGCTACTAACAAACTGCTTTTATTTTTTTCATTTTATCTTTATAATGTATATAGAAACATACTTGTGTATTGATTTTCACTTACGTTAAACGTTATTTATGTGACCCAATTATTTCAAGTTAATGTAATGTTTCAGCAACTGTGTTTCCCTTTTCACGGCATTAGATTCTCTGTAACTAGGGAAAACATTATGCAATATTAAAAAGCATAACTAATCTTTTGATCAGCAGATTAATTCCCAATCTCTTTAAGTTTTCAATAAGAAATACGTAAAATAAATTTTTAAGTTACTATTTCTATTAAAAAATGCCAAACTGACAAATATTTTTTGCAGTTTGAAATAAAAGTGAATAAAATAAAAACTAACAAAAGTGAGAAAAGTAAAATGTAAAATAAGAGTGAGGAAAAAAAAAAGTTATCAGCGCATTAAAGTAATCATGTTATTCGAAAAATGTCTTTTGATAATGAAGCATATACCTAATGTTTTTCAGAATTAAAAATCACTTGATGTTTTTGGTCGAATTCTGACATTTGGAAGGTCTCTTGTTCCTTTAAAGTGAATAATAAATTTAATTGTGACAAATCTTTTTAAGAATATCAGCACTATTTTGCTTTAAATTCAAAACTAAGAATCATTTGATATTTTTGGTCGAATTCTGACATTTGGAAGGTCCCTCGTCCCTTTAAAGTGAATAATAAATTTAATCGTGACAAAACTTTTTAAGAATTTCAGCAATATTTTGCTTTAAATCCAGAATTAAAAATCATTTGATATTTTTGGTGAATTCTGACATTTGGATGGTCTCTTGTTCCTTTAAAGTGAATAATAAACTTCTGACAATTCTTTTTAAAAATTTCAGCAATATTTTGCTTTAAATTGAGAACTAAAAATCATTTAATATTTTTGGTCGAATTCTGACGTTTGGAAGGTCTCTTGTTCCTTTAAAGTGAATAATAAATTTAATCGTGACAAATCTTTTTAAGAATTTCAGCAACATTTTGCTTTAAATCCAGAACTAAAAATCATTTGATATTTTTGGTCGAATTCTGTCATTTGGAAGGTCTCTTGTTCCTTTAAAGTGAATAATAAATTTAATTGTGACAAATCTTTTTAAGAATTTCAGCAACATTTTGCTTTAAATCCAGAACTAAAAATCATTTGATATTTTTGGTGAATTCTGACATTTGGATGGTCTCTTGTTCCTTTAAAGTGAATAATAAACTTCTGACAATTCTTTTTAAGAATTTCAGCAATATTTTGCTTTAAATTGAGAACTAAAAATCATTTAATATTTTTGGTCGAATTCTGACGTTTGGAAGGTCTCTTGTTCCTTTAAAGTGAATAATAAATTTAATCGTGACAAATCTTTTGAGAATGTCAGCAATATTTTGTTTAAAATTGAGAACTAAAAATCATTTGATATTTTTGGTTGAATTCTGACATTTGGAAGGTCTCTTGTTCCTTTAAAGTGAATAATAAATTTAATTGTGACAAATCTTTTTAAGAATTCCAGTAATATTTTTCTTTAAATTCTTTACCCTGCCCCTCCACACCTTGCATTAAACTTAAAACAGTCTTATTAGATTAATTGTGCTGAATTCGAAATATGAAAGAGAGGCGAGCGCAAATATTCCCTCAACTCCAGTCCCTTGGCAATAACACTAATTTAAGAGAAACAAAACAAATCTGTAGCTCAACACGCATCTAAACGCTTTATTAGTTCTGAGCTGTTTACGAATTGCTTCGTACTTCAGCACATACAGACAGACATATTCAGGCTACGTTGGTTATTTACTTTTCGCTACCAATCCTAGAAATATCGATTTGTCTGTGCGCATGCGTAAAGTAACTTGTCTCGCGCGTGTATGCGGGGGTGGCAGCAAATCTGTCTGCAGAAACGAGCTACATTTTTTTCCCCAGTACTACAACTAGCGGCTGGCTAAGGATACTTATTTTAGCTGCAGACCAAAAATAAAATTTTTGCTCCCTATGAATGTTGCACCACTCCACTAGATATTTGGAATAAATGTTACATCGTTATATTCACATTTTTGAAGAGAAATATTAGATTTTGAGATCTCAAGGGCATTTTGGTCATGGAGTTGTGATATGTAAAAGCAAAGAAACACATCAGAATATTATTGATAACAGTCAATTTCTGCAGATTTGCTCGGCTAAATGAAAACAATATATTTAAAGCTTACAGCAGCAAATATTTGTTTTGTAATACACGAAGATGTGTTAATAAACAACTCTTATAACAAATATTTCATGTTGTTAAAAGGTGTATGGTATAATATAGACAATTAATTAAATAAAAGAAAATTTAAAATACTGAAATATCTCAAGTCCTGGAGAGTCTACCTATTTCTATCCAGATAGTTCTAATTTTTTTTTCATCTTATGACATAAAACATTAACATAAGATTCTGAAAAAAAAGGTTAATAAACATACTGCTGCAAAATTTTTACTCTTTATGAATTCTGCAATAGCTGAAATATCTTAAGTCCTGGAGAGTCTAATTATATCTATCCTAGAAAGGTCTAATTTTTTTTTTTCATCTTATGACATAAAGTATTAACATAAAATTCTGAAAAAAAAAAAAAAAGATTAATAAACATACTTCTACCAAATGTTTACTCTTTATGAATGTTGCAGTAACATTCATAAAGAGTAAATTCATAACACATTAACATAAGATTCTGAAAAAAGGTTAATACACATACTTCTACGAAATATTAACTTTTTATGAATGTTGCACCACCCCACAAGATATTTGGAATAAATGTTATATCTTAACATTCACATTTTTTGTATAAATATTAAATTTTGAGATCTCAAGGGCATTTTGGTCATGGAGTTGTGATATGTAAAAGCAAAGAAACACATCAGAATATTATTGATAACAGTCAATTTCTGCAGATTTGCTCGGCTAAATGAAAACAATATATTTAAAGCTTACAGCAGTAATTATTTGTTATATAATACACGAAGGTGTGTAAATAAACAGCTCTTATAACAAATATTTCATGTTGTTAAAAGGTGTACGGTATAATATAGACAATTAATTAAATAAAAGAAAATTTAAAATACTGAAATATCTTAAGTCCTGGAGAGTCTTGATTATTTGTATCCTAGATAGTTCCAATTTTTTTTCCTCTTATGACATAAAAGCACAATATTCTGAGAAAAAAAGGTTAATAAGCATACTGCTGCAAAATTTTTACTCTTTATGAATGTTGCACTAACATTCATAAAGAGTAAATTCATAAAATTTTAATTCTTTATGAATGTTGAACTAACATACATAAAGAGTGAATTCGTAAAACATTAACGTGAGATACTGAAAAAAAAAGGTTAATAAACATACTTTTACAGAATATTTACTTTTTATGAATGTTACAGTAACATTCATAAAGAGTAAATTTATAAAACATTAACTTAAGATTCTGAAAAAAGAAAGGTTAATAAGGATACTTCTACAAAATTTTTACTTTTTATGAATGTTGTTCTAACATATATAAAGAGTTAATTCATAAAACATTAACAAAAGATTCTGAGGAAAAAAAGGTTAGTAAATATATTTCTACAAAATTTTAAATCTTTATGAATGTTGCACTAACATTCATAAAGAATAAATTCATAAAATTTTAACTCTTTATGAATGTTGCAGTAACATTCATAAAGAGTAAATTCATAAAACATTAACATAAGATTCTGGAACAAAAAGGTTAATAAACATACTTCTACAAAATTTTTACTCTTTATGAATGTTGCACAACTCCCCAAGATATTTGGAATAAATGTTGCATCTTTACATTTACATTTTTAGGAGAAATATTAGATTTTGAGATCTCAAGGGCATTTTGGTCATTGAGTTTTGACATGTAAAAGAAAACAAACATGTTA
The DNA here is from genome assembly GCA_032207245.1 of Pardosa pseudoannulata. Taxonomy (NCBI): domain Eukaryota; kingdom Metazoa; phylum Arthropoda; class Arachnida; order Araneae; family Lycosidae; genus Pardosa; species Pardosa pseudoannulata. The sequence continues at coordinate 61,795,425 of CM063506.1, read as the reverse complement.
GAATATTATTGATAACAGTCAACTTCTGCGTATTTGTTCGGCTCAAATGAAAACAATATATTTAAAACTTACAGCAGTAAATATTTGTTATGTAATACATAAAGGTGTGTTAATAAGCAAATCTAATAAAAATTATTTAATGTTGTTAAGAGGTGTTTACTGGTATGGTATAATACAAACAATAAATTAAATGAAAGAAATTTTTAAAATATTGAAATAAGAGTCTAATATAAGAGCATAGAATTTTGTAGAAGTATGTTTATTAACCCTTTTTTTCAGACTCTTAAGTTAATGTTTTATAATTTTACTCTTTATGAATGTTACTGCAACATTCATAAAGAGTTAAAATTTTACGAATTTACTCTTTATGAATGTTAGTACAACATTATGTTAGGATATGCTCTTGTCTCTAGGATAGAAATAATAAGAGTCTAATTATTTCCATCCTAGCGATTTCTAATTTTTTTTTCATCTTATCAGATAAAACATTCATCTGAAATTCTGAAAAGAAGAAAAACATTCATTCTGAAAAACATTAATCTGAAATTCTCTATAAAATACGGAAATATCTTAAGTTCTGGAAAGTCTAATTATTTCTATCTTAGAAAGGTCTAATTTTTTTTTCATTTTCTGACATAAAACATTAACATAAGATTCTGTCAACTACTGAAGATTTGTATATTTGAAATGGAAATAATATAGTTAAAGCTTTCAGAAGTAAATATTTGTTATGTAATATACCAAGGTGTAAAACCATCTAATACAAAATAGTGAACAAATATAATAAAAAATATTTGATATTGTTAAGAGGTGTTTGAAGGTATAACGTAAAAAATTATTTAAACGAAAGAAAATTTTAAAATACTGAAATATCTAATATATATAAGTATTAAGTATATATATATATATATATATATATATATATATATATATATATATATATATATATATATATATATATATATATATATATATATATATATATATATATATATATATAAGTTCTAGAGATTTTAATCATCTATATTCAAAAGAGTAATAATTTTTTTTTCGTCTTATGACATAAAACATTAATATGAGATTCTGAAAAAAAAATATATAAATGAGAGAATGAATGAATAAACTTCTACATTGAGAAATCTAAATTAAAATGGATATAAATTAACTCAAATTGGGAAATCTAAATGAAAATAGATATAAATTAACTCAAATTGGGAAATCTAAATGAAAATGGATATAAATTAACTCAAATTGGGAAATCTAAATGAAAATGGATATAAATTAACTCAAATTGAGAATCTAAATGAAAATGGATACAAATTAACTCAAATTGAGAAATCTAAATGAAAATGGATATAAATTAACTCAAATTGTTAGTTTTAAATAAACCTTACCGATACTTTGAAAGTCAACATAAAGACAAAGTTATCAATGAATGACTATATTCTTCTTTTGGCTTATGACAAGTATAGGCTACTTGTGGGGGGAAATCAACTAAAACTCTCTGTTTGAAATTTAAATTCTTCATTAAAAGAAAAAAAAACTAATTTATTTTTAATTACAAGCCCAGTTTATGGCGTTTATTCAAAGACTGTAATTTGGAAATAAAGTTAGAAAATATTAGCAAATTTTCCGTTTCCGTATTTAAACAGGAATTTTTTCCCCTCGAGAGAAAAAAAAATAAAGATTTCGATGAATTATAAATTAAAGCGCGATTTAATCAAAGAAATTATGTAATTTAATTAATTCAATTTAATTATTTATTATTGTCAAATAAAGCATTAAAATTAATTATGAAAAAAAAGGAAATGAAATGAAAACATGAAATGAGGAAAACTGAGTTTTAGAGGTATTTTGTTTCTTCCTTTTTAAAAGAAGGAATAACTTGTTTTCAAAATTTTTGATAATATAACACTTCTTAATTAAGCTATGTTGTTAATCTAATTAAATTGCTAATTGTTATTTTAATTTAGAGAACTGATATAATTCATAACATGTTCAAATATATAAACGTTTCTTATGAAATATAACAAAAATATACTATGTAAAACATCTTTTTTTCAATGTAAAGCTAAAAGAATATTAATTATATAAATTATTTTACATCTTTCCACCGTAAATTCATATATCTCTCTATCTCTCTCTTTTGTTTTTAATTTTTAGAAAATCACCAATGAGTATTCTGCTTTTCTTTCACAATCTTTACAGAATAGAAGTTTTATTTAACATATTTATTTACTGTAGAAAGATCCAAAACAAAAATTTGTTAATTGTTATTTTAATTTAGAGAACTGATATAATTCATAACATATTCAAAAATATAAAAGTTTCTTATGAAATAGAACAAAAATATATACTATGTGAAACATCTTTTTTCACTGTAAAGCTAAAAGAATATTAACGGTATAAATTATTTTACATCTTTCCACCGTAAATTCACGTATCTATCTCTCTCTTTTTAAAACTTTTCAAAAATCACCAATGATTATTCTGTTTTTCTTTCACAATTTTTACAGATTAGTAGTTTTATTCAAAACATTTATTTATTGTATGATGATCCATAACAAAAGTTTGTTAATTGTTATTTTAATTTAGAAAACTGATATAATTCATAATATACTCAAAAATATAAACGATTCTTATGAAATATAACAAAAATAAACTATGCAAAACATTTTTTTTCAATGTAAAGCTAAAAGAATATTAACTATATAAATTATTTTACATCTTTGTACCGTAAATTCATGTATATATATATATATATATATATATATATATTTAATTTTCAAAAATCACTAATGAGTATTCTGCTTTTCTTTCACAATTTTTACAGATTAGTAGTTTTATTTGACACATTTATTTATTGTAGAATGATCCATAACAAAAATTTGTTAATTGTTATCTTAATTTAGAGAACTGATATAATTCATAACATATTCAAAAATATAAACGTTTCTTATGAAATATAACAAAAATATACTATGTAAAACATCTTTTTTCAATTTAAAGCTAAATGAATATTAACTACATAAATTATTTTACAACTTTCCACCGTAAATTCATGTATCTATCTATCTCTCTCTATCTTTTTTTAAATTTTTCAAAAATCACCAATGAGTATTCTGTTTTTTTTTCAAAATTTTTACAGATTAGTAGTTTTATTCAACACATTTATTTATTGTATGATGATCCATAACAAAAGTTTGTTAATTGTTATTTTAATTTAGAGAATTGATATAATTCATAATATACTCAAAAATATAAACGTTTCTTATGAAATATAACAAAAATAAACTATGTAAAACATCTTTTTTCAATGTAAAGCTAAAAGAATATTAACTATATAAATTATATTACATCTTTGTACCGTAAATTCATGTATATATATATTTAATTTTCAAAAATCACTAATGAGTATTCTGCTTTTCTTTCACAATTTTTACAGATTAGTAGTTTTATTTGACACATTTATTTATTGTAGAATGATCCATAACAAAAATTTGTTAATTGTTATTTTAATTTAGAGAACTGATATAATTCATAACATATTCAAAAATATAAACATTTCTTATGAAATATAACAAAAATATACTATGCGAAACATCTTTTTTCACTTTAAAGCTAAATGAATATTAATTACATAAATTATTTTACATCTTTCCAACGTAAATTTATGTACCTCTCTCTCTCTCTCTCTCTCTTTAAATTTTTCAGAAATCACCAATGAGTATTCTGTTTTTTTTTTCACAATTTTTACAGATTAGTAGTTTTATTCAACACATTTATTTATTGTAGGATGATCTATAACAAAAATTTGTTAATTGTTATTTTAATTTAGAGAACTGATATAATTCATAACATATTCTAAAATACAAGCCTTTTCGTATGAAATAGAACAAAAATATACTATGTAAAACATCTTTTTTCAATTTAAAGCTAAATGAATATTAACTACATAAATTATTTTACATCTTTCTACCGTAAATTCATGTATATATATCCCTCTATTTTTTTTTTAATTTTTCAAAAATCACCAATAAGTATTCTGCTTTTCTTTCACAATTTTTACAGATTAGTAGTTTTATTCAACACATTTATTTATTGTGGAATGATCCATAACAAATATTTGTTAATTGTTATTTTAATTTAGAGAACTGATATAATTCGTAACATGTTCAAAATTATTAACGTTTCTTTTGAAATATTACAAAAATATACTATGTAAAACATCTTTTTTTTCAGTGTATAGCTAAATGAATATTAACTATATAAATTATTTTACATCTTTCCACCGTAAATTCATGTATATCTCTCTCTTTTTTAAATTTTCAAAAATCACCAATGAGTATTCTGTTTTACTTTCACAATTTTTACAGATTAGTATTTTTATTTGACACATTTATTTATTGTAGGATGATCCATAACAAAAATTCGCTAGTTTATTGCATAATTTGCAATACTAAAATTCCAATGAAAATCTCAGAATCAAATTTAAATATATAAATCTGGAATTACGTCCTTTTCATGTTTGAAGAAAAGGAAATGACAATTCAAAAGGCATGTATATTACCCGGTATTATACCATTCGTTTAAATTTTATAAATGTATTTGGCATGTAAACTTTATACTATCTTTACAGTAATTTTTGTTTTTCTTTAAACTTTAACTTCAGTTATTTAAAATAAGAAAAATATGATAAAATATGTAAAATTGATCCCTTTTAACTCCATTTATACATTAATTACATTATCAAAGCAATCGAAACCAGTTGAAACGATATATTTAATTAGCAGAAATATTTATGCGTATTTAATTTCATACATATTGCATACGACTGCAGATATAGTGCTTTTATTGGTGTAAAAAAAACCCATCAAACACTAAAATTATATTTAAAAAATGTAATTAGATTTGTTACCATACACTCAACGACACTACTATACTGTGCACCATTTATTAATTAACCGGAATGATTTGAAACGTGATAGTCGTAGTCGGTCTAATTAAATTGTTTACTTCCTGGACATTATTCGATCGACTTTGGGGAGCGAGCTACATGAGTCACCTCTATGATCTAGGAGCAATTGATTTTGAGACAACGCCATATTTGTTGGCACTCAGTTCGATTTTGAAACTCTTATAGCAGAAAAACAAGATACATGATTTCTCTATGACAAAGAATGCAGAGTGGTGTGTTTACAGAAAATGTGCTTAAGTTCATTGTATTAACGTTAAGTATGAGACATTTTGTGTAAAATACTGAATATTTTGTTTTGTAGAAATCTGAACGGTTTTGTTTACGCAGTGAGTAAGAAATTAAGGAAAGGTGCTTAAATTATTTAGGAATAAAGTAATTTTGTTTAATTTATAGTAAGCTTAACAAGTTCTACATAGTTAGTCGTTAAACTATCAAACATTACAACATGTGCTACAATATAAAACTATATGAATCTTACGTAAATTTACAGAAAATTTAGCATGAGACATTTTCTGTATGAATTAAATATTTTATTCTTTAGAAATCTGATGAGATTTATTTATATATTAAATAAAAGATTAAACGAGAAAGATTAAATTATTTAGGATTATAGTAATTTTATTTAATTTCGAATAAGTTTAACAAGTTCAACACAGTTAATAGTTAAACTACCAAAAATTAGTACTTGTACCACAGTATAAAATCTATATGAATCTTACGTAAATTTACAGAAACGTTTAGCATGAGACACTTTCTGTTTAAACTAAATATTTTATTCTTTAGAAATCTGGTGAGATTTATTTATACATTAAATAAAATATTAAACGAGAAAGCTTAAATTATTTAGAAATATAGTAATTTTATTTAATTTCAAATAAGCTAAACAAGTTCAATACAGTTAATAGTTAAACTACCAAAAATTAGAACTTGTACCCCAATATAAAATTATATGAATCTTACGTAAATTTACAGAAAAATTTAGTATGAGACAATGTGTGCAAAAACTAAATATTTTATTCTGTAGAAGCCTAACAGATTTGTTTATGAATTGAGTAAAAGATTAATCAAGGATATTTAAATTAATTAAGAATAAAGTAATTTTATTTAATTTAAGCTAAACAAGTTCAACACACTTAATAGTCCACATTAAGCTTCTGTTGAATTTGAGGTTTTAAAAGATAAAATTTTGACAGAATTTCGACTAGATAATAAATAAACAAATAATAAATTATTTGTTAATTAACAAATAAGAAATATGTTTTACAAAAAACTTTAAGTTTTTCACAATATTTAAACAACACAGCATTTATTTAGATGGATATAAAAAAAATAGGTTTAAACTATTATGCTATACAAATTATCCATTTTAGAAAGCTTAAAAACTGGATATTTATAGTGATTGGATATCATTGGTGCATTGGATACTTATATTTTACCGGGTATCATCCTCGTTTCCTCACGTATTTTTCACTTTTAAAAGCTCAAATTGGGCAGAAAAAGTATATTGTACAAGTTTTACATACAAACGTTGTACTCATTGTATGTACGAACTACGAAGACATACACAAATTTAAAGATAAATGTTTGGGACCAATAAATATTTCATTCTCTTAAATTTAATAAATTCCTTAATTTGTTGCATCTTTAACAATTTAAACTATAAGCCAACAGAAAGACGTTAACGAGAAAAATAAATAAATAAACAAACAAAAAGTTTTCAACAATATTCCAGAGTTGTATGGAGTTCTGAAAAATAAAGAGTTCATAGAGACAAAGATTTAATTGTAAATTTTATGCTTTAGGCATTATGCTATTAAGTTTATTTACTCATCGTGATATTAAGGTAACCTAGTGAAAAGAAATGATAAAAACAGAACAATACAAATCAACGAAAACGAAAAAAGATTTCAACATCAGATAAGACAAAATGTAGAGCTTATAAAACATTTTAATGTTTTAATTTTTAAATATATAATTTTTCGACCCCCTCAATACAATGTCATTGTGATATAAACGTAAGATAGTGTAAACAAATTTGTTGTGTAGGACTCATGTATTTTGAAAAGTTCTCGGTTATAACTTAAAATGCATTAATATATTATTTGTGTGTTCTTTGTGTTTTGAAAAGTAGTTCAAATAATTTCTATAAAATAAACTGCATATTATTCTGCATCAGTCAGTAATATTTCTGATTTAAGGATAAAAATGGCTAAAAGAATTCTTTTCATTCCTTTTTGTTGATAGTTTAAAACATTAATTTTTTTTCACCATCAGATCTGTAATCAGTTCAGACTAAACGTAGAGCTTATAAAACAAGTTTTAATTTTAAAATGTATTATTTTTAGACCCAGTCCTATTATGCAATGTCATTGTGATATAAACGTAAGAAAGTGTAAACAAATTTGCTGTGTAGGACTCATGTATTTTGAAAAGTTCTCAGTTATAACTTAAAATGCATTAATATATTATTTTTGTGCTCTCTGTGTTTTGAATATTAGTTTAAATAATATCTATAAAATAAACTGCATATTATTCTGCATCAGACAGTAATAGTTCTGATTTAAAGATAAAAATGGCTAAAAGAATTCTTTTCATTCCTTTTTGTTGATAGTTTAAAACATTAACTTTTTTTTCACCATCAAATCTGTAATCAGTTCAGACTAAACGTACAGCTTATAACATGTTTTAATTTTAAAATGTATTATTTTTAGACCCAGTCCTATTATGCAATGTCATTGTGATATAAACGTAAGAAAGTGTAAACAAATTTGCTGTGTAGGATTCATGTATTTTGAAAAGTTCTTGGATATAACTAAAAATGCATTAATATATTATTTGTATGCTCTTTGTGGTTTGAAAAATAGTTTAAATAATTTCTATAAAATGAACTGCACATTATTCTGCATCAGTCAGTAATATTTCCGATTTAAGGATAAAAATGGCTAAAAGAATTCGTTTCATTCCTTTTTGTTGATAGTTTAAAACATTAATTTTTTTTTCTTTCAGTTCCAAAATATCATAATGAAATGTTTGAATATTTTGAATGTTTGAAAATGCAGTTTTTACAAAATATATTGCGCAAAATATTACATCCAGCAGCATTTATAATTTCAGCGAAAACACCAGTTTTATTTAATTTGTTTTAATTCCCGATCAATTCCCCCAACTATTTAATTCGGGCCCCTTTTCTCATCGCTGTTAACTTCATATCTCTTCTACAAACCTCTGACAAGCTGACAAGCCTAGTTCGCATCGATTGCCCAAACCCATCTTAGCCTTTTCTAAAGATAGAACGCAACACACACACACACACTTTCAATCCTATGTAGGAGAAAAGCCATCCATCCATGCACCCATCATTCCCTCAAGGACGCAGGCAGCTGACGCACCTCGCTCATTGATCCACATGTGCAGGGGGAAAGGGGAGGAGGGAAGGCAAGTCTTTTTTCTTTTTCTTTTTTTGCTGCTTTGTTATTGGCTGACTCGAGTTGCTAGTTGTCGCAAACGCATGGCTAATGAACGAATTTGTTTGGGCGAATACGCCGACTGGAATTTGTAGGAAGCGGTGGCGGATGTTTCTTTCTTTCTTTTTTTTTTCCATCTTTTACTTTTTTTTTGTTGTTTATAATGAATATCTTCACTTCTGGTTGGTTCCAGTCACGAAGTAGTTTAAAAAAGAATAAAAACAAAACTGAGCTTTTGGGGTGTTGTTTGATCAAAGGAGAAAAGCGTCGGTACAGTGAATGTAGGTCATGCATTTTCAAAGGAGAGAGTTAAAAGTGCTTCGTGTAACTATAATTACGAACAAGTTTTGCTTGAATTGCGGGGCAAAAGAATTGCAGATTCACGTGAGAGATGACGCGGAATGTTATAGAAAATGCTTGATTAATCACATCTTTTGTGAGCGTGCTTAGAATATCTCTAGGGCAGATTTTCAATGGAATTTGAAAACATTTACTTTCTTTTACATTTTAATCACATAGTTGAGAATTTCTTTTATTATTATTGCTATACGTTAGTTCTCTTAACTAGGCCTTTCTTAAAAGCAGGAAATAGAAACTATTGGAGTATAGATCCATATGAATTGATAAATCACTTTAATAACGTAAAACTTGTGACTACAAATAATCATAATGGCTAAATATTTAAAGTATTTATTACAAACTCGTCAAAAAAGATCGTGATTCATTTCTACCAAAAATACTCAACTTACATTTTACATTTAATATTTTTGTTTCTTCTTAATTTTAACTGCAAAACAGATATACCTGGGAAAAGCTAAAAATATATAATAAAAATTTCACGAGGTAAGAGAATAAAATATCAGTCGTTTTCAATCTGATAGCAACGAACTCCATTTCTTTAAAGTAACAAATATGGCGCTCAATCAATGGCGACACCCTATCCTTTCAAAATGGAGAAACAAACGTAATCTCGTGTTGCCAGAGTAGTAGACCAAACTGCTACCACAGAAAACAATGCAATTTAGTTTCGCATGTTATTTAACAATATTCTAATGATTTCTTAAATACATCTAGCTATTATTCAATAAATTTAATGTTGATCTTTAAATTTTCCTATCGAATAATAATAAATATTTGTGATATTAATTCTTAGTTTAATTAATCGGAATAAAAAAAATCTTAATCATGAATTTTTGGTATTACACATGCTTTTCTCTCAGAAATGAACTATTTTATTGATATAAATTGAGTATGCATGTTATTATACTGGATCAAATATTTAATTGTCAGTTACAATATGATTTCTATCAGAAAATATTATTTTGGAACGTCACGGTCAATTTCGCATGTTATTTAGCAATATTATTCTGATATTTTACATTCAGCTACTGAGTTATTCAACATATGTAATGTTACTCTTTAAACTTTTCTATCAAATAATATAATAAAATAAGGAATCTTTATAGTTATAATTATTTTAGTTTTACGGTCCCTCATAGACCTTCTAAAGAAAGCTTGGTATATGTCGCATGTGTAACTGTTTCGAAATCTTTAAATGATTCAATAAAATTATACAAGTCGGATATTTAAAATCTGTTTCAATTCTTATAATATCATGAAGCAATTCCTCTTAATATATTATTATGAAAAAAATTACAATAATTAATACATTAGAATTTCGAAAATATAATTTATATGCAATATTACGTCTTAATGATAACTTAATTTTACCTACGTCTTTACCTAAAACTGACATACAATAATCATATACATACACATATTTAGGTGTTTGTCATTACTTCTGTATTTCGATGTTTGTGCTCACACTCGGTAGTACCTAAATGTGAGTGTTTGTGTGTAAGCATGCATGTATGAATATTTACATCTACACAGTGATAAATACATAGATATAAATATATGTAGGTATTTATATGTATATATATGTGCGTGTATATATATATATATATATATATATATATATATATATATATATATATATATATATATATATATATATATATATATATATATATATATATATGTATGTATATGTGTGTGCATGTATGAATATATATATGTATGCATACATGTATGTGTTATATATATATATTATACATATAGATCTGTATATATAGATAGGTAAATAAATAAATAGAAAGATAGATAGTGTATATACACACAGGCTGGCATGTAGACAAATCCAAGTAGCTACGAATACTCAAGCCATCAGCTGGATTCAAGGTCGAGCAAATGACAGTGTCTTACCCATTCGGCTGCTATTCAGCAGCATTATTAAATAAAGCTTGAATGACATAATTTTACCCATAAATTTATTTTTGTTTAATATTTTACTTCACTCATATGTTTAATTCTTTGTAGGAATGATGAATATTTACAAAGTGTTTCTATAAATTTATTATAAATTATTAACTGAAAATTTCGAAAATTTGTATACGTATAAATTGAAGTATAATTAAATAAACCACATTATTTTTTTTTCTTTAAAATAAAAACCCTTTTTTATTATTCATTTTTGATAGAATATTTGTTGATTTTTAAAATATTTGCAGCTTTTATAGATATTTCATAGATTCCTACAAAGTGTTTGCCCAATATTCCTAATATATATTAAAATAAATTTGGGTATCCGTTTTAAATTTCGACTTTTTTTAGGTTATTAAAACTCAATTGAAATGTCGAAAGCCTGAATTCTTCATGTAAATTCTACATACATGAGTAAAAATAATTTCTGTAAATTCTATACAAAATATTCTATTCAATCTACATACTCAAATATGTTCAAATATGTATACTCAAATATGTTCGAAAGTCACTTTTAAATAACAATGATGCAAACTGAAACAACTAAATTTAGCAAGCAGAGAACACCAATAAAATATTTCAAAAAATTATTTGATATTTAAAATATTTTTAAGTGGGATTTTTGTTTGTTTACAATTATAATTATTTTATTTATTTTTATAATATTTTATCTATAATTATTTATAATTGTTTAATAATATTTATTATATATGTAAGTGGTTTCATAAATTTAAGTTAATAATTTTCATAAACTAATTGTACTTAACGACTACTGTCTTTTTAAATATAAATCCTTTGACATCGGATTAAAATCTTATCCTTTCGTGATAGCTATTTAAGTTAATGTTTCAGGCTTATAATTTATATTATTTAATTTTTCCAATAAATGGTATTTAAACTGTACGAAAAATTAAAACAGCAAGACTGATATTTCTCGTTTTTCAAATAGTATTGTACTATATATATATATATATATATATATATATATATATATATAATATATATATATATATATATATATATATATATTATATATATATTATATATATATTATATATATATTATATATATATATATATATATATATATATATATATATATATATTAAATTTGAATCACGATTTACAGAATTTTGCGAATTTATTTTACTATAGTTTTATAACGTACGTGTGCCTGTATTGCCAGCTGCATTTGTAAAAAAAAACTATAGTTTTATAAATTAAAACTTTAAAAAAAAATTAAGATTTGAAGTTGTAGTTATACGTAACAAAAATAATATATTTAAACATTAATACATAATGTTCCAGCTATACAGACATTCAAGTTTTTCTGTTTTATTTTCTCATTTTTTTTTCGGATAGAATAAAGAATTAAACCACAAATCTAATACATTAAAGCAATTGCCCTCAAACATTTTAAGTAAATAATATTTATCCCACTATGTATTAAATAATCTTGCAGTATAGACACTGTACAGAAATAATAACTTCAACTATAATATCTAACAGTTATTTACGAGTAGATTAAAGGTGGCAAAATAATTTTAACAGTTTTAGGGGGTCTGTACCTGCTATATTGGAATCCTGTCTCTCAGTGTTAACGGATGGGAAAAATAAAATTCTCCCTGACCGAGTTACATTTAAAAAATTCTTTAAATAAGTTATATCACGTGATAGAAGAGCAAATTCTGTAGGTTGCTATCTTTCCCTTTTTCAAAAAATGTCGAGAAAATAAATTTATTTTTAATTATTTAAGAGAATTTTAAGCCTACTCTTTTTCGAAAGAAAATAAGAACATTTAACCCCCATAAGTTCGAAAATGAGAAGATGGCATCCCAAAGAATTTGCTGTTCTTTCATGTATTATTATTGTTATTATTATTATTATTATTATTATTATGGAGAATTCTTTAAACGTGAGCTGGGCAGAGGGATTATTTTTTCATAGTTTAACATTGGGCGAGAGCAATCCAATATGGCAGGTAAGACCCACACTCACCTAAAAGGCTCCTCCACACTATGGTCCACTGAAAGCCTTTACCACCGTCTGGAGGGGGTATGGCTTATCGAGGTCGATGGTGGCAGACGATAAAATGACCTTGACGGAAGACTGTCTCGGAAGTGGTTTTTCTCCAAAGATCAAATTTAGCCTCCACACTATGGCCAATTGTTCACCACTTCCTAATGGTGACCTTGGGTGATGGTTTACGGGTTGCATCCACACAGTGGGCCACTAAATGAGCTGAGAGCTTGAATTCATCCACAGAGTCTACTGCGCACTTTAGTTGTGCATCTGGCTGCCTTTGATCTTTGAAGAAAAACCACTTCCGAAGCCATCCTCCGCCAAGGCCATTTTATCGTTCGCCATCGTCGACCGCGATGAGCCATAAGCCCTCCAGACGGTGTTAATGGCTTGCAGTGGACCATAGTGTGGAGAAGCCTAAAGGCAGCCAGATGCTCAACTAAAATGCGCAGTAGACCATATGGACGAATACATATGCTCAGTACATTTATTGGCCCAGTGTGAGGATGCAACCCGTAAACCATCGTCCAAGGTCACCATCAAGAAGTGGTGAACGATTGGTCATAGTGTGTAGGCTACATAAGAAATAAATATGATTCATTTCTCTATATTGATATAAAGTGAAATTGCTCTTATAATGTAAATTTTCGTATTTTAGAGTACTTCATCACTTGCATGTGATCGTTCTTAATCCTGACGCATACTGCGAATAAATTACCTTATCATTGTGCATTCACATAGCTAATATGCACTAATGATAATACAGAGAGCACTAGTGAAACTTTTATGATGCATTTTTCACTAGTGACACTAGTTAAAATGCAGTATAAGTTCATTCCCTTGTGATAATAGTGAAAATGCTGCTTTATGATAGTTTAAATAGTGCCACCTTAAGACCTAAGTATGATTAATTTCTGTCTATCAGAGAAAAGAGATATTATTCTTATGATGCAAATCCTTGCACTTTAGACTATTTAAACTAAATCACTTATATGTAATCGTTATTAATTTTTAAATCATGTCGCATACTGAAAATAAATTACATAATTATCGCTCACATGCATGCCTAACATAAACTAGTGAAAATAACCACGTTGTCTGCCATACATAAAAAAATAAATTAATATTAAAATTTCAGTATTAAATACTGCAAGATTCTTAAACTTTTATAAGCTTTCGTTTCCAGTTTTAATTCTTGCTACGAATCATAATTTTCTTCCAATGGTTTTCCCATTTTTATTTCTCTCAGCTAGCAATGATTTGTTTAGATGTAGTATTGATTGGGTTACTTGCGGTATTTACAGAATGTTGACAATAAGAGATGTGACATGAAAGTACTACCCTTTAAAATTCGAATCATAGCGCATACACATAGCTCACATAGACTAGTGAAAATGCAGTTGACACCAGTGAAACTATCTTACTGCAATTTCACTAATGAGATGCATGGATATATAGAACTGTATTTTCAATGTGTTGTCTCCCATGCACAAAATTGTAAATTAATATTAGAATTTCGGCATTAATCCTGCATAGTTCCTAAACTTTTATAGATTTTCATTTACATTTTCTCTCAACTAGCAATGGTTTGTTTAGATGAGTATTGATTGGGTTACTTGCGGCATTTAAACAGAACGTTGACTGGAAGAGATGTGACGTGAAAGTACTAACCTTTAAAATTTGTATCATAGCTCACATACATAGCCAACATAGATTAGTGAAAATACAGTGGACATCAGTGAAACTATTCTACTGCAATTTCACTAAGGAAATGCATGGATACATAGCAGTCTATTTTCACTGTTTTGTCTCCCATGCTCAAAATTGTAAATTAATATTAAAATTTCGGCACTAAATGCTGCATGGTTCCTAAACTTTTATAGATTTTCATTTACATTTTAGCTCTTGCCACGAATCATAATTTACTTCCAAAGGTTTTCCCTTCCTTTTTATTTCTCTCAGCGAGCAATGCTTTGTTTAGATGTAGTATTGATTGGATTACTTGCGGTATTTACAGAACGTTGACTGGAAGAGATGTGAAGTGAAAGTACTGACCTTTTAAATTCGAATCATACCGCATACACATAGCTAACATAGACTAGTGAAAATGCAGTAGACACCAGTGAAACTATCCTACTGCAATTTCACTAATGAAATGCATGAATACATATCATTGTATTTTCACTGTGTTGTCTCCCATACACAAAATTGTAAATTAATATTAAAATTTCGGCACTAAATGCTGCATAGTTCCCAAACTTTTATAGATTTTCATTTACATTTTAAGTTTTTGCCACGAATCATAATTTACTTCCAAAGGTTTTCCCCCGTTTTTTTTTCTCTCAATTAGCAATGGTGTGTTTAAATATAGTATTGATTGGGTTACTTGCGGTATTTACAGAACGTTGACTGGAAGAGAAGTGAAGTGAAAGTACTAACCTTTAAAATTCGAATCATAACTCATACACATAGCTAACATAGACTAGAAAAATACAGTAGACACCAATGAAACTATCCTACTGCAATTTTACTAATTTAATGCAATGAACACATACCATTGTATTTTCACTGTGCTGTCTCCTATACACAAAATTGTAAATTAATATAAAAATTTCGGCACTAAATGCTGCATGGTTCCCAAACTTTCATAGATTTTCATTTACATTTTAGTTCTTCCCACGAATCATAATTTACTTCCAAAGGTTTTCCCATTTTTATTTCAGCTAACAATGGTTTGTTTAGATGTAGTATTGATTGGGTTACTTGCGGTATTTACAGATCGTTGAATGGAAGAGATGTGACGTGAAAGTACTAATTTTTAAAATTCAAATCATAGCGCATACACATAGCTAACATAGACTAGTGAAAATGCATTGGACACCAATGAAACTATCCTGCTGCAATTTCACTGATAAAATGCATGGATACATGCCATTGTATTTTCACTGTGTTGTCTCCCATACACAAAATTGTAAATTAAAATTAAAATTTCTGCACCAAATGCTGCATAGTTCCTAAACTTTTATAGACTTTTATTTACATATTAAATTCTTACCACGAATCATAATTTACTTCCAAAGGTTTCTCCATTTTTTTTCTCTCTCAACTAGCAATGGTTTGTTTAGATGTAGTATCGATTGGGTTATTCTGCGGTATTTACAGAACGTCGACTGGAAGAGATGTGACGTGAAAATATTATCGTTTAGAATTAAAAACAAAATTAAAATCGGAAGCCATACAATGGCACTTCAGAGCAATTTCATTTAATAGTGGGTCTTAAAAGGAAATCACTTAGAGGGAGAGAAAAAAAAAATCTTTTTAAAATATCCCTGAATGGAAAGATGATATTTCCAAGCGAATTTTGAGGCTTCTCCACCTCAAATGAATCATCGACGATTCTGCTGTTGCTAGGCAACGAAGAAGTACAATTTCGCTATCGTAGCTATGTTGGCTCAAAGGATCTTGTTTACTTGTTAAAAGCGTGCATCTTCTGAGACATTTTTTATTTCTTCTTTTTGATGTTATTTATTTCTTCTTCCTGGTGATTGTTCGGATTGTCTGTCTCGATCTTATGCCCTTCCTCTTATGATTTGATTTTATCCGCCGAGTTTCTTTTGTTCTAACCGTAAATCTATGTTATCGAATTTTCGAATAATGGAACAAAGCATATTCAGTCGGCCATTCCCTCCGTGTTCCTAGAGGAGCGTAGTAGTACAGCTGTATGTGCTTCATGTCCATTTTTTCTTTCTTTATTCGTCTGCTTTCTTTTGACAGCAGATCGAGTTCATCTGTCAGTGTTCTTGATATTCATAAGTTAACAGGACGAATATAAGTGGTGTATGATGTCTGTGTAATATATATGTTTCCCGAAGCATTTTAAATTACTGTCTCAACAGATAAGGAATTGTTCGTGACTGTTATTGGAAATTAAGTGCGTTCTTTTAGTCTGGTTACTAGAAATAGAACCAAAACATTTGGGTAATCTCTTTATTATAACATTATATATAATTAGATTTATATATATATATATATATATAATATACAGTTTCAAATTCTGAAATTCCCTATTATTTATTAATAACATTAAAAAACACAGACGATAAAAAAATCTCACATCACAAGTGTAATATATATATATATATATATATATATATATATATATATATATATATATATATATATATATATATATATATATATATATATAATATACAGTTTCAAATTCTGAAATTCCCTATTATTTATTAATAACATTAAAAAACACAGACGATAAAAAAATCTCACATCACAAGTGTAATATGTATATTATATATATATATATATATATATATATATATATATAAATAAATATATATAATAACAAGTATAAAATCTGAATAATATATATATATATATATATATAATATATATATATATATATATATATATATATATATATATATATATATATATATATATATATATATATATATATATATATAATGTAAAGTATATTCTGAAATTCCTTATTATTTATATATATATATATATATATATACATATATATATATATATATATATTAATATATTATATATATATATATATATATATATATATATATATATATATATATATATATATATATATATATATATATATATATATATATATATATAGCTTAGTTAGGGTTAGCAAAATTCAAAGCGAGTCAAGTTTATCTGTAGATCCGATTCTAAAATAAATTGGTATGAATAAGCGTCGTATCACAGCAAAAAATACTGTCCTCTTTAAAACGTTCGAAATCCACCTCGTCCCCCTTTTCGAGAGTTTAATGCCATTATATCAAGCCCTATTTTAGGAGCAGGTGATTCAATTTATACATTTATCACATAATAAATAGGTAAAAAATTTTCTTGCATTATGACATCATTCCTTTGACCATCTCATTTAATCATTTCTTATTTTAAATTATTTAAGTATCGTCTGCATTGTTTTCATACGTTTTACTCTTAAACTTAGATGTTACGTAAATAATTTTCTTTTATATTTCGCTTAAATAATAGATTAGGTACATATGTGATAATTTTAATCGATTATTTTTGTAGAAAGATAATTCTCTGCCAAAAAACAAACCATTTTTTTACCTGCCTCATGGGGTACCTTTACAATTCTGGAAAACGAAAAATTTTACTGATCCCGTCATTTGACGGGCTATATGCTAGTGTGAGAATGGTATTATAGGTGTCTTTCCTCTTCTGCTACACTGTTCTCTTCTATCTCCATACATCGGTTGTCGGGGTCATTTCTTCGATCGCATGTGCGATCGATCAAAGACCAAGTACGTGCTATAGTAACCCACAATACAGCACTTTAGCTACGTATTAGCTTATTTAATAATAAAGGGAAGATAGTTGTAGAATCCGGAAATTAACAAAAATCTAGAAAATGTTTTTAATATTATTTTACAATGTTTGTAACTATACATATTTCCTCGTTTAAAACGTATATAAAACGCTCTCGGATGTAACTCAAAAAGCGATTAAACGCAAAATGTTGAAATTTTATATTTAATTTCATATTTTAAACTATTTAAATATCGTCTACACTATTTTAATATCTTTTATCACTGAACTTAGATATGACGTAAATGATTTTCTTTTATATTTGGCTTAAATAATAGATTAGGTACACATGTGATAATTTTAAATTTAATCATCGATTATTTTTTGTTGCAATGAAACTTTTACCACCGGTATTAACAATAAATTCTTTTCATATAAGTCTAGAAGTCTATTTCACGGACTAATAAATATCTAACTTTTAATTTATATATATTTGGAAATTAAGAAGTTTGTTCTTTTGTGTGTTTGTTTATTATACATAACCACACGGTTTGACTAAATGAATTCAATGTGATTCTAAACTGCATTCACAAGATCGGGAGACTCTAGAGGAGTATGAAGATAAATAAATTATTGAGCGTGTACCAGATAATTCTCAGCCAAAAAACAAACCAGTTTTTACCTGCCTCATAGGGTACTTAACAGTTCTGGAATATTAAAAATTTTACTAATCCCGTCATATGATGGGATATATGCTAGTACAAAATAAAAGCAAAGATATGTAATCTAATACATATTCCAGGAAGTCACGTGGTATATACATCTGATTTTCTTTAGCTATTTTCGTGCTTATGTGTACAAATATAGAACTGTCTAAAACACATTCCCTGTTTTTTTTTCCAGATGCTTTGTGTAAAATCGTAATAAATTAATCAACCTGTGGTATAATGATACCTCGACGTTTTTATCCATTGTGTAAGTGGTTACATAAAAATTGGCAATTGCCCTCTTTCACGTCGCCAACACCAAAGCGATTTATAATTTTGTTCATGTCATTCATCCATCACAGGGTCAGTGCTCTTTTTGGCGGCTCGCATAATGTTCTGAATCCCCGGAGAAAGAGGACAAGAAATTTGGACTCCGATGGGAAATTCGCGATGGGTAAACAGAAACATATCTCATGGAATGTTTATTTAAATAGTTCATCTCTGCCGCCTGCTCCTGCCTCTTAACTTAGTGTTTGTAGTTCACTTACCATGGTGGTACTCGAATGATAATAAATAATGGCGGATATAAAAAAATTAAATCTAAAATATTATAGAAGCTATTTTTTTCCTATAATTCACAAAAACTATTTTTATTAATAATATTATACAATAAAGTTGTTAATATTTACAGTCAAATAGGTGCCAGTGCTTCCGATATATTCGGAAGCTTTTATTAATAATATTATACATTAAAGCTGTTAATATGTACAGTCAACATAGGTGCCAGTGCTTCCGATATCTCGGAAGCTTTTATTGATAATATTATACAGTAAAGCTGTTAATATATACAGTCAAATAGGTGCCAGTGCTTCCGATATACTCGGAAGCTTTTATTGATAATATTATACAGTAAAGCTGTTAATATGTACAGTCAACATAGGTGCCAGTGCTTCCGATATCTCGGAAGCTTTTATTGATAATATTATACAGTAAAGCTATTAATATGTACAGTCAACATAGGTGCCAGTGCTTCTGATATCTCGGAATCTTTTATTGATAATATTATACAGTAAAGCTATTAATATGTACAGTCAACATAGGTGCCAGTGCTTCCGATATACTCGGAAGCTTTTATTGATAATATTATACAGTAAAGCTGTTAATATATACAGTCAACATAGGTGCCAGTGCTTCCGATATACTCGGAAGCTTTTATTGATAATATTATACAGTAAAGCTATTAATATGTACAGTCAACATAGGTGCCAGTGCTTCCGATATCTCGGAAGCTTTTATTGATAACTAGCAGGTTTGCCCGTGCTTCGCTACGGTGAACTTAATATATTACTTTTAAACAAAGATTTATTTTTCGTGAATAACTCTCTAAATTTGTCACAGTTCAGTTCGAGTCATTGGCATGTTTATATATTTCTATTATAAGCGTATTATAACATTATTCAGTTTTTATAATCGAATTTGTCTTATATTAAATTTGCTCAAACTTTTTTTATTATAAAATATAAGCTTAACCCTAAATTGCATTACTGTATTACTACTGTACGTTGATTAGCAAAGTTAACAGATCTTGCCATATTACGTGATAGAATAGGAAGCACAGGTTTTGACAGCAACAGTGCTAATTTTGTTGGTAGTAATAAATGTTTTCCAAAATTAGGGAAATTTATGACAAACCACATAGTTTTGTATGAAACAGAAACACACATTCATATCGACAACCATATGAATATGAAGATAACTATATAAAATGATAGGTTTTATTTGGCCATGAGAGTGACTGAAATTTGTACTTTTTGTACTTAGAATATTGTTGATATGCATTTCATTGTAACATAAAAATGAACCAAGAATTAAATTTAAAATTAGTTCTCATATAAAAATTCTATAATTTGAGTCACATAGAAATGAAAGTGAATCACTTTATATCTCAAATTTCAGTTCAAATCGAATAGATACTAAGCAGACGATTTTAAATAATATAAAATAAGAAATGAATAAATGAAATATTTAAATGAATGACGTCATAATGATAGAAAAATATCATTTTCGCCTATTTATTATGTGATGAATTGAACATTTTAATCTCCTGCTTTTAACCGTGGAAAACTGCGTTTAAAACAATTACTTGGGATGACGTCACATTGCTAGAAAGATTGCTTCTTTCCCTTAGATATGATGCGATAAATTAAAAACTTAATCGTTTGCGTTTAACCGGGGAAAATAATGCTTGGAATAATGACATGAAATGCTCGAAAAAGGGGGAAGGAATGAATTTCGAACGTTGAAAATTTACAAAAACCTTCCCAGGGATATACCTAAACATTTCCCAAATTTTCACGGCGATTGGATGCATAGCTTTTGAGTCTATTGAGTACAGACAGACAGACAGACAGACACACACAAATTCATTTTTATATATATAGATAATATACAGTAAAGTTGTTAATATGTACATATACAGCCAACATATGTGCCAGTGCTTCCGATATACTCGGAAGCTTTTCGGAAGCGATTTCTAACGTCATTACGACTATTTCTGACATCATTATGACGGTAAAATCCCTTGTGACTTATCTAGACCATAATATGGTAGCACCCATAGTTTACCTTTAATTAATCTCACAAGAAATGTAGTTACTTTTCCTTTCAACAATAAATCGCCAGATATACTTTAATTTAATTTTATGAAGAAAACTAAAACTAAATACTATATTATTCGTTTTATGAAACTCGCTCGTATCAATATTTTGCTCACACACCCAAAATACCGTCTCCGAATTTTGACGCTGGGTCAAATATCTAAGTTGTCCCTCCTTTGAGAAAGCTCTGGTTAGGCTAAAAGGCTAGGCTAGAATACCATTTTAAGTATAAAAACACATAAAATTATTATTTTTTCTTTGATTTTCCTATAGTAAATGAGCTAAAGGGTCCAAAACTATTTGTAAAAGTCTATCAAGAATGATAGAGTCCTCAAGTTGGGGGAAAATATTTTTTGATCCTTTTGTACGTACAAAGGATGATTAAATGTCGAGCCCCTTTCTCCCTCTACCTTAGATCGCTTTCCCATCATTGTTTAACGAATGGTATTTTTCCTGCCATCAACTGTATGAACTTGTATGATTTCTCTTAAACTATGATTAAAGTCTATTCACGAATACGGCTTGACTAGAGAACTGGGTTCCCCCGCCAACTTGGCGATAATGGTTTAAGTATGGTCGCCTAACATTTTCTCCTGATCTCACAGTGTCCAAACAATCTGTATCTATAGTATAATTCATGATATTTGCGTCCAAATCTCCTTGTGTAACTCTTTTCTTATATGTAAAAGTGCGCAATACTAAAAAAATTAGATATAACAAACCTAATGGTTCACTTAGGCTGATTTTTTATAATATAGAGCTGTTGGGTTTGTAAACTGTTAAGGGATTACTTGCCCATTAATATAAATGTCCGGTTTTCAAGCAGTTTTCTTTAATCAAGTAAGAGTATATAATTCTATTACGATAGCGCACTGTGCATTAAATAAAGTCTCCAGAAAAAGCAAGAAATGCAATGTTTGAATGGACTACCTTTGTGTTTTAGTAAATATCGCCAATATTTTCGCCAAAATTACCAAGGGGAACCCAATTCTTAAGTAGTCCCCATGAATACTATTGTGCACGTATTATTATACTTACTAGCATATAGCCCGTCATATGACGGGGTCAGTAAAATTTTTAATTTTCCAGAATCGTAAAGTACCTTTTTAGACAGGTTAAAAAAATGGCTTGTTTTTTGGCTGAGAATTATCTGGTACAAGCTCAGTAATTTGTTTATCATTACTGATCTCATGTTAGTTGCCAACTGTAATTTATCTTGTCATATTACGTGATAGGATGGACAGCAGGGGTTTTAATATTGACAATGATTATTTGGCGGTATATGTGAATGATGGCCAAAATTTAACGAATCGATTGCAAGCCGTGTGGTTATGTATAAAATACAAACAAACAAAGTAACAAACTTCTTAATTTTCAAAGATATATAACTTAAACGCTAAATATTTATTAATCCGTGAAATAGACTCAGACTTTTATGAAAAGAATTTGCTGTTAATACCGATGATAAAATTTTCATTGCAACAAAAAGTAATCGATGATTAAATTTAAAATAAGCTCTTAATCTATTATTTAAGCCAAATATAAAAAAAAATATATATATTTACGTCATATCTAAATTCAGTGATAAAATGTATGAAAATAATGCAGACGATATTTAAAAAATTTATAATAAGAAATAATTAAATGAGATGGTTAAAGGAATGACGTCATAATGCTAAAAAAATGTTATTTTTACCTATTTATGTCATAAATTGATAAATTTAATCGTCTGTTCTTAACCGGGGTTGGTTTGGTTTGGCTTGAAGTGCTACGGTCTACTTTTTGCAACACTAGGGCTAATGAGACCGGGACCTACAGCTTAATGCCGATTCCGAACGGCTACGAACATCCATGCCATTGTGGGATTCGAACCCACGAACTCCGGTACCGAAGGCCAACACCCTAACCAATCGGCCATCGTTCGGTGCTCTTAACCGGGGAAAATAGGGCTTGAAATAACGGCATTAAACGCTCGAAAAGCGGGGAAAGGGTGGATGTTGAACGTTTTCGAAGTGACTTTGAATTTTGCTAACCTTAACTCATCAAGAATCCAATGTGGGTGCCTCTATCCATTCCCGGCCCAACCGCTTCATAAATTCGAGGACAGACAGACAAAGTATTCTATTATTATATAGGGGATTGTATTGGCCTTTCACACTCCGATAACTGTTTGTTTAAATCCTTGACGATCTCTAGGACGTTCAATTCAAGGGAGGTAGGGGGATTCTGCGCATGCGCAATTCATTTTAAGATTAATAACATTTTCCAGCGATTAATGGTGGAACTAATTAAAGCGATGTTCTGGAGCAATGTCTAAGAGATAAATGTGAATGGCTGCTTTGAAATAATTCATTCATGTTTTAAAGATTTGTTCATCCATGAACGGGTTTCTAATTTTTAATTCTAAACTTTTTTATTTTGGTAAAATCAGAGTAAAATCTGAAGAATGTGTACGTTGAGAAAGAAAGCTTTTCGCGAAAGAGTTTTTCGCCTCTCCCGGGCAGAACCAGAGTAGTTAAGTAAAAGAAATGGATCTTGACCTTGGCATCTGGTTTCACCATTAGCATACAATGAGAGCAGAAGACAAACATTCTTACAACCAAAGTTATGTTTAAAAAAAAAGGTGACCTTTAGCATAGTTTATATTATTACGGTAAGTAATTAAACGCGCTTAATACCATCCACTCGTTTTTCCCGTGCATACCTATCGTGAAAATGGCAATGAACGTTAAATATCCGAGTCATATCGGTACCGTCGAGAGAGGCCAGAGTGCTGCTTTGTGACGTGACGGCGAAGGGGCGAGCTGCTTGATACTCGAATAAGTAGCTCCACTGCTTGTCTTCAATTAGCAGAATTCTTTATTTAACATATTATCCTTTTATGGATAAATTTAAATTTTTGTCAATACATTACAGCTTATACATTAATTCCTTAAGGGTAATTCCATACCAAATCAACGCAAGGTTTCTACCTTACCCCCTCCGATTTTGATTAAATTTGGTATAGTAAGTAACTTCATGGTAATAAAGAAAATCCCCAAATCTTATGTTCAAATAATAATTGGTTTGGGAGTTATAAGGCTTTAAAGTTGCCAGATTTGTCTAAAAAATACACTATCGGCATACCTTTAAATTACACTTGCTACTCACCTAATTAAGCTAGAGACATGTGCAAGGTGTTATTTTAAACCTTTTTTAATGGGCTTTCATATGATATGCAATACATGATGACTTAAAATTTTTTTAAATTAAAATTTAAAATTTAAATTTCTCAAAAAGCCAAGTTTTTAAAATTTTGAAAAAAATCTCAAAAATTGCTCATATTATTGTTAATTACTCCTCAAAGTTTCATGTTGGGATCATAATGGGATCACAAGATACATAAGTTTTTTGTTTGATATATTTACTATTGGAATAACGAAAATGAGAACATGCATTCATTACTTTTAACTCAGCTGTATAGGATGGCATTAATGTTTACACACTACCTTATCGACATATACTCTAGTAAATAGTACATTTAACATTTGTGAAGATTTTAGAATGAAGAAAAATCATTAAAGTGCATTACTTTTGATGGATGGTGCTACTTATTTAGTTGAAACTGGTAGAAAGCTTTTTGTGTTTTGAGAATTTCTGCTTCAGAAAGAATATACATTGGTCCTGTTGGAGTGAAAGAATCCACCTTACACATAACATATGAAATTGGAATCCATAGTACATCTGGCTTATACTGATATAAAAAAAATGGTGATGGTCCAGATGAGGGAAGGAATGTCACTTTTACCTCTTCAGAGTTTTTCTCTTCTTTTTCTTAACATACATGTAACATACATGTAAACTTTGAGGATTAATTAACCATAATATGAGCAATTTTTGAAATTTTTTTCAAAATTTTAAAAACTTGGCTTTTTGAGAAATTTAAATTTTAAATTTTAATTTAAATTTAAATTTAAAAAAATTCAAGTCATCATGTGTTGCATATCATATGAAAGCTCATTAAAAAAGGTTTAAAATAACACCTTGCACATATCTCTAGCTTAATTAGGTGAGTAGCAAGTGTAATTTAAAGGTATGCCGATAGTGTATTTTTTAGACAAATCTGGCAAGTTTAAAGCCTTATAACTCCCAAACCAATTATTATTTGAACATAAGATTTGGGGATTTTCTTTATTACCATGAAGTCAATTACTATACCAAATTTCATCAAAATTGGAGGGGGTCAGGTAGAATTTGTTCTAAAATTGCGTTGATTTCACATGGAATAACCCTTAAAAGTGTTTATCTATTATCATCTAGAGACATTTTAAACGCTTAAACAATTCAATATGTAATATTTGAATACACAAAAATATTTTGGTGTACAATAAGAGTTGATGATCACCCTGAAAATAAGTGTATATGTACTACATAAATATTTTATAAACTGAATAGCTTTAAAACCTCTTTTCAAGTTTGATTAATCAAAATTAATTTAGTTTTGTTGTCAAATATGTATCTCCTAGCACATTTCTCATACGTAAATTTTGTAATAATCCCAAAGTATGTAAAATAGTAATAATATAAAAAATACATTAGAATTAGAAAAAAACTTTTTTTATTCCTTTTAATCAAAACACTGTATAGGTTTAGAAATAATACCTAAAGTATTCAAATATTATAAAACATCAAACTGATATTTGTAAAGCTTTTTATAAATAATTCATACATTTATGGTAAAATTCAAATTTTATCAATAAATTACACCTTATATATTAATCCCTTAAGAATGCTTATTACATTTTCAGCTATTATTATCTAGAATCTCTTTTTCAATCGTTTAAACAATTCAATATATAATTTTTGAATGTACCAAATTACTTCTGTGTACAATAAGAGGTACCGGTCATATACAGGTATATATTATCTTCGCACTACAGTGATCTCTCGTTTTTCGTGGTTAATGGGGACCAGAACCTTCCGCGAAAGCTGAAAAACCGCGAAGTAGGATTTGCCCCTAGGAATTTTCATGTATTCGGGTACACGAATGTTTTAAATATGTATTTATGCTTATATTTATATAACAGTATAATAAACATTAATCAACATTGATTTCTGAGAGAGGCGAAGAGTCTTGTATTGGTGGAGGAGGAGAGGCTCTCACTTGACTCGTAGAAGTTTTAGGATCACTCTGAGACTCGTCTGCTGGAGACGATGACGGTAGAGCCAGGGGGCTTTACCTTGGAGAGAAATCTGGTGATGGGTAGTTGTTGTCTTTGTTTTTCCTTTCCCTTCAAAATTCCCCTGTACAAAGACATAAACCCGTTAGCGCGATTGCTGAACTCGACAGCTCGAACCATATTGTCGTCAATGTCTTACCATGCTGCACAATTATTATGTAGCCTCCACACTATGGCTAGTTGTTCACCACTTCCTGAGGGTGACCTCGAACGACGGTTCACGGGTCGCATCCACACGCTGGGCCACTAAATGAGCTGAGCGCATTGATTTGTCCGTAGGGTCTACTGCGCACTATAGCTGCGCATCTGGCTGCCTTTGATCTTTGGAGAAAAACCGCCTCCGAAGCCATCGTCCGCCAAGGCTATTTTATCGTCTGCCGCCATCGGCCACGATAAGCCAGACGGTGGTGATGGCTTGCAGTGGACCATAGTGTGGAGGGGCCTTTACAGATTCTCCAGGGTAAGGCCACGCTTTTCAGTTTGTTCTTCGTCTTCCTCTTCATTTTCTTCCTCACTTGCAGACTTTGTCATCTCAAGAGCCCGTGGTATGTACTCTGAGTCAACTCATCTCTTTGTTTGACATGCAGGGATCCTTCTCTCTAAATCAACATGAGACAACGCTCCTTTCCGCAATGTAGCTGCCGACAGGGTTGTATTTTTCTTTTTTATCTTTAATGAATATTTTGGGAAAACCCCCGAAGCATTGAAGATGCAAAACATGAAGCGCGAAGTGGAGAGGGAACACTGTACTTGATACATAGAGCAGGGCCGTAAGTAGGGCATCGCAAAGCTGGCATTTTCCACTGGTGCATCACTCATAGGGGCGCCGTACCACGAGGAAAATGGGGTCCGAAAGAGGATGAATTGCCCCTTCTCTTTCTTCAACTCTTCTTCTTAGCCCACTCTCCTGTTTCTAATCATGGATCTTGTTGGTGCTTCAATCACATTTGGCGAAATTGGCGTGCTTGCATCTTCCGTGCGTGGCGTTTGAAATCTGGCGAGGGGATCGTAACTCAACAAATTGATACATAAACAAAAACAACATTTTGAGGAAAAATTTTACAAAAATTGAATATTTAAAATCTAATTGAATTAACAAAGAAAACACAAAGGAAACACATAACATTCATACTAAATAGACTGAAACATTCACTTAATCACAAATTAAATAAACTGAGTGTGATTTTCATCACAAATTTGTGATTTAGTGTAAATTGTAAAATTAATTTAAAATAAGAGATTTGAAAAAAAATTTTCAATTTTACAACTCCTTTTGGAAAATACCAAAAGAAAGTTAGTCCAAAGGGATGAGGGAGGGTAGGCGGGATCTCATCCAGCAAAAAACTCTTTGTCTTAAAAGAAACTGTTTTTTGAGTGGAGGTTGAAGAGGAGTTGTAAAATTGAATTTTTTTTTTCAAATCTCTTATTAAATGGTCTTAGAAAGTAAATTTGTAATAGATTCTTACAACATGTTTGTCTAACATTCCTAATATGCTTTAATATAAATCAGAGCATTCGTTTCAAATTTTGAATTTATTGAAAGTTATTAAAACTAAATTTAGATTTAGTGATACATCAGGAAAAATGAGGAGCCATTTGTTGGCGACAGCTGGGAAACGTGTTGAATAGACAGAAAATTTACATCTTTAGGTTAGAAAGCTTTGGAAAGAATTTTAAGTCAAAGATACTCCTTTGATTAAGACATTTAGAGGCTGGTAAAAAGATTTTAAGGAATTAGAATGGGAGAAAGAAGGTTTTTAAAGAAATATTAAAGTTTAACAATTTATATATATTACATATATGTATATATATATGTAATATATCAAAATTATCACACTTTAGTATCTTATAAAAATATCCTCTATCATATTCTTATTCCTTCAAATCTATTTTCCCAGCCACAAAATGTCTTAATTAAAGGAGTGTACTCGACTTAAAATTCTTCAAACCCATTTCTCAAAGCTTTCTCTGCAATAAATGCAAATTTTCTGCCCACTCTCCATATTTTCCAGCTGTTCCCATTTCACTTTTAAGTTCTTTTTACTGTTGAGAGCGTTGACGAAGCTCTTTTCTATGGATAATAAATTATTCCAGGTACATTTCTGATTATTAATGTCGAATTTCATATTTTTTTAAATAAATTAAAGTTGTTTTAAGGATACCAATTGGATTTTAGAAACATTAGATGTTTTTTTTTACATTTATGTGAATTTTTAATATGTGCTCTATAGAAAATGATGAAAAATGTCATTTTTATGATTTTTTATACATTTTTCTATTAATCATAGAAATATAGCTTTTATTTTAAAAAATTGAGTAGTCCTTTTACTACATTTGCTAATTTTTTTGTATCAATATTGATGAAATTTAATTTTAAATAATTTTATTAATATTATGTTCCCTTTTGGGAACAATGGACTGTAAAAGGTTAAAGAGCAAATTGATCATTTCGATGTATTGAAGTGAGGAGTTCAATAAAAATTCCAGTTAAAGGAAATATAAAAGGAAAAAAGAAGAATAGAGAATCAACTGCAGTTTGCATTCCCGAAGCAGACACAAATGAGGGACTTCCACTCTCTCTTCTTACTCCCGCACAGTGTTGTTTGTGAAAACATCTCCATTCCAACTGCCTAACACGCACACACACAAAAAAAAAAGAAAAAGAAACTCCGTAATTCACAATCGTGATTTCACGAGGCCATTTCTCTAATCCTACAGCAATGTTACGAAATTCTCTTCTGGCTCGTGGAATTTTCTTCTGCGGCTGCATAATGGTGTAATTACTTACCTAACCGCTTCTTCGAGTGACCCACGTGACACACAAATTTTGACGAACACTCAACAGATTGTCGCTCTCCTACAGGGGTTTCCAACTCGTAAGAGCTCGAGGGCCACTTTAGAAATGCAAGATTGCGGTGTGCAATTTCATAATTGGACAATCTCCATAAAATTCTACAAGTAGGACCGAGGTATGAGTACAAAACAATGAAGAATAATATAAAAGCATGAAACCTCAAGAATACTGTTACGACAAATACAAAAGAACTTACTAATACATTTGCTGTTACTATTTTTACTGGTTATAAGAAATAGTTTGTGCACTACTGCTCAAAGAAGGTTCCCCAGACTACCGAGGAAGAAGAGCCAAACTGCCAGTGAAGCAAGATAACGAAAACGTCAGAGAACCGTTTATACGTTTTAATTGTTATTATTACATGCAGGCAGAAGCCTGTTGGTGCCTTGCAAACACCTATTCAAAGAGCTGTATGCGGCCCACGAGCCGCAAGCAGTTCTTTGAATGTGAGCCGTTGCAAGGTACTTCGCCATCTGACGACCACTTCTAAGAGGAGAGGGATGGATAGACGGTGTAAGATGTTGTAATTTCAATGACCATAACAAGAGCATGAGACCCGAAGAAGGTTATTACGAGAAATACAAAAGGATTTACTAATACATTTAGTATTATTATTATTATTGGTTATGAGAAAATAGTTTGCATACTACTGCTTTAGAGAAGATTCCTCAAACTACCGAGAAAGAAGAGCCAAATTATCAAAAAAGCAAAATAGCAAAGTTGTCAGAGAAGCATTTATGTCATTGATACAATACATACAAGCAGTCTGAAAGTACCTTGCGAACACTCAAGCAGAGAGCTTCATGAGGCTCGCGAGCTAGGATCAACCAATCCGTGCTTTAGAGAAGGGAGATGGGCAGATGTGTAAAGGCCCTTCCATCCTATGGTCCACTGCAAGCCATTACCACCGTCTGGAGGGGGTATGGCTTATCGTGGTCGATGATGGCAGATGATAAAATAGCCTTGGTGGACGACACTCTCGGCTCA
>CM063506.1:61594894-61759894 GCA_032207245.1 Pardosa pseudoannulata | reverse complement strand
TTTCTGCACCATAGAGCTTGTGATGTGACAAGGTAAAAACAAAAAAAAATTGGGTCACTCTAGGTCTTTAAAAGTCTTTAATTTTTAGCACGGCCAAACAGAGATAATAATGATTACGTAAAATGAAAATTTGGTGTTTTTGATTTTGAATATTACTTTAATGCTCATTTCTTAAATCTGTTTGCTAATTCAATGTTATAATTTTTATATGACTGTAATTATGATAATAATTTGTCGCTATAAATTTGCAATGGGGGTGGAGGGCACAAAAATTGGATTGTGCTCTGGGCACAAAAGTATCTTAGTCAGGCCCTGCATGGGATTAGCCACTTTAGAATTTTTGGCGGATATCATGCTATGAACTCTCTCCCACACACACACATACCACCAAAGTATACAAATGAACACATTTTGCATTACGTGGTGCGTCTTTCTTTTAACAGGTTAAAATTTAATGTTTGAAAATATGCTTTATATAAAAATGGTAACGAGAATCTTCCAGTGTACTCCATCTTATACAACCCTAACAGCTGAAACAGAAAATCACAATGAGAATGTTTCCTGGAGTTCATTCCTGCATCCCGATTTTCCCTTTAGGAGGAAACAATCGGAGTTCCTGGAATAGACAGCGGCTTGTCTCCTTGTGATCGATTTTCCTAAACCCCCGCCCATTGGAAGTTACGGAGCTTTTACATGATTTCTCTCAGAGATTGTTAATGGTCCAGGTTAACAAATCCTGCCGATGATCAGCTGCAAGGTTTTTTTACGCTCACAGCAAGGTACCTTCGTCATTATCAAGAACTGTTCTAAGCAGAACTCATGATAATTAAAGCTTAGTGAGGAAAAGTTAGTCATGCTCTCGTACTGTTGTCAGACCAATACGGCATTTGTAACAGCATCTAAACACTTGTGAGTCCGGCATTTACGACAGGTCGAAGTTGATATGGTTTTACAAACTACACCTGATATAGTCAGAACCCGATTTGTACCCCTGGGGGCCCTAGAAACTTACTAAAAAAGATAAACAAAATGAAAATACGGAGTGCAAACGTAATAGAGCTGGTGAAGAGAAGCAAGTTTGAAAAGCTTTAAGATTTTGGTTTGGTGTGAATTAAACGGGGAGGGGGAGTTAATTTATCTAATTCTGCATATCGTTTATTGTTATCAAAATCATGTATAAGAGTTTCTCCCCTTCATTTTTAAATACGCTAAAAACTTCTCCTGTTTGTTTTTGTTAATTTCGTGAGTTTCTCTCTTCAGTTTTATAATACGCGAATACGTAGCTAAAGTTTGTATTGTAGGTTACTATAGCACAGGGGGGAGTTTTTAGTCTTTTAAAAACCTTTTCCTGATTTTTGTTAATTCCAGGATGAGTTTCTCCCCTTTAATTTTAAATACGCTAATACGTAACTTAAAGTTGTGCTGTATTGTAGGTTACTATATAGCAACAGAGTACTTGGTCTTTTAAAAACCCTGATTTTTGTTAATTTCCAGGATGGTTTCTCCCCTTCAGTTTTAAATACGCTAATACCTAGCTAAAGTGTTGTATTGTAGGTTACTATAGCACAGAGTACTTGGTCTTTAAAAACCTTTTCCTGATTTTTGTTAATTTCCAGGATGAGTTTCTCCCCTTCATTTTTAAATACGCTAATACGTAGCTAAAGTTCTGTATTGTAGATTAATATAGCACAGAGTACTTGGTCTTTAAAAACCTTCTCCTGATTTTTGTTAATTTCCAGGATGAGTTTCTCTCCTTCAGTTTTAAATACGCTAATACGTAGCTAAAGTGTTGTATTGTAGGTTACTATAGCACAGAGTATTTAGTCTTTAAAAACCTTTTCCTGATTTTTGTTAATTTCCAGGATGAGTTTCTCCCCTTCATTTTTAAATACGCTAATACGTAGCTAAAGTGCTGTATTGTAGGTTACTATAGCACAGAGTACTTGGTCTTTAAAAACCTTTTCCTGATTTTTGTTAATTTCCAGGATGAGTTTCTCTCCTTCAGTTTTAAATACGCTAATACGTAGCTAAAGTGTTGTATTGTAGGTTACTATAGCACAGAGTATTTAGTCTTTAAAAACCTTTTCCTGATTTTTGTTAATTTCCAGGATGAGTTTCTCCCCTTTATTTTTAAATACGCTAATACGTAGCTAAAGTGCTGTATTGTAGGTTACTATAGCACAGAGTACTTGGTCTTTAAAAACCTTCTCCTGATTTTTGTTAATTTCCAGGATGAGTTTCTCTCCTTCAGTTTTAAATACACTAATACGTAGCTAAAGTGTTGTATTGTAGGTTACTATAGCACAGAGTATTTAGTCTTTAAAAACCTTTTCCTGATTTTTGTTAATTTCCAGGATGAGTTTCTCCCCTTCATTTTTAAATACGCTAATACGTAGCTAAAGTGCTGTATTGTAGGTTACTATAGCACAGAGTACTTGGTCTTTAAAAACCTTCTCCTGATTTTTGTTAATTTCCAGGATGAGTTTCTCCCCTTCAGTTTTAAATACGCTAATACGTAACTAAAGTGTTGTATTGTAGGTTACTATAGCACAGAGTATTTAAAACCTTTTCCTGATTTTTGTTAATTTCCAGGATGAATTTCTCCCCTTCATTTTTAAATACGCTAATAGGTAGCTAAAGTGCTGTATTGTAGGTTACTATAGCACAGAGTACTTGGTCTTTGATCGATCGCACGTGTGATCGGAGAAATGACCCCGACAACCGATGTATGGAGATAGAAGCGAACAGTGTAGCAAAAGGGGAAAGCCACCTATAGTACCATTCCATTCGCACGTTTTTAATACTCGTCAGCAGGGCCCGATTTATACCCCTGGGGGCCCGGGGCAAAGCCTCATATGGGGGCCCCTACATCTGACCTTTCTCGAACTCGAGAGTGATTTATTTTATAAGCTGCTATATGAGTTTAAATTCTCCTGACAGTTATACATAACCGAAATATTTTGTGTATCTAATGAAATGAAATAATTTTTTTTAAATTTTAGAATTCCACTTAACTAACTTCATATTACAGATGTTTGTGAAATCTAAATACAGTATCTAACTTTAACGATAAAACTGTGATATTCTTGAGTCAAACTCAGAGTGCCTGTAACATTTTTTAAAAGAAAAAGAACTGGTTTAAATTAACCCTTTAAAGGACACCTACATGAATTCTTTGGAATTTAATGAATTTAGTTTATGAATATTATCTATGAACCTTATTAATGCAAAATATATTAAAGTTTTTCTTTGCAATCCTTAGAGGTGTTTTCAGTAGAAGATACCATAGCAGGAATTGAGGGGGGGGGGGTTAACTGACAAACTCATTCCCTTGTACAGCGTGAACATAATATTTTTTAAAATTTAAATTATATTGGGAAAACACTAAATAAGTGTTCTTAAAAATATAAAACAAAAATAGTTTAACAATTTACAGGTGTTGTTTGAATAGATACATTTGTTTGGGGTCATAAGTAAAAGATAATTGCATTACTAATTCTCCAAGTACAGCAAGTATAAATACACATATTTTAAAAAAAATTAAATGTAGTACTGTAATTTATTGTAAGTTTTAAATGTCAAAAACATAGAAAAATCGAACAAATTCATATTTCTCCAAAAACTAGAGAAAAAAACATGTTTAATAGGAAGTTTCGCATCGAAACCACTGTCCGGTAAAGGGTTAATAAAAATTACCATTTTAAGTAAACTATTATGTGAGACTTTGTTTTACAAAATTCCAAAAATTAAATATTTTTATTCTTAAATTACCAATTAAAAAAAATAGATATTCGATGCTTTAGGATAAATATATTTTCTCTGATCTGTTAAACACTTCAAGAGGGGAAAAAGTAGTGCAGATTTTTTCCCTCTCAGAAGAGATGAATTTGTAAATTGGTGTGACTGATATGGTTGGTATTTCAATCTTTCGAATAATATACACATTTAAAATGTTAACATTGCTTCAAAGTATTTTTAAACAAATAAAAGCTTACTTTTGGCTTAAAATTATGGAATAAATCTAATTTGCTGACTTTTGAAGCCCACCAACAACATACACATTCCAGTTTGTCATTAACAATTGAAAACATGAGCGAATTCTGAGATGTACCAAAAAATGAATGTGTATTTTTAAAAATTTGGGGCCTCCCTAGAGTGTGGGCCCCGGGCCAGTGCTCCGAATGCCCCGCTGTAAATCAGGCCCTGGATATAGTTTTACCTTATTGCACTACATTTACAAAATCAGTAAAGTAAAGACGTAAAGTATTCTTTTTCTATTCAATTTGAGATTTCAAAAGTGTAAAATGGAAAATAAAAAAAAAACATTAGGAGAGATAGATATTTAATAAAGTACTAACAGAAAATATGGTTTTAAGTTTTCTTAAATGGAGACTTTTACTTCGACCTTGTTTTCTCCATATACATCTAATGAAATGATGCCTTGTTAAATATAGTATATAGCTTAAAGTTCTTAGAGTAAAAAAATATTTATTAAGTAAAACATGTGTCAAAGTTTTCCCTTATTTAAAGGGGAAAAATCCCTTGTTCCCTTTTATCCGTCCAAAGTGTTCTTCTCAAATTGAACAAATGAAGCTTAGTGTACGAATTTTACTTTGACTGACTGTATTTTTTCTCCTCAAATATCTAACTTTGAATTTGAAGCAAGTATTTGGTTGTTATTTGATTCCAATGTTGGCAAGGAACTGCTGATGGCATTGGGACAATATTGAAGGAAAAAAAATCAAATTTATTCAGATAAAGAAATTTTCAAGAAATTAAGTGCTACGTTGTTTGAACAGTGTGTGGAGCTTAATTAAGTTCTTCCTATAAAAATATATATTGCTAGTTTTATTAGTTAAGTAAAAATGAGTCGAATATTTCACTTCAAAACTCTCAACATAACAGAAAAAGATTAATGTACGAATTGTATGTTGAATAGACTATACAAAAATAAACAAGTTGCAATTTGAATTTTTTTCCAACTTAAAGCGACTATCATTTTGATATCTACGTTAAAAAAAATTCTCAGTCTTTGTGATGTATTACATGAATGAATTTTCTTGCACCAAATAATAACAAATGTTTTTATGTTCTTGTGGACTGAAATAATTCTGAATATATTTCAAAGTAGAACAATATACAGGAAAAAGAACTCCTATGGTTAGTTTAAAATTCACTTTCGTTAGTTCTTTACAATTTAAGTTTGAAACTATACAATTGTTCTGATAATGTTTCTGCATGTTACAGACATATTAAAATTCCTTCTGTTAAAGAAATCAATAATGGCTACCATAATAGAATATAAGTATATATTTATCCGCAGATGTATGTGTATAAATAAACACACTATATAGACCTAAAAGATCCTTTAGGAGGTGTTGGCTTCGCCCGATTAAAAGTACAATATGGAACTACAGACTCGCCTTAAGTAAACAAAATATGTAAAATACGTATACGAACGTAATATTAATATTAATCCACGGAATCCTAGCACGTAATATTAATATTAATCCACGATATAAAAGCTTTTTCTTCACCTACAAGGGAAGCAACTTAATAACGGAACGGTCATAAAATATTCCCAAACCTGCGAGCGTCTGTAATACAGGAATAAAAACAAACAAACAAAAAGCTTAACAGAAAATAATGCTGTGTTTCCAAATAACAGGCATCGAGAGAATATTAATACACATTTCGGCAGCTCTGGCAGACGATACTATTTTCCGGATTCTACTTGTTTGGGAAAACAAGCTACGCTGGAGTCACCCCCTGCCCTTTTACTACAGGCTACCTTCTGCTCTTACCTTCGGGGGGAACATGTTTAACTGCCCCAAAGCAGAAAAGAAAAACAAGTCTGTTTACCGCATCTTGCTTTTCACCCTAGAGACTAGTGCGAAGAGCGTACTTCATTAACCATTCTTCCACTAAGGAGAGGAGAGAGGAAGGAGGGGGGGGGAACACACGGGAAGTCCTGATAAAAATAATGCTTGAAAGCTTTCGATTTGGTTTGGTCGCAGAGCCCTCAGGGGACATAACGGTATTTCCTGAAGCAATGTGAAGTGCACAGTTTTTTCCCCCACTTAAACAGTTAAAAATAAAAAAAGATGCAATCGCTTAAAAATAAAAAGCACTTTCATAAACAGTCTGTGGACGATTTAAATTAGTTTTAATTCGCAGTGTAGTAAATATTCAACTTTTTTTAATGTGTGAAAAAAAAATTTTTAATCTCGTCCAAAGAATAAACACATCAAGAGTCAATAAACATTTTTCTGTAAAATTAAACTATATTTCATTTTAATGCTTTATGTTGTACTGAAATCCAATACATTCACGAAATATCATGTTTAAAATTGTCCAATACATTCACGAAATATCATGTTTAAAATTGTCACTGTCACCAAGGCTCACTTTAGCAGTTTGCCGCCTCATACAAAAATGTAAAATGCCGCCTCTTCCCCCCACGATAAAAAAATATTATTAAATAGTGAATTCTTAGACACAAATATAATTTTGGAAAGGTCTCCTCTCTACTTGTCACGCTTAATTGGCTACGAAGATTCTTAAAACAATAGCAAGATTTGGTACAAAATCTAGATTTGAAATTAGCTTTAAAGCTCCAATTGTGCTTTCCCATTTTGCCTAATCATGCCAAAGCTGACGCTATCATCTGCCAGGTTTTTTTTGGGGGGTTTTGGTTTGGAGTGCTACGGTCTACTTTTTACAACATGAGGGATAATGAGACCGGGACCTACTGCTTAAAGCCGATTCCGAACGACTACGGACATCCATGCCACAGTGGGATTCGAACCCACGAACCCCTGCACCGAAGGCTAGCACCCTAACCAATCGGCCATCTTTCTGCTTATCATCTGCCAGATCAAACACGTTTATATACCAAGGCCGTAGGCAAGGGGAAGATTTAGGGGACCCCTTCTAAATTCTTAAAGACCATTTCGTGGAAAAAAAATTGACCATGTGTGTGGGCGTGTCATGTGCCTATCTGTGCATAGACAACAGTGTGCTAAGAACAGTGAAGCTGAGTTAAACAGTAAGTGACAAGAGCAGATTGACTCACACTTTTGGCAATTCATCACAATATTATTGCACAATCGGAAGAAATTGTGAAAAGTTTTTGGCGAAAATTTCAAAAAGAGAATATTTTATAATATATAGGTAAAAATGTGAACATTTTCAATTTCTTTCAAAATTATTCTCTTTTTTTTTGGGGGGGGGGGTTTATACTTCTCTTTTAAAAATTAGAATTTAATCCCATGTATAGTTCATATCTTTTCAATGTTAATTTTACCATTAAATTCATTATGTAGTTACTACATTACTCATTCAAGGCTATATATTTGTTCATTATATCATTTTTTAAATTATTTTGATATTTTAAAATCACATTGTATTATGATACTCATTAGGAGTATACATACATAAGAAAACCTGTAGTTTTTCTTGAAGTATCATTCACAAATAACAATGTCCCCCTCCGAATGTAATGTCT
Organism: Pardosa pseudoannulata; assembly: GCA_032207245.1. NCBI lineage: Eukaryota > Metazoa > Arthropoda > Arachnida > Araneae > Lycosidae > Pardosa > Pardosa pseudoannulata. The sequence continues at coordinate 61,752,387 of CM063506.1, read as the reverse complement.
GGCTACGACCCTGGTTTATACTTATGCTTTTCCATCAGTCAACATAACTATCTTTAGAGTGTTTATTTGATGCATTTTTAGGGGTATCTCTAAAATCACGTGTTCTTCAAAAAAAAAAAAAAAAAAAAAAAAAAAAATTACTGTGGGTATTCATAAAAGCAAATCTACGTCCTAAGGCATTAATCGATTGATTTATTGTAAAAAAACATACTTTGCAATTGTTGGCATTTTAATTGAATTAATAAAAAATAATGCAAAATAATTATTTCAGGGTTCCAAGTTATGAAAAATTATTGTTCTTAAAATATTTTTAATACAACTTTTCCGTAACAATTCGTAGTATTTAAAGAATTCGGGCCAAAATGCCTCAGCGGTCAGGAGTCCAGTTTGTCCGTACCTAGAGCCGATTCTGTTGTCAGTTAAATATCTCTAATTAAAATTATTACAAAAGGTATAATCATAATAAACAGTCAGCGGTTAAATATTGAAAGTAGTCATAAAAAAATAAAAAATAAATAAATAACTGTTTAAGTATTTAAGAAAACTAAATAAAACGTTAATAACTTTGAAATCATTTATCCATTTTTTTTTTCTAGAATGGTTATGAATATTTATAGTGCATTTTTCAAATAATGTCCCTGCTTGATTATTTTAGATTTTGGATACAACTTGGAACAATCTGGTAATTTAATATTTCAAGATTAAAGGTAGGATTGTAATAAATGGTTTCTTTCGTAAAAGTAATTATGTTCACTTAACATTGTTTTATAAAACAATGTTATCAATAAAAATAATTCTCTTTAAAGCTATGAAATTTTTCTCAAAGTTGTATTTAAAAGTATTGTTATTTAAAACGAAATGTGATTGATATTTGTCTTGAATAATATTTTATAGTTTAAATAAATAATTTGATTTATTATATTTTCAAATACAAATCTTTTTCTCTCTATCAATTTTATTTATTTTATTTTTAAGTATGTTGAATACACAAAGCAAAATTTATTCTTTATTTGCTCATTTAACAACAAAGTTTGTTTCTATTTCTTCATTTGCACATCTTGTACTTATAAATGCAAGCAATCTGTATTTTAAACAAAATAAAGAAAAGTGGTAATAATAAAAACGATTCGTAAAACCGCTGAGAATAAACATTTAATTTCATAGTAGTTTGCTTCCGGTTTGAAGAAATTTAATATCATACATCCCGTTGCCAGAAGTCATAGGAAAAAAAAAGTAAGCAACCAAGAGATGCATAGCTTATCTGCTGGAGGTCAAATTATGAGACGCTGTCTAAAACACAGCTTTCCATTTCCTTTCTTTTTTTAACAACAATCTCCTGGGAAATCACATGTTACACTGTTATGTTCTCCTGTTACGTGAACTTGGCACTCGAATGATTTATGATTAACCAATCATCTGACACTCTTTTGATAACGTCACTATCACAGCATGGGGGTTGCTCATTATCAGATAATCTCATATCGCAGGTGTAACATATTTTGTTTACACTTTCTAAGGAGATAAAAAGCACCTAAATGTAGCTGAACTTTAGACTATATGAATAAGTATTTCATATTTATAATAGATTCCTTAGAACAATAATACTAGTACATTATATACTATTGAGAAAGTAATCTACTCACATTCGTATATGCCTATAGATTCTTTTGGGTGATAGCATTCTTTTCATTCGCAACATTCTACTAAATTCCATAAATAAGTTAAATATAAATGCTTTGAAATACTTTCCTTTGAAGCTATAATTGTATTCTGATTACTTTGTATATACTCACTCAACCGTTTGTGTCCATATAGAATTCCCAAGATTAAAACTTACTTGTTAAAAATTTTTCTGCAGCACACATTCACACCATTTCTTCTTTCTAAATCATAGACGATTAAATAACAAAAAGCTAGATTAATTACACTTTCTTTATGATTTAAAGTTTCTTATGGTGGCATTCTCAGAAGTGAACTTTTGATTTACCGAAATTATTGTTGGTTATTGCAATTTATTGGAATTCAGTCCATTTACATCAGGGTACTTTCCAAAGAACTCTATAGCATCTGCAATATCAAAATACTAAAGACTTTGTCATTTGGAATTTGAGATAAAAAAAATAATAAATCAAAGTTCTTTATTATAAATAAAAAGGGGAAACGTCAAATTTAAATAAATGGAAAGGTAAAAACTCGGGTACAATACACACTAGAAAAGTTAATTCAGCTATACACTATCTCAATATTGTTGAATATAGATAATCTTTTAACACTCCACATCTTTGAAAATGGTAACATTTAAATTTAAAAGCTGTATATACTTCTTTTCAGTAGTAAAATTTGAGGGCAAAATACTTGATCAACCAACGCTACAGCTGAAAAGTTCATAAGAACGATAAACTAGATAAGACAGGTTAAAATATTTCTTAGGCAACGCCCTGATACTTTACGTATCAACGCCTTTTTATAAAATTGTCTCTAGAGTTCTAAACTTGCAGGATTAATTCCAGATGTAGCGTGGGAAGTATAATTTTACTCTTTATACAGTTTACAGTTACAGTTGGAGAGAACTTTAAACGTTCTTAGCAAAATAAGAAGAAAAGCCTCATTTTCTTTCTCGCCCATCAAACTTTACGTTAGATATTGAAATCTCCTCCTCCCCACCTGCCCCTCTATCTCTCCCTACCCTCTCTCTTGGTCCCGCCTCATCCGGTTCTGATTCAAGGTCAAATGAGTTTTGCGAGAGTGCAGAGGAATGTAATTAATGCCGCAGCCCCCGGGATAGTCATTAAGCGTGTGTTTGTATAAAGAACGTCTCCTACCTATCCCCCCCTACTTCGTAATCACTGTCAAGAACTAACTTTTCACAGCAATCGATAAAAAAATACGACCGCGAGACGACATTTTTCAATTGCATTGTAAAGTTACAATAAATCAGGATATTTGACAATAGTTTTAATATTTTGGATGTAAATTAGGCTTTTATTAGTAATTTTTTTGTTAGCGTATCATTTTCGGATTTCCATTTCTTTATTGTCTTTTGATAAACATACAATGTTTTTTCATTATTTAGGTAACTTAACAATACTTGTTTCTTCACTAAAAGATTTTTCTCGACTATTATTTTAGATAGATGGTATTTTGATTGTGAAAACAGAATTTTTCATAGCTTGCAACCTTATGTCTTTATTGTACATTACACTATGCTATCTTTAAATTCATTGACTGTAAATCTGCGACAGAATTGTAGCAGTGTTATTCATTTGGAAAGCTTTTGAAATTTCTTGTATTCATAATTTATTAGAATATTTTATTTAATGTTTCTCAACTTTTATGGGTAATAATATTTAATCTAATATACAGTGCTAAAATCAGGTTTGGGGGAATGTTTTTATTTTAAATAGCTAATTAACGTAATGAAAAATAATTTACAACTGCTCGAATTGAAGAAATACTGTTTTATATTGGATAACTGAATATATATTGCATTCTTTGGGTGTAGAAATATTTATTAGTTACATAGACTAATATAATCTGATGTAAGAAATATATGAGGCCTGTGTCCTTGGCTTTTACCATGAAATAGTGGCTGCTACCATATTCAGGTCGACATATGTCACTGGTGACTTCTACGTCATAATGATGTCAGAGAGGGAAATTTTTGTTACCAAATTCCCATCTCTGGAGATTTCTGACGTCATTATGATGCGGAAGTCACCAGTGACATATGTCGACTGTAATATGGTAGCAGCCAGTATTTAAACTTCAAATTACCTCTGTCTTTTCAAAGCCATCTCGGTAAAATATTTATTAGTTGATATTAAGCTAAAAAAATAATAAAAATAAAACATTATGCATAAAAAGAGTACATTAGGAAATCAAAATAAAAAGATTCATATTCCCGATCATAGTTTATATTACTATGCACTATTCTAGAAAATAACCGATGACGTAATCTTCTATAATATGTTATGAGGACAACTGATGATAGAGTAGAAAATCACGTGGATGTTATTAGTAGAAAGTAATCATGCTTTATAAGGTTATCAGTAATAAAAAGTTTGACATCTGAAGGATAATGAAATGCAATACCAGTTCTAAGAGATTAAAGAACAGAAAAAAGAACAGGAAAATAATTAAGATGCAAGATTTATTAAAAATTCTGTAGGTTAAATTTGATTTGGAAGTTTGCATCGTTGTTTTCATCTCATTTGGTCTGCTTTTGTTTTTAATTTATTTTTTTTTAGCATAACTGATAAATGAGACTTAAATATAATTTCAGAGTTTTTCGATACACTTATTTGCAGCGATTATTATCGCTTTTATTAAATACAATTCTGTAAAGGATAAATTAGTAATATATTAACTAAAGAAAGTTCTTTCTGATTCCATCGTTGCCATTAATAATTTAGCTGTAAAACTTTTTTTTTTCAGAGAATGTAAAAAAAAAGTTTAATATTTAAAGCTTTGGCGATCTTTTTTTCATTTTGGAATGACTTATTTAATACAAAAACGTGTCAATAAAAGTGTAACATTTGAGAAGTCAGAATATTTAGGCGACAGAGATGAAAATGACATGTAACGAGAAGCTATTTTACACCCAGAAACTACTCTGCTATATACGTGACGTCACGCTAAAGAATAGAGCGCAATAGGTTCAATAAATCGATATAACTAGAATGTGACTTTTCTAAGATTGAGCAGATACAGGTTAGCAGATTTCTTCAGAACAGAAAGAAGTGAAGATCTTTATAATTTTAATTAATTTTAAATAGTTACTCAAGTGTCTAAGTACATATTTTGACTGAATTCTGTCAATGGAGTAATTTATAGGAAATGCATCTCGGGGTCAAAATTACGTAAAAAAAAAACGCCGATACTTAAACAATAATACAATGAGATGGATTAAAAAAAGTTACAAGCGTAAACGCAGAACTTTGCGATAGCATTTATCCCCTTGTGAGGAAGCCAACAGTTCTCCCCACCTTACGCACGGAATAAACGAAGCCCAGGGAGTAACAGCAAGAGATATTTTCAGCTCACGTTTGCATCTCCGACTATCAATGTTGCCAGCTGGCTCCAGTGGTTTGCTCGATAGGATTACTATTTTGAAACTTTATCGCTCTTTTGGCAGATTGAGAGCAGCTGATACTTGTGTTTTTGTAGAGCTGCAGCGCATTTAAACAACTATGGACGAAGATTATCCCAATTTTTTAAAGTAAATCGAATTAATTTCCTTATAACTAAATTCAAAATGTTCAAAGAAGTTATGCATTGATATTTCGGTAGCAGTATATTTAATATTCTCTTCAAATGATTCAGTATAAATGAATATGAATCTAATTTTTCCAAACATAAATATTTTACATGTATCTGAGAATGATGCTTAGGATGCTAAGTATTTTGAGAATAGAATTTATATATATATTGTGGCAGGCAAGTTTATTCGTTTAAAGGGGAAAATTAAGATTCTGTTCGGGAAAAAAATTTTACAACAAATTTATATTCTAAAACTAAATTTACGAACCGCAATGTTTTGACTTCAGATGGCTTGTATTGAATTTTTTTTTTTTTTTTTTTTTTTTTTTTTAGAACAAAAATTATATTAATCATGCAGTAAAGCTAACAAATGAACTAATATATTTATTTCTAACACACCTCCAGACGCAGTTTTTGAAATTCCTGTTTATAAATATATAAACTATCTGATTTACTATTTTTTAATATCCAACATATATAAAAATTAAGATATTTTAGATTAACAATTTTAGAAATTGCAAACGTATGAAGTCAAAATAGCGCAACTTTGGTGGAGAAATGGCTGAACAGTTAAATAAATGAATACAAATTTTTCTAAATCATAGAAAATAAAGAAAATAAAAAACGTAAATTACAAATTTATGCAACTTTCTTGTTGATTGAGTCCTCTGACCTTCAAGAATCAGCGTCCCTCCGCTTGGCGTATACCGTACTTCCCTTTTCAAATGTAGACTCTTCCAAACCTGCCTGTCATGTCTGCGGTAATCAGGGACTAGTTCATTGACTTGGCGCGGAACGGCCAGGATGCTACGCCAAATGGTTGGCCCTGCTCCAATGCTAGATGGGATTCGCGCTACACGCTTCTCACTACCGTGAAAAGAATTCCACGAAAATTTTTACGCGCAAGGAAGATGAAAAGAAATCGATGCTGGACAGTGATTTTGGGTTTTTATATGGAAAATATTGATTGTTAAATTTTTATTCTGAGAAAATTAAAGTGATTAAAGTGTGATCCATAAACGAAAGTATGACGTGGCTATTTTTCTACCGAGCAGGAAATAATGCTGCGTCGTGAATGCTTGTACTGAAAATCCAGTCATAGGACATTAATTAGCATAGTCTCTAGTTTGTTTTGATTTTTTTCAAGATGACACCTGGACAAATGTCGCACTGGACGTAGACCAGCATGCTGCTAATGGGCACGCTGCTAGTGCGTTCTGGAATACACAGTGGCTTCATAAGCTAGCATCTACACTTCATCTCAGCATTCCTAATTTGGTGTGCCACTTATGGAATAAGTGTCGTCTATTTTTTTCCTTTTTAATTTGGTGTATGTGTGTGCCTGTTCAGGAAAGGAAAACGGGGAAATTTATTTTTGGCAATGAGTAGTGTTAAGACACTACCCATAGGACACGTTGCCACCAGTCCCATGTATGTGGTCATGGATAGGTAAGTTGACCTTGTAGTTTTCAAAAGGAATACAGTATTATAAAATTTGGTATCTCATGTCATTGCTTAAATTAGTAACACCTATTTACATACACGTTAAAGTACCCTCTCTCTAAAGTTTATATTTTTGTAAACTAATTTTAATGTTGTTTACATATCTCTTGTATTTGAAATTGAAATTTATTCCTATTTATGTAATAGATATCAATTGAAGAACGGACTTAATGAAATATTAAGCAAATCGTAATCTTTTAAATTACTCTATTGATATTAGGTAAATTTACCGTCGTTGATCGATAATCGCTTTACTGCGCTGTTTTTTAGTTTTAGGTGACCATAATACAAACGGTAAGTAATGATTTAACTTCGTTTTATAAATGCAGTAAATACTATTTTCTATAAACTGATTCGTTGCTTTCAAATAAGTTTGAGAAATCAAGAATCCTAAGCATTTTCATTTGAGAAGCTGAGTTTATAGTTTGTTTTTATGGTTGTACAGTAGAGTAGCATATTTTCCCCACACGGTTGTTAATTCAGTACTAAGAGCAAATTGAAATAATTCATTATTATTGTTACAGAAATTCAATTGTTTTGTCTATAATTGAAAAAAATTGATCACATAAACATAATTTAATAGTAGTTGGGTAAAATTGCGGAATTAGTTCCTAACAATCTGTAAGTCATACTGTGTTTGTAGTTTTGAATGAAGTTTTTAAAGCAGTTGCTTTATATTTATGGAACCTACTGTGGCTTAAAATCCGACGAAATGGGCACATAACATTTTACAACTGTTTGAAACATTTGAAATACTCATTGTTGATATAATTATAAAATTGCGAACTAATTACGCGCAGTTAGGTGTTGCCTATGCTCGCGGACCTTTTAACTCAAGGTCACATATAGTATTTATTTCATCCTATTAATACCTATATAATCACACACACACATTTAAATATATATATATATATATATATATATATATATATATATATATATATATATATATTATTTCTGTACTAAAGATTTATTTCATAGTTCATCACTTCTGCTAGTTATTAGTTTTGTATTGAAGCATTTAAAAAACTGGTGTAAATACGACATCATCATTATTTTAACTCATCTGTAAACTGAATAAGTTTGTTCTTTTTTCCAAAAATATAGTAGTCTGTTCTACCAACATTAATTGTTAAATATATTAGTATTGGAAATTAAAACATCGCCGTATTGTTTACTAACTACATTATAACAATTAAAAAGTAATTTAATGAAATCTATAAAACTTTATCATATATACTTTGCGACACCTCTTGTAGATTTTAGTTGAAATAATCTTAATACATGTCCATACTTTTGCCAGGACCGTGTACGCTTAGACTTCCTATAATAGTAAAAAAAAATTTAAGAATTTTTTTTTGTAGAGATGTCCATTATATTTTAAGTATACTTACACCAAATAAAATTAATATTTAAAAATGCAGACATGTTTATAGCTTTGGTTTTATTTAGTGTTAAAGAATGTAATATTATTAAACATGTTGGCGTGATTTTTCCAGCGTTTTAAATGAAATCTATAGTACTAGGATGAAATAATGAATATTTAAGAGTCGTATATAGTAGAATTATTAACTAGGACAATAAACATAGTAGCTATGATTAGCGAAATGAAGCTAATTATGTTTGTTATGATTAAAGTGTGATCTGAAGCAGTGCGTTGAATCAGAAAATTCTGGCTTTAAATTTGGTTTTAAACGTGCATCAAAATTTTTTCAATTTTCAATTATCCAAAGAATTTTTATCAGTCAGAAAAACAAACATTGTTTTTCGGTCCCTTCGTAAAATTCTGGTTATGTATTGAGTGTGCACTCGCGTAACAGTTTTGAACATGAAAACTACACGGTTTCTTAATTTCGTTTTTGCTCTGTCAGTATTCTTTTCCATAAATGGAAGTGCTATTATTTAAAGCAATTAAAAAGATTTAACGCACTGACCTTTTAAATGTCATTACAACATCGGTCAATTCTTTATCTTAAAATCCATTCAGTTATACATATTATATACTTGGATATTATAAAATTAATATTTTAAGTATTATGATGTAAGTAGTTTTAAAGGTGAAGAATGTTCTGATATTAGTAATACAAAGCGAAGTATGAAACGACGGATTTTATTTGCTGTTTCTTTCCACTGATAAAAGTATTCGTTGGTGACAGCCCATTTGACCTGCTAGATTAAAACTGATAAAACTAAATTTAAAATTTATTGTATGGTCCTTTTTCTCCCATCATAATAGTAACCCGACTATTTTTCTGTAATATATATTTTTTACCGTAGCTATCGGTATTATACCGTCCTTTTTCCTTCGAAAATCAAACTTTTAATTATTTTAAAACTCCTTGCATATTATTGCAACCAATTTTGTTAATTAGAAACTTTTAATTTATCAATATTCATTTTGAGAAAGAGTAAGCAAAAGTTGTTTCGCCATTATTCTGGATTTTTCGTATGTACTTGTTTTAATTTATTTTTTAATTAAAAATTGTAGGGTGTGGTAGCATTTAAATCATTGTAACGTAATTAAAAATGCCGATAGAATTATATTTTCAACAAATATTCTTAATATATTTAATGCTCATAAAACAAATATGTATACACACGTGTGTTCTTACAATAGGATTTGGATGACGTGTACAGTCGGAAATAATGGATATAATAATCCAAACATCCATAGGCATGTTATTTATTTACCCCATGATTATTTTTTGCCTACTTTAAGATGAATTCCTTTAACTGTAACATGCCCCTCTCTCGTTCCGAATGTTCTAGTATTTTTTTAGGAATTTAAAAGTAATTTTATTCGCTGATGCCGTATGTACGTCCGAATAAGCACAGAAACTAATGTTCTGGTTTTTTATATATTAAAAGATAATTATGAAGAGAGTTTTAAATGTTTTGATAGTGTTCAAAATTTGTAATATTTTTATTTTGTTTTTCTAGAGATGTGATTTTTATAAGATAAAAGCGCACTTGCTCGTTGTGCGATTATTTCTTGAACCGTATTGTTACGAGAAAGTATTTTGATAGTAATAAAAATTTGATAGTACGGAACTCGAGATTTTATTGTTATTGTATTCATTGTATTTAAATTGCTATTATTTTTGTAATGATGAAAGCGGTTTCATGGTGAAATATTAGTTACTTGTCAAACGCAGTTTTTTAAAATTATCCGATACGAGAACTTTATTAAAACAGTAGGTGTTTTAAATGTAATTTAGATTCATATTCACTCAGTTTTAAACGTTGGTTAAAATGATTATTTAGTTTTGCTATATTTTATATCAATTTGTTGCACATTAGAGTAGAAATATTTAATTTTAAAAATGAAACTGAAGATTCTACTTTTTATTCATATATTTTATTTAAATTTTTTTAAATCTGGTCTTGATTGAAGTTACATTTTTTATTTTTAGTTATTGAAGTTATTTTGTTACGTAAAAACAAATTTTTCCATCGTTTCGCTCCTTAAAAGTTGTAATACACTGCTCGTCATGATACCCCCTTCTAAAAGTATATAATTAGGAAACAGTTATTTTGTTAAGAAATTGAATTCTTTCAAATATTTGTAGATATTATTCACCAACAATATGTGATATGTACAAAGTAATATATGTTTAAACTATCTCATGCTTTCATATTCCGATCAAAGTCGAATGAAGGCAATATATGCAAAATCTCTTACCCAATGAATTTAAACTATTGCTATTTATTGCAATAAAATCACATTCATAGTCCTTAATGTATTTCTTTGTAGCATGTGCGTTAATGGATATCATTTATCGTGGGTTTAATGCATGCTTGGTAAAGTGTTTGTTATACTGGGTATTATTTTACACAAATATTCGGAGTGTATTAATTTTTAATGACACTTATAGTTAAAGTATGATGTTACTTATAATCACTGCTAACACCGTCCATAAATAATTCGTAAATTCCAGTCAATAGTACGCTTAAAACTTCTGCGATAAAGAAATATTTTATATTATACGGAAGCGAATGTATGTAATGGCCGTCTAAAAAATAAAATAGAATCAAAACAGTGTCAAAGAGGTTCATTTTGATTTTTATGTGTGATTGTATTTGATTATAAAAATGAAGTTTCAGTGAATCATCCGGAGAAATTCATCGACTTACGTTGTGTGGGCGGCTCTTTCTGTTTATAATGCGCACTTCGTTCGTAGATTCGTCTTCCATTTAGATTGTGTTTTTGAAAACGACGCTTTTTGTTCCCATAGCGACTGTGTTTTGGAGTACAGTGAACTCTTACTTAAGGGTGGGACTGTTGTTTTTCACAGAGAAGGTTAAATTCTAATGAAGCCTACATTTCTGATTTGGGTACCAATTTTTCTCTCAGGGGATAAACAAAAATTTTGAACTCTGTTAGGAAATTGAAATGCTGGCCCATGTACTATAATGTTCCTAAGAAATTTAGCCGTTCCATGGCCTAATAGAAAGTGCGCATCTTTTAGGTACCAGAGTTCGTGGTTCAAATCCCACTGTTGCCATGGGTGGTCGTAATCGTTCGAAATTGGCTTTAAACAGTAGGTCTTGGTCTTACTAAGCCCAAGTGTAGAATAGTATTCCGTAGCGTTCAAAAACAAATAAATCCTCTGAAATTTATTTATCACTTATCTTAAATTTATTAGTGATACAAGTTTACGGAAAATTATTTTTGTGCAGCTATCACAAGTAGGAGTAATATGCTGTAATATTTTTGTTTAAATGTAAATCATGCAGTTGTATATGATGGCACCCGCATCTTGTTTTTACCCATTACTCTTCGCAGATCTTCCGGGGGTGTATACCATTTCAGTTCACGAACTTTTTGGCCCGAAAGCACGTTTGACTGTTATAGCTTTTCTATTCTTGGAAGCCTTAACCTCCTCTCATGCGCCGGATGTGGAAAGAAGCTTACATCATTATTTGCAGACCTTATCCTTTCGGTTTTGACGAAAGCAATTTATCCAGCCATTAAAGAAACAACTCCAGAGTTATAATTAACAAAAATCGACTTATTTAACTTATTTTCGTGATGATCGACGTGATAGGGAAATGCAGGTTTTTCTTCCATTATAAATTAAAGTTTGAAATGAAGTATCGAACAGATATTATAGTTTAAAAGTTTCTACAACATATAATGAAAAATTTTAAATAGAATTGCTGCTGCTGCTTACAGCTGCTATCGATTGTTAAGTGTTTTTTTTTTCCAATTTTAACTTTAATTTTAAACCTTCATTGAAGTGGTGTTTCTCATCTATTAAGTTATTACAAAATTTTTAATATTGGTAATTTAATTCAAACTGACCATATCTTGTGTTTTAACATTTATTTGTTCACAGTTCACTTAATATTACAAACCGTATTATCACATTCTATTACCAGTAACTTTTGGAAGATCGATATTCTATTGCCTAATTTCAATATTGCTCTTCCTGTCTTTCGCAAATCTAATGCGTTTCGTCAGTTTACGTTACCAAACTAAATTCCCGATCATGTTCTGTGAAAAATTTCCGCAGATTTTCTTTTTATCATGTAGGTGTTGTAATGACGTGTGCGTACACTTTTTCTATCAGTACTTTTTAACGGGGTCTCGTTTTATAAAATTCTATAAAAAGTTTAAAATTTCTTCTAAATTGTTATACAAAACTCATGTTGAAAATTTACCGTATAAATTATTGTGGAGGGCTTAAAACGCAATAAGTTGCAGTATGAAATTATTTACTATGGTTAAAATAAATAGTAAAGCTTTCAAATTATGGTTGACTTAATTTTTAATATCTAGCCTCAGAGTCTGGGTTGTTTTTCACTATGTACGAAAACAATTTTATCTGGTGCAATGTTACCAAGAAAACAAATGTGTCCGCTGTAGTTTTATCAGTTCTGCCCCATTTATAGAATGATTCTGCATTCGCATGCATTCCATTCAAAAGCTTTCCGACTTCCTCGTTTCCCGTAATTCTAGTGGTGTGAACCCCGTTTCACTTCGTTATTGTGGAAAATACTCTTCAATTTTGCTAACCATGCGTACAGTTTTTGAACGCATGCAATTTCCTTTTTGTCGGATTTTGTGTCGATTGTTTAATTTTACTTTAAATATTTTACTACATGTATTGCACTTATTGACTAAATGCAATGTAACTCAAAATTAAAAGTTTGTTCGTGATAATATCGTCCTTTTGTTAGTTTTCACTTATTGTAAATTTTATTTAATAAGAGTTATTTTGCACTTAACACTTTCTTAACACTATACAAATCGCCTTGCTTTTAAGGCGAGTTAAATACTTGGGTTTTCTAATTTTCATTCAGCAAAGGTATTTTACATTATGAAGTATTTTCCTTCATTACTGTTTTAAAACCATTACTAGCTGGTCTCATATTCCACTACATGAATGTTCGTAGCCGTTTGGAATATACTGTAAGCAAAGGGTTCCGGTCTCATTAATTCTTTTGCAGCAAAATCGTAGACCGACCGTAGCACTCCAACTAATCATTATTAGCTACAAACTTCCCAGAGATAAGTGGGAAATTTTAATAGTAGGAATAATTTTGATTAACTTCCCGACTTAAAATTTTCTCGTGTAATTTTTTTTAAACTGACATTCATATGAATAAGAAGCGATGCATTGTGTTTTGTGGTGGAGACGTCAATAGTTACGTAAACCATTACTTAAAAACTGTTTGATATCTTGGTTTTCATTGATTAATACTATTGTGTTCTGTGGGTAATATTTTCAAGTAAGAGATAGTTTGTCAATAATCAAACGATTCCTTTTTCATCGTAGATGCAACTTAGCGCAGGTTTAAAAAAAAAAAAAAGTTACATCAAAGCTTGAGCATTTCTTGTTTACATTATTTTAATGACTCATTTTTGAATGAAGCGTTATTGAAGGTGCATCAACTAGCCTTCGTATATCACAGGAAAGCGGTTTATTAAATGAACTTCAAAACGTAAGTGTATTTATCCGTAGTCTTCCTGCGTATACTTATTTACAAAATTAATATTACTTAAATTAAAACTTGCTTTTCACTTTAAAATTTTGCGTATTATATGTATATATTATCTAAGTACTATTGCATTGTTCAAGCGTTATTGCACCTTCATAAAAATAATTTCATGTAAAATGTTTTTAAGATTCGGAAATCCGAAGTATACAATTATATCGACTGGTGCATTTCTACTGCTTAGAATATTGCTTGCATCATACCATCGCAATGTATTAAAATAGAAACTTTTTTTCTATCTAGGCGTATATCAGTTCCTTCATGGTAACGCCCTAGAAACTTGATTTGCTTATTTAAAGATAACTAAAGAAATTTTCTTTGTACTGAATATTTGTACGAAGTAAATCATTATGCAGTAGAATAAAAAATTAACGGTTTCTCCTATTGCACAAAGAATAATTTTATTTTATTCTCCCAATAAAAATAACTGATGTTTGCCTCTGTAATTTTGCAATAACTGAAAACACTATTCTTTATCGGTAAAGGTAAATTGTTAAGCAATGAAGTGTTAATTTTATAAAACTGTCCATTGCTATTTTTCTTTTTTATAAATTTTACGCGTACACAAAAATAGTGCAGTTTGATTTTTGACTTTTCAAGTGCTTTTACGTAGTTTCCGTCATGTGACCGCAGTTGCATGCTCATTTATGTATATGTTATAATTATATTGATCAAATACGTAGATTAATTTTTTTTTAATCTTATAATGCCATGTTACCCTTTTTTTTAATGTTGCATCGATCAAAGTCAAAATTCTGTTATTTGATTTGAGAAAGATATAATTTAAAACTCGTATTAATTGTAATTCCAATGCAAGCCACAATTTAAAACTAATTGTAATTTCAATCCACGTGAGTAATAACTATATATGTACAAGTATTTTTGATCTGGAAGATTTTCATTGTTAACCTGCATTTGAATCAAGCTTGCATATGCACTTCCGTTTTATGTTCATTGTGGAACACCTGGTTCCTTCCGGAGGGTACGTTTTTTTTTGTGCCTGTATGATCTTGGAGTATTTATTTTTAATTTAATTTAGTAATGGGAATTGTAGGAAAGAATTGCTTTTTGTGAAAAGTGCATTGTTATTATTAAATCATAACACAGGACTTAAAAGGTGTTTACAATAATATAAAACTGTTTGACCTTCAAATGACCTTGGAACGATCAATGGAAAATACGTTTCGTGCTTAACGTTTTTCGATTTTTCTTTTAAAATTAATTGAACATCTAATGATTTAAAAAGAAATTTAAAGTATAAAGCAGTGTACAAGTTTTGTAGTTCGTAGTAATTGTGGGGTGAGAAGGGGGTTCTTTTTATGTAATGAGTTTGATTTAAAAAAAATATCTTCTGTAAAAGTTGTTAATAGGTTTGAAACTATTTTTCGAAATCCTTGATTCAATGCAAAATCTTTTTTAATCAGTGTTAGTATATAGTTTAAAACACGGGTTCTGAAATAAATAAGTTTAAAAAGAAACTACGAGTGATTATTTTCATTTTTGGGGAAATCAACATTACAAATACTTCTACAGTGAACGACAGTTAGTGAAGTCTTTGGCAGTCCTTGAAGATTATTTTAGTTGGATGTGAGCCATCTGTATTTTTTCTCTTACAGCATAATTTACCGTGAGTTGTATCGCTAAAACTCGGTGTTTTTTAATCTATTTCTAGGAAATTCTCTTTTATGTTGCACGATGTTCAAGCAATCAATCCACTGTTGTGTTATCGCATATCGTGTCGTCTATGAGGGGGAAAAAAAAAAGTTTCTCTGTAATAATTTTGCTTAAATGATAAAAATCTGATTGTTCAACTTATCGGATTAAAATTTAAAATTATATAAAGAGTTTTTTCCCCTTTTTCTCTTTTTATACATTCGTTACTGTCTTATACTAATTGCTTTAATTCTAGGCATTGCAGTTGTCTTCCATTTAATGGGAGGCAAATATATAATCCCCCTTTCCACACACACACAATTTAACCTCCCCCCCCTCAAAAAAAAAAAAAAAAAAGGCGAATTAGCAGATTTTACGTTTGGAAGGAAATTGTTGTTAAAGTAAGGAATATTTCAATAGAGCCCTGGTAAAATTATAATTCAATTTAATGCTGTTTATAGTAATCAAAATTATTTTACTAACGTTTTTTTTTGGTGTCTAGGAAATATAAAATTTTAATTCTTGTAAGTTTTTAATTTAAAGCATTCTTTTAAAGTTACGAGTCTTTGAATTAACAGGCACCTTTCAATTCTAGACAAATTTTGTACACAACCTAGTAATATAAGTAATCTTTTTAGTTAAATGTTAGTATAAGAAATCTTATATTTAGTATTTCACTTATATCATGGAGCTTTGAATATATCATCATCTTGATACGAAACTCAATACATTCATAGAATAATTATTTTTAAAAGTATGAAAAGTTGTGGATCTACAAGTAGTGGCTTATTATTAAGATACAATAATTTTGCTTAATTGATAAAGATCCGATTGTTCAACTTATCGGATTAAAATTTAAAATTATCGTTTCAGACATTAGCAGCTATGGTCGCTTCTGTCTAATCATAGCTTTTAATTTAAGCTCTTGAACCTTAAAACGCTCGCCTGTTTTTGTTGGACATGCATACTTTCATATAAAAACGATTTTACCGTACATGAAAGTTATTTTTAACTTTCAACAGTTCTTTATTTTATTTACAAAAAAGTCTGAGACTTGAGAGTTTCGTTTTAGGGTTAAGAATATGTGTAACATTCATAATGAGAATTTTGTTTTATGGAGTAAGCGGATGCATGTATCAGCTGAACAGCTGGTTACTAAACATAATCTAAGTGTTAGATTAGACATATGGTCCGTTCCTAAATTACAAACCAGCTGTAACAAAACATCGCGTCTAACCTTGGTTTAAGTATTCAATAACTTTCTAGCGGAGAATAATTATCAGAAAATGAGAACATTCTCGTAGGATTCCGTAATCTAAGATTTCTTAGGGTCTTAAATTTTGTCAGTTGCACCTCCAAGCTCCTTTGTATACTATTTTTAAACGTGTTCATTTGTTTATATTTTGGTAATGTTTGTTTTAAAGTTCGAAATGGCATAGATTCGATTTACTTTCTACAAGTGATGTTTATATATTTCGTAATTTCAGATACATAAGCCACGGCTTAAAAAGCTTAAAAGTTGAAATTTCATGTTTGCTGCGTTTATAAAGAAATATTATCCCCCTCCCCTTAATGCGGCGGTAGAAGTCGGCTGATTTTAATAGAATTGGTTTGTTTCAGAGATCAGAAATTTATATTTTTGCAACGCGAAAACTAGTGAGATCGGGATCTACGAACAACTGCAAGTGGCCATTGTCCGGTGCTAAGAATTTAAAAAAAAAAGTGCCCAAATATATAATCTTTTCGGATTGGCATCATAATTTGAATTGGTTTGGAACACAATTTAAGAACAGAGAAAAAAGGGATTATTGTCAGCAGTTAGAATTCGTCTTCAAGCAAAAGTAGCCGAACGATGGCCGATTGGTTAGGGTGCTGGCCTTCGGATCCGGAGTTCGTGGGTTCGAATCCCACTGTGGCATGGATGTTCGTAGCCGTTCGGAATCGGCTTTAAGCAGTAGGTCCCGGTCTCATTAGCCCTCGTGTTGCAAAAAGTAGACCGTAGCGCTCCAAACCAAACCAAACCATCAAGCAAAAGTAATTGTCAAATAAATAGGGATTAAAATCTGTTGGATGACCCATGATCCAACGAACTTTAGTTTACTTGTAGTCAAGTATCACTTGAGCGGCTTACACGCCAGGGTGGATTATGTACCTGAAATTACGTTACACACAGACATAAATCCATCATAACTAGCTAGACAATAGAAAGTGATTGGATGAGCTTTCCTTTCAAAAATTTTCCAAGATGACTGATTTCTTATCTTCCGTTTCTAGTTCTCTTCATTGATTGTTAAAATAGCCTTCTTTAGAATCAATACAAAAATAAAAAAAAATATCAATCATACAAACCCTTTCTTTGTCTTATTTTTATGAGTAGTTTGATTATTTTATTCGAAAGCCTAAGAGAGAAAACACGCTGGTGAGACAGAAAGGAATGTAGTCCCGATTCTCCTTATCACAACAAATTGTTTCAGATCATTATAAAAACAAAAGTATAGTGTAGCAGTCGACTGGAAAGAAGAAAGTTTTCCGTTAAATAGTTGGAATACCTTTTTAATATCCTGTAAGTAACAAAAGAGTTTGTGCAGTAACGATGCGCTGGCTTTTTCCCCTTAGCCCAATATCGATCTATGCTGAAGGGATTTTTAATAGCAGCCACGAGACCAGCGGCCTTGGAGCCGAGCATTTCTCAAGTGCATTGCAAGCAAGATTTCTCTTCGCACACTCGCAATTTGACTTTGACATTGCCGGCTTGCGACATGCGCAGTTGCTTATCTCTCGCTGGCATACATAACGAACTGACAAAAGTTTTTCGCAAAAAGTCCTTGGCCAATTTAGAATGGCTTTCTTTTATGAATGTTTCATTCTGTGCGTTTCCTCCCCCCTCTCTCCCATCTCAGACTAATCGAGTACTAACTTTTTTTTTTTTTTATTCTGTTGTGTGTGTGTGCGTGAGTGGGGAAAAAAAAGATCAACCCACTCATCACACCACGTGACTATCAATGCAGATGTCGCGTTGTCTTAATAATTTGCTTTTGTTGTTTTTAAATTTTTTATTTACTTATTGAAGTTGGCGGCAAAAGGTTTTAACCTTATTTTATTTGTTTAGTTTGTTAGATTAGGACATTCGTTACATTATTCGTATGCATTTAACTCTGGTTCAAGTTGTATTTGGGTTATTTCTCTGTTGTGCGGAAGGAAAAAAAATACATTGAGGCCTTATGTTTTGAAATTAAATTACCAGTAAATAAATATTTATTTAAAAGTTCTAATTGCAGCTATTTCAAATTCAATTTAGATATAATCTAAGGACATTAATTTTCACCGGGACTTGGGATATTTTTAAATAGTCTGTTTTGTCTTATTGACTACATAGGGCTTTTGCTCACCGATATCTCTCAATTTTTATTTCGAAATTTATGCTCTCTTCAAATGTCGGAATTTATTAGGGTGTAACCCCCCCACACACAAAAGTTGCAATAATTATACTTAAAATAACCCGTACCTGCTTTAAGTAATCATAAAATGCACTAATTACTTAACTTGAATTTTCTAATTTACTGTTTCAACGTAGTATTTCGATAATTTCTTAAAGATATTCAAAGTTGTATGATTTTTTTTATTTTAATAAATTTAACCTTTTTGTATTATGAATTCGTTTCAATGATAGTTTTAAGCATTTACCCTATGAAACTGGAAAATGTAATTTTTCTTTACGTTAAAATAACACCTACAAAAAATATACAAACTAGAACTTGCAACCAGGTTTTTATTTCTTAAAATATTGGTATTACCCGTGTAATTGGCAGAAGAAGCTTTAAATGTGGTTTTACCAAGTAGTTTGTTTAAAAATAGGCGAAATTACCATTTTCTGTAAGGATTTGACCTTGCTTTGTTTCAGTGCTACACATTTTTCGTTATCAGCCTATGTAGTAACTTGTTTTGCACTTCGTGGCTGTTGCTGATTAGATAGCAGTACCAAACAAAGCGTTAACTTGTGTGCGGCCATTTTGTATCGCTTATACTGAATTATCGGTCAGTTGCACGAACAGTATCTCGAGATCCTTTTAATTTCTTCTTGATTTTGCATTGTTACTTCTATTACTGCTTAATATTCCCTCGACTTTTTACATGTTGATGTGTGCTTTTGTAGTTAGATTTATAACTTGCGTAGCAGAGAAAGGAATTTTCTCTTTAATAGGATGGATTTATGAGCTATCTTTATCATTGGACTTGGATGTTAACGGTATATTTATTTATGGAAGCGATTTAAGTGCATTCGAGTGCAGGTTCCTATCCAAAATACAGACGCGTAAATTAAGTCTGCAATATTTATTCTTATTTTATTTCTATCCGATCTATATGACTAAAAGGGGAAAGAAAAACGCAAATGTTCTGTCCCCTTTATTTTGAATTTTTTCTCACTAATCGATTACCCACTCCTGTTTGCGTGTAGAAAATTCAAAAACAACTTTTATCATTAAAGTAGATTATATATATCTAAGTATTTTCTGACGTTCTCATTATTTTCGTAAATGGTTGGAATACAGGCAAATATCAAGTTCGAAAGACTCATTATCTACTGTTACAGTAAAACTCTCACTTGCTGGTTATTTTCCAGTTAAAATGTCTACTGCTTTTATGTCTTGACTAAGAAATTAGTTACGTATTTCTAGTGTGAAATGTTAAAGTGATTGATGTTCTTAATTTAATTTGAATTCTCTCTTATATTTGAAGTTTGAATCATCAGAAGGGAAATTATAATATTTACAAAACTTATTTATTACAGATGCTTATTACTTTTTTTATAAACGTTGTTGAGTTTTAAAAAATAATTTGATTATGATTAATTTTTCCTATTTTCTAATTTTTGTATACTTTTACTGTTCTTGTAATATTTTCTAGGCCAAAATAACTCGGTAAGCTTCACTCTTTAACTCCGGAATCTTTTCGTAATTTCTGCATATATATGATTGAATATCGTAAATCTAACTTATTGACTGCTAAGAATAAACAAAAATAAAATTTAATAGAGAAAAAGTGATTTGTACGTAGATCTTAAAAGTTATAAAATGTCGATCCAAATGATAAAATTATAAATAATATCAGATACTTTAAACTTTCAGGCAATTTCTCAAGAATTTATGACTTGTATTACTTTTATAAATTTAGGTGATTAATTTCATTTTAATAAGTTTCACAAGTAAAGTTCGTTTAAAAATCCCGTATAACACAAATTTTAGATTATTTAATCCGCTTAATGAATGCTAAAAACATTCAATGTTACTATAAACATACATTTAGTTTTTCATAACTGTAGAAATAAAAAAAGTTAACAGTTATGAGATATTTCATATTAATTTCTTATTTTGTAAAAATTCTATAATATTTAATGTAGTACGTTTTACTTATACAGTTGTTTTAGTTTCAGTCTTAGCCCCCTTTCTCTCTCTCTCTCTCTCTCTCACACACACACACACACATACATACATTCTTTTCCCTTTGTATTTTGTGTAAATTTGAAGTTTGTCCTTGAAATAAGTGATATTTTAACTGTTGGATACTAAAGATCTTGCTAATTTGATTATTATATCTGCAAATTATGCTCTATTATGGATTATTATATCTGTTACCCAGACATCAATTTTCTTAACGTACAGCTATGAATTCTTTGGGAGATAGTATGTTCTAAAGCAAAGATTAATTTATTCTTATTTAGTTATTACAAAAACAAATTTAATGTCTATGTAAGGAAGCTTAACATATGATTAAAGTTTGAAGCAAAATTCTACTTCCTAAATCTAAGAGGCTATAAAAACAAAAAACTTTTACCATTGGAAGGCGTTGTGACCTCTTTACCCTTGGCCGCTCACCTCACAATAAAATGCTAGTGGGAAAAAATGTGTTAAAAAAAAGAGACACAATAAGAGCATAAAAAGGTTGCATTTTGCGCAATACTGTGTGAGTATAGGGGATGCAATGAAACGGGGGCTAGGATCCTTGAACGAGAGAAAAGCCAGTCGAGGGGGAAAAAAAAAAGTCTGTATTCAGAACGCCGAACTTTCCAGCCGCCGCCATCTTGCCTGGCAGGTTTGGCAAGTAATGAACGTGGAAAGAGGAGAGGAGGGGGGGGGGAAAGTTCGCAACAATCAAATCAAGAAAACTTAACGAGGCCGGGAAGAAAGAAAAAAGAAGATAGAAAGGTCGAGGAGAAGTGGGAAGGTGCAGCGAAATGATAACAGTAATAAAAAGCAAAAGAATGGCAAAACAAGTCGGCGATTCCAAACCGGTTTAGTCTAGAGCGCGTAATGGGAAATAATAAAAAAGAAAAGCAAAATAGCGAGA
The DNA here is from genome assembly GCA_032207245.1 of Pardosa pseudoannulata. NCBI lineage: Eukaryota > Metazoa > Arthropoda > Arachnida > Araneae > Lycosidae > Pardosa > Pardosa pseudoannulata. The sequence goes on along the minus strand of CM063506.1, from coordinate 61,730,625 downwards.
TGACTAAATATGTTAAGTCGGAAGTGAAGTCAGGTTATGTGTGTCTGGCTCGGATTGTAATTATCGGTTGAAGTTTTTGAACTTTTTTTCTTTTTGGGAGATGTTGGCATATTACGCTAGACTTCTTTGCTGGTATGCCTTCAGTGCTCCATATTTTCTTTTTTATATGTCGAATTTTTTCCTATTGTATTCGGAATACTCAGTTTGTTTACTCTGTTATTACAGTTGGTATTTCTTTTTAGAATATTTTCGCTTATTATCATTGCATAGCAATTTGCGATGATAAATGTAAAAGGATTGCGGAAGAATGCCTAGTGGAAAAAAGCGTATAAAGAAAAAAAATGTTAAAGAATATTTCTCTTAATTTTTTTTCGGCTAAAATATCGGACTTAATTTGAATTCCCTTTACTGAAAAGAGAACTTTTTCCCTTCCTTATTCATAATATATATAGATAACTGAAGAAATGGAATTTTCAGTAGATTCTTTAATCCTCTTTTGTGTTTATAATCAAGTTAACATTTCAGTTTAAAGTCCACATTTTTTTAGGAATTGAATGGGTGATAGGAGGATATGATTCTAAAATATTGTGAACAAATTCTCCTACTTTAAAATGTTAAAATGTGAAATCATTTAACTCTAACTTGTACACTACGTATTTTCTATTAAACTTAATATTTTTATACAAAAAACTTAAATTTTACTCAATATTTTAACAATATAACTTATTTAGATGGATATGAAAAAAGGGTTAAAGTAAAATTACTGTACTATACAAAATTATCAATTTTAGAAATGATATTTTCTATTTTAAGGGTATCCAATATGTCTTGCAACATGTTTTGTTTTTTTCACTTATAAATTCTCATACAGTTAAAGTGTAGTAAACGAGTTGGACTGACTATAGTAATCTAATTCAAATACAGGACTTTCGTGCTGTTCTATTTAAATGCATTTTATCAAAATATACAATTGACCAGTTATAACGTTTATCAAAATATAATAGTTTCGCCGTAAAGCATTTAATATTTCAAGAAAAAGGTTGACTAGAATACTATCCCTTTTTTCCAACCTCCCATAGAAATGTTATAAATACAGAATCTATTTCTCTATTCGTTTTGTACTGTTTGTTATTAAATTAATATTTAATGTGTACAAGTATTTGACTAGAAATTTCTTTAATGACATATGCAAGAAATAAGCTAGCTACTTCTGAAGAAAAAAAAACACGTTATTTAGCAATGATGTATAGCATATAATTTTTATCTACTCAGAATTGCGTATGTTATGTTCATTTATGTTAAAGAATTCTTCAAAAAATTATACCATATGATAGAATAAGCAAATGCTCTTGGATGCTTCCTCTTTCTTTTGGATTTATTTGTGTTAAATGTTTAAGTTTGAAAAAGGTTTTCAAAATTTTTCGCATATAATTTAAAATTGAATATATTTTACTCGATGTTTTTTTAATGAACTGAAAGATATCCTAAAAAATTTGCTGTTCTATCACGTGGTATAATTTTTAATGAATTCCTTAAATGCGAGACGGCCAGAGGGAATTCTATTTACCCCATTGGTTAACATAGAGCGAGATGAATCTAATATGGTAGGTACAGACCTCTCCCTTCCTAGAGAAAAAGAATGAGAGAGAGGATACTTTGTATTGTATTTTTACTTATGATACCAGATAAATCGCTTATTATAATATTTTTATAAATGGTATCGTAGGAATGAGACAATCTCTAATCAGGCCAGGCTGTAAAGTGGTTTAAATTTCATATTTGTTTTACTCTGTGCAGTCCGTAATGACGACTAAGATATACGATATTCTTTGATATATATTAAGCAGAATTACCTTGGACATTAATGAGTTAAAGTTTATTTCAATATTTTTGTGGAAGAAACTAAAAATAACAAAAATAGATATTTCTCACTTTACGAAGATAAAAAAAATATTGAGAAATCTTCCCCAGACTATTCGACTATTCCCTATTCGACTTGTGTTAATTTTTCTAAGAATTTAGCTTATAATTGCGTAAAAAGCTTTGAGAAATGCAGTCTATTAGCAACCAAATGTTTAAAGTTTGCGAGTAAGTTTTGCTTTTCAAAATTTTGTTTTAAAATCAAACTATATACAACCGAGAGGTGTTCTAAGTGTTTAGAAATCAAGCGACAGCTTTTATCTACGTTTTAGGAGGGAAAAAAAAACACCCAATATTATTAAAACCACTCTGACAAAGTTTGATTTTGCAGCTGCGATTGGTAAATGGTATTTCTATACAGAGAAGTGCTTCACAAACATGAAGTTCTAAAAGTACGAGAACATTTTCTTACATGACTTAGTGGTTTTTGATAATTTCTGTAATCATTGAAACTTTATGGCAACCTTATTTCGAGTTAAGTAAAAATTAAAAAATCAAATTTCTTTTATGGTTTTGGTCATCCCAAAAGTTCTATACACTATATTTTAAAAATTATTCATATTCTTCGTTAATGTAAAATAGTGGCTAGAAAAGTTTTAGTACTGCAGCAATTTCATTATAGGATCGTAGATGCCTATCACACGTCAACGTGTACAACATGTATCAGTTTGATTCCTTTTACTGGTGAAGATCACAGATTTCTTGTGCTACAGCGAAAAATTTTCAACCGATTTATTTTAATTTAGATAATTTTTGATAATCGGTTGAAAGTTTTTCGACATGACACGAAAAATCCGTTTACTTTATTTGAAAAATGTAGTCGGTGTGTTGAACAAACGGACATTTTGCAGCGTTCACTATGAGACATCAAGATGATCCTGAAGTGTTATTTTATAATTAAGAATTATATTCATATTGCTTAAACCTTCGGCACATAAACGCAGAAGTGGAACGCTTGTACACGTGCCGGGTTCTTTTGACCCTAATTTTTTAAGTTAATTAGTCGTTAACGTATCGCATCTTTTTAGAAAGCAAAAAAAAGATAAATGTTGTATGAAGTTTCATTTGAAGGGTTTAACATGAAAAGCAAGGTTAATTAAAAGTGAGGTCTAATTTGAAATGTATTTCTAAGCTTACGATAACAGTAATAAAACTGATATTATTGGTACGGTTACATTCGAGTAAAGGAAACTTCATCTTTGAACATCAAATTCCTAAATGGTTTAGTTCTATCTTGATGGTACTTTGCACAGCAGTTCAAGTTACCTCTGGAGAGGTAGGATAGAAATCAAATTGATCACAAGTTCAGGTTCACTCATTTAATTTCGTTTCATTTTATTTGGCATATTTCGTTTTCGCCATTTTTATCGCTTACCACTCTGTTGTTATTCTGTTTTTAGGCTTAACGGTCGAATTGTTCGTAAAAGCACTGAACATTTTATGAATGTTACATGATCTGTTTCATTTTATACTTCATTCTCGTTAAATAATCTCGTATAGAAAGGTACTGGAAAACTACGGTTAAGTAACGACAAATATGCCATTTTCGGTTCTTTATTTCTTCATGAAAAAGAAAGTTGATCAAATGTGTTTTTAGTTTTTTGGAAATTGAAATTAGTTTATTTATTCTCAACTATTGAGGGTATATAAAAGCTAATTTAAATTTAAAAATAAATAGAATTTTGGAGAATATCAGTTACCAAGACCGAAGGCTGGGCGCGAAGCCACTAGTAACGCATAAAAATTAAGTTTCTATCTTAATTATCAGTTATAATTAAAACTTTACAATATTCCTTTGTTGTCCTAATATGTATTGTATTGTCCGAAAAAGTATTGAAAATGTTTGAATGTAATTCATACAAATTTAGAGTTTTATTCTGTTCTTTATGGAATTTTTCAAACTTGACCTTGTAATATAGAGGGAGTTGTCTGTCTACACAAGATTTCAAGTAATGCACACACAACGTTTTTATATTATTTCGCTTCTTGCCTGGTTTATCAGATCTGCGAGAACAACTAAAGTTTAATTGAATAGTAAGATGTTTAATTACAAAAGGAAAACGAAATCAAGATAAAACATCCAATTTTTATGTTTTGAAAAAAAAAAGTGATTGCAACTAATGCTAAAAAGAGGAAGTACAATTAGGTAAAATAAAATGTGAGCGTATTATACATGGTGCCATAACGTAAATTATTTATGTTACGTAAATTATTATGTAGTACGATTGACTTATATTTACAAGAAATTAAAAACATTTTAAATATAACGTTTTGTTCTCAACAAACACAAATTAAGCGTTCCCCCAAACGTAAATTATTTTAAATATGTAAAAAATAATTTCGTACCTTCCAACTTCGATAAGCACCGTTATACTTGTGTGTATATATATATATATATATATATATATATATATATATATATATATATATATATATATATATATATGTGTGTGTGTGTGTGTGTAATCCTTATTTAGTTTATTTGCATTACATCAGCCCATGTTCTGCCCAGATTTCATTGAAATCTGTCCTGTAGTTCAGGAGGCAAGATAATTTTGAGATGTAGTTGATTAATGTAGTTATAGGCGTTTTATATAAGGGGCTCGTATTTATACTAGTAGTTTGAATGCAGAAACAGAAACAGAGACGTATACGGAAGATGGGTGTCGTAAGCGCAAGTATCTAAGGTGCTTAAGGCGTTATAGCCCGTTTTAAAATTCTTGTTTTGTATTGTACGTAGTATGACCTTCATTTTGTGTGGAAAGGTCAAGTGCTCAAAATGTTATCAATATCGGATTAATACTGTTGACCCTATATGAATAACACTTCTTGTATGCGCCTGCCTATATATGTTTATATACGCACGCACACACGTAGATTAATATTGTGTGTGTGTTCCCGCGAGGTTTGTGCTGGGAGTTTCGCGGACTCAAGCATCCCCCCCCCTTGCACCCTCATTTTTTTCCCTTTTATACTCCGATGATTAAAAATGTTTCATGATAGCATTTTGATCAAACGTACTAGTAAAAGTTTCGTAATGCAATACATATTATCAATTCTGCAAGTTTAAGAATACGTAATTTTTAAATTGATCTTTAATGGACGTTCTAAAAACCTTAGTCAGCGGATACCCGTACAGATAGATGGTAGTCAAGATCATGCTCTGTTTTACACAGTTATGGAACCAATAAACTTTTGTCGGATACACTGCATAAGTCAACTATCTATTGTTTATATCTTAAATTTCGTGGTGCAATTTTCTGTTTGTGCGAAGTTTTAATATTAATGTTAAGACACTCGTTAATTTACCTTTGACTCATGATCGACATTTACTCTTCCGATTGCATTTATATTGCACGAAATATTTAATGACGAGTCCCATGATTACTTACACTAGCAGTTGTAGAATATCTGAGCATACAACTCGCAAAACACTATAAAAAGAACTTGCATTTTTGCAGTGTACTATCGTTTTGCACATTATAAAGTCACCTTGATTTGTTCATTCTTTTACTAAACTAAATTTTTAAATGCAGTAGTCTTCAGAAAAAAAGTGATATAGTAGTGTATCAATTTTAAAACAAATTAGTATTCCCATAAAAAAGCAATATTTTATTGCAGATTTACTTTTATGTATACTACCCACTGTGTATAATATATACATCAAATATAGAGATCCCAGATTTTGTCTTACATCCAAGGTTTGATAAATTTGCACTGTTTTGTGATTTATTAATGAAAAAGGCAGATATTTTTTGTTCCGTTTAATAACTCTGTTTAATTCGACATCATTGAGTTAAACAATTGAATAGAGAATGGTCCAATTGGTATGTAATACCTATACCGTAGAATTATTTAGTTTTTGCAGTTCACATTTTCTATAGCTTATATGTATTTTAATTTCATTTTCCAGTTTCTCTAAAAATAATTTACGTGCTTTTTTTAAAATGTAATATTAGTTGGTTTTTTTTCCCCACTTAACAAAGGTGGGCAAAACAGACGTTACAGAATGACAACAATACTATCGGCAAATACCTGGTGTTCTAATAGAAAACTTAAATATATATATATATATATATATATATATATATATATATAGGAAGAAAGATGGATTGGTTATGGAATGTTTACGACTTCCATACACGGTTAAAACAATTGTTTGAACAGGCCTGAACGTTCCCGTACACCCAAAAGACCTGAAGAATATGAATGAGAATACGAATCAGAAGAACAAAGCATCCATAAAGCTATACAAAAAGCCAACTCATCCAGAATTTATGTTGCCACAGTGTCAGTTAAAATTACAGTTTGAGAATTGGAAACATTAACATAAATCCTATTAATATCTATTTGAAAATAATTATTTAATTGTTTATAAATAAAAGGTAGGGGTAGTTAGCATTTAAAGCTAATTCTAAATAAAGATTAATATTAGAATGAAATATAACTATGACATAGAGACGTTCACTGCGCTGTAAATAATTTAATAATATATTACGTTTAATATGGGTGGATAAGCATGTAACTATGTCTTTATCGATTTAATATTTTATTATATATATATAGAATTATTACTTGATTCATTTTGAGGAGAGAGCTAGCTGAAGGAGTAGAAATTCCCCATGAAAAATTTCTTATACCACGTCCTGTATTCATCGTTTCCTTTTTCAGTATCCTTGAAAAACGATATATCGAGGTATTTCACTGTATTTGAGTTGAAAGGTAACTTTCTCCAAGACAAACAAGAAACTCTGCTCCAGTTTTGCCCCCAGACTAATTTGACCAATATTTGACGCACGTCTCCCCACCCCCTTTAATAATACGTTCTGTGTTTGTAATATGCTCTGTGTTTAACGCCTCTCTCTCGGAAGCAGTGATAAACGTAATATTTCCTCCCATCTGAACTGATATTGTTTCGCTGAACAAACACTCCCCATTTGTGACTCATGCCGTCAGAGGCCGTTTACACGACATCCATAAGCTCAGGTGCGGACTAAACAAAAGTGAAATTTTACGAATCTGTCCGAGGGGAGTATCGATCTTTTATTGGTTAAATGTACCACGAGCCTTTAAACTTTTTTTTTTTTTTTTAAATCTCCATGTGTGACTAAGAGGTTTTACCAATACAAAGCGTCACCATAGTGATTTATGAATAACCAGTCATATACCAGTCTTTTACTGTTAGTTTTGTTCAGCGTAAAACTGATATATATTTTATGTAGTTATATTTATAATATGTAATGATTCAGAGTGACCACACATCAGGGAATTCCAGGCATCTTCAACGTACCTTCAATTCAGGAAAATATCGGGGGCTACTCAAAAAAATTTCGCTTTTTTTCAACAGAGTAATCACCGCTGCAAGAGTGGTATTTCAAATTTAAGTGGCAGTTTTATATTTTAGTAAACAGCTGTAAAAGAATATTTTCTTTTTAAACTAAGAACATTTTTTTATACAAATATTAATTTTGTATGTTTATTTAGATATTTTTTCATCCTATTTCAAATTTAAGAAAGATTTCATCACTTAGTTGCATCATTCATATATAGACTTTAGGTGATAATTTGCAACCGTAATATACCACTTCATATGGGAAAGAGACGTGTCTTTGAAATATGAAAGTTAGGATTGCTCGTATTTCATTTGAAACCATCAGGTGCAGTGCGTGCATACACTCAAGCGGTTATGATACAGTTTTTATTTCAATTCAGAAATCACTATTTAGATTTATATCCTTCCTCTCCAATTAATATTAAATTTGTATCTGTATTTAGGAAACGTAGTTTTTTTTTAAACTGAAGTGGTAAAGAATCATTTGATAAAGCCTCAAAAAACAACCATTTAGAATTATTAGCAAAGAGAAGTTGAACTGTGAATGAGTTTAAAGTTATCAGATGTTACTTATGAACTGACAAATAATGCAAGAAGAGTGCAGTTTTAACTTAATGGTTGCATTTTGTCACTTCTGAAAACATACATATTTATAATAATAAAAGAAAATTAGTTATTGTTTATATATATATATATTTATATATATATATGTATGTATGTATGTCTGCTAGCGTGTATCTCCTTTTTATTTGGAAATTTTCTAAATTGTCCGCTAGGGCCATGTAGGTTTATAATTGGCCAGGCCCCTTCTCTGAGGGCGTAACCTGTAGCCCCAGTGGTCAATTTAGGTTAGGGGTTAAAAAAGGGAATGGAAAATGACGCGGGAATTTTTACCCTTGATTTAAGTTTTGAAAACCCCTGAGAATTTTCCTTATATATATATATATATATATATATATATATATATATATATATATATATATGTATGTATGTATGTAATAAGACGGACTTCTTCACGATGGGTTCTTGCAATCATGAATCATAAAAATGACACCGTTTTAGCTAAAGACCTCTATTAAGATAACGTTGGAGGACGAGTTCCCACTTATCATAGGGACAGGAGAAACTGAGGGGTCAGCTAGCATAAAGTTATATGTAGAAGACCCTTAACACCTGGGTCAACATCTCAGTCAAAATCTGTGGAAAAAATCTCTAGAAAAATCAGACTCCGACAGCGTGCATTTCCTTTTTGTTTGAAATTTGTTTGGACCCCTTCTCTGAGGGTGTAACTCTGGCCCTAGTGGTCAATTTAGGTTAAGGGTTAAAAAGGGGAATGCAAAAGGACGTGGGAATTTTTAGCCCTTGACTTCAGATTTGAAAACCTCTGAGAATTTCCTTACATATATATATTCTATACGCAGTCAGCTTTACGAAGTACCAAATAAACATAAGTAAAGATCTGTGCATTGGGTTAAGCTATTAATCTACTAGCAATAATAGGCAGGGGAGGGGGCAAATATCTTGCACGCAAGCGGATTAAACCCCAAAACCAGCCTTGATTAGATGCATACCGATGGAAAAATTGTCCTAGCATGTTAACTTTATGCTCTTTAGTTACATAACTGCAAAATATCACGCTTCCCACCCTTAAACAGGAATGCAGTCTCCGCTGGATCAAAATGAAGCTCATTTCCCAGTATTGTCGAGGAATTTGGGGAAAATTATCAAGGAAATATCGAAGCCTTTACTTCCTGGATTTTGTGGCCCCTGTGTTATTGTTTATGTTGAAATATCCAGCTTTTACTGTCGATAGTTTTAAGAGTGCTTTTGTTAGCACATGAAATATGTTTTAAAAGGAAGCTTTGTTATGTACGTTGATGCATCACTTTAAGAGTTCAGTGTCCGATTTGATTCTTACATCATAAAGGATATTTTTCAGGATTTTTTTTTTATTATTTTAATATCCCTCTGAATATGTTTAGATTATCTCAGGGAGGGCAATTACGTGGGACGCATGCCAAGTTTAGCGCGCCAGAAAATTTTCCTGGCACGACTAAAAAATTTAAAATATTAATAAAAAAAGTATAGTTTTTTAGACATGTGATGGTGTTATGTAAGTCTTAAACACATCAACAATCCGTTTTAAATGGCGTAAAACATGATTTATTAAATTTGTATTGAGACGGTGATCCAACCATTGTAATAATTGTTAAAATTTAGCTCTTAGTGTTAAAATTTTATTCTCTGTTTTATTATTTAATACATATAAAATTATACAGGTAGTCGAGACGGATTAAATGAGTAAAAAATGTGACTATATGAAATATATTTAAATTTTTATTTAAGAAATTTTTTTCTTTGCTTGGTCACACAAATCAGTGGTAGAACCATTTGCAACCTTGGTATCGCCAGTTGGAAATCATTTGGTCTGTAAGAATATACTTGATATTCTCTACGAAAATTTGTAAGTAGAATAAAGTAAAACATAGATCAAAGATGGTTTATTGATACGCATTAATAAAGCATTTCTATTTAATATTTGCAAGAATTTAAAAACAGGAGAGCAGAAAAAATTGGTGTACTTGGTATCGCCAGTTGGAAATCATTTGGTCTGTAAGAATATACTTTGATATTCTCTACGAAAATTTGTAAGTAGAATAAAGTAAAACATAGATCAAAGATGCTTTATTGATACGCATTAATAAAGCATTTCTATTTAATATTTGCAAGAATTTAAAAACAGGAAAGCAAAAAAATCGGTCTGCAAGTACAAGTAAACGAATCGAAAGGTTTATCCATTAGCCCTCGTGTGCAAATTAGTAACCATAGCGCCCCCAACCGAACTAAAAGGTTAATCCAGGGTCGGCCTTAGGCCGTGTTTATAGTAGGCTAGTTCCTATGGCGGAAAAATTTTATGAGCTACAAAACAGCACTAAAAGTTAATAAATTAATAAATACAAACCATAATTCGTTTTAATTTAGGTTTAGATTTAGTTCTGTTTATTGTATCAAAAAAGTATAATTAACCTCTGGTTGGTTTGGTGTATTACGTTCTACTTTTAAGCGACACAAGATAATTTAACTCAGATTAACAGCAAGTACTAGTTTTATTTACTAATCTTTAACTTGTTAAAAATATAAATATTTATTAAAAAATATTTTATTGAAAAGTAAATTTGTATAAGGTATCGACTTAACTCAATTATTTCATTTTTTCTGGTTAAGATCCCTATTTTATAATTTTTTTAAATTTTGTTTATTGCGATTAAATATTAAAAATCTTTATTTCAAGTTGAGTGTTGTGGGGTGGCAGTATTTTTTGGTTTGCTAACAATGACCAAAAACGTTAGGGCCAGCCCTGAATGAATCCCCAACAATAACAGAGACCGTCTTTTATGAACGCATAAAGGTGTGCAGAGGCTTTGTAAATTCGATATATAATCTAAAAACCCCAGTCTGTAGTAAAATATTTTTGTACATTGCAATTAAATATTTAAAATCTTTTTTTCAAGTTGAGTGTTGTAAGGGAGTATTTTTTGGTTTGCTATAACGGTGACGAAAAACGTTAAGACCAGCCCTGAATGAATCCCCAACAATAACCGAGACCATCTTTTATGAACGCATCATAAAGGTGTGCAAACGCTTTGTAAATTCGATATATAATCATAAAACCTCAGTCTATAGTGAAATATTTTTGTTCATTGCAATTAAATATTTAAAATCTTTTCCTGAAGTTGAGTATTGTGGGGTGGCAGTATTTTTTTGGTTTGCTAACAATGACCAAAAACGTTAAGACCAGCCCTGAATGAATTCCCAACAATAACCGTATGCTTGGCACTTATGTCCTAAATAGGATCTTGCGCCGTAAAACTTTAACTAACTAACCAACCAACCAACCAACCTAACAATAACCGAGATCATCTTTTATGAACGCTTAAAGATGTGCTTTGTAAATTCGATATATAATGTAAAAACCTCAGTCTGTAGTGAAATAATATCCGTTTTAATAGATTTGATGAAAAACCAATTTCTGCGGTTTTCTGATGACACATTACCCGCATCCTGTCTCAAAAGCTATGAAGTGGCTAAGTAAGTATTCTGTTAACTCATACATAGGAAGAAATTTCATGTTTCAGTCTTAAAATCGGAATTTTTCTTTTCGAAGATGACTGAGTACTTCTTTTTAGGTGTGTGCACTTGCTGTGTGAGAAAAATAAACCTTTCTCGGCCGACTTAGCAAGTTCAATTTCCCATTAGTATATTGTTTCCTTATTACTTTCAGCAGTTGTTTTCAATTATGAAAGTAGTCTCCCTTTTGCCATCATTTCTCATTGCTTACTATTTTAGAAAATTTTCTGCTTCATTACTGATTTCCGTAATCCCCTTGCTAGCTTGGCATCCGTAACCTGATTTGAAGTAGAATTCCAGTTGATGGGAGGGAAAATAAAAAAAATAAGACAAAAAATTTCCTACCTTCTCCCTTTTCAAGCTTACACCGTCTAGAAACGCATTTGGTTATGGAAGAATGCATAAGAAAGAAAAAGAACGAGTAACAAAATAATATGCTCGTTTATGCGTAAATAAGGGTAATGTCCTCTATGTGGCACAGTGAAATCCTTCAGTCCAGAACAAAAGATCATATATTTATGCAGTTTTTTATTTTTTTTTATCGGACTCATCATTTGGGATTTGGAAGAAAAAAAAAACAGACATAAGAGATAGAATTGTACATGTATTTCCAGGTTTTCATTTTTCTTTCTTTCCCCTTGAGTGCTAGAAGATGAAACGATAAAGTGCTGAAGCTTAGTTGTTGAAGGTAGTCTGTGGCGAATATTAAAGCTGGAATTTATTTTTCGTTATTTTAAATGACTAATAATTGACCCATAATTTCCTTTCTGTCTGTAAGATGTATCCTTGTTTCCCAGACAATGAGGAAAAATCTGCGTGAATAAATTGCCGCTTTGCATTAATCTTTAACTCAACTGTTTACTACTAATAATAAGTGTTGATGTGTAGTGCATTGCTGTGAATTACGTTTCTTTGACGTACAAATGAAACAGAATTTGAGAGAAGTACTATTTAATTACTCAAACTAACTTACTCAACTGAACAGTTCTGTATAAGAGAATGTTTTATTTTGAAATTTAGATTGTTATAGTAATATTGTCGTTTCTGGTATTTATTACAATATTTGAGTCTGATTCAAATTGCATCCACCTTGCAGTGAATATTGTTATCAAGTGCTGCTTCTGATTTATTGATTTATGGATGCAATTTTTTTTTTTTTTTTTTTTTTTTTTTTTTTTTTTTGGTACTGTTGAGAAGGTGAGAGGGTGGGACATCTCGAACTGTATAAACAAATCGGAATCGACTCGTGTTTGAAGCAACTTAGCAATCTAATAAAATACAGCACAGTGTGTACCGAGAACAGTTCTTGTTGAGTTTGACGTGACTAAATTTACATTTGTACATCGTTTGAGAAAAGTACTATTTAATTAGTCAAAGTAACTTAGAGAAAGTTTTATTTTGAAATTTAGATTGTTATAGTAACATTGTCGTTTCTTGTATTTATTATAATATTTGGGTCTTGACTTAAATTGCATCCACCTTGCAGTGAATATTGTTATCAAGTGCTGCTTCTGATTTACTGATTTATGGATGCAATTTGTTTTTGGTACTGTTGAGAAGGGTGGGGCGTCTCGAACTGTATAAACAAATCGGAATCGATTCGCGTTTGGAGTAACTTAGCAGTCTAATAATATACAGCACGGTGTGTACCGAGAACAGTTCTTGACTATATTGACGTGACTAAATTTACATTTGCACATGAAATAAATCATTGACAACCCCAACTCGTCATTGCACATCATGCTGTTAACATAAGTGTCTGAGAGTTTGTTTCCGGGAATAAGTAAAGGTATGTGATTAAACATGAAAAACCCTTAAAATGGGAAAATATCTTAAAATTCTTATTTAAAAGGAAATACAATAATATAAAGGAAATAGGTTTTTTTTATAGTGATTTGAAATTTCATAACTTTTAAAAAATATCTCATAATGAATTTATTGTTGATGATATCTAGCGTAATAAATCCTTCTATTTTTTTATTGTAATGGGACAAGTAAGATTTTTACTTTAAACTATATAGAATCATTAGGATACGTTAGTTACGAGTTGTCTTAATTTGTAAGTAATTTTTCGTGTTATATGATGCGCTTGTGCCCTGGTTCTTACATCATTCTAAATTTCTTTGTTAGAGCTCCCAAGAGCATAATCATTCGTAAAAAGAAGACTTTAGTTTCAACTAATTCTTTACAATTAGATCTTCAATTAATTCAATTATTAGATATTCAATTATTAGTTCATGTATTCGAACTTTCTTAATGTATAACTTATTACCTTTTAAAACCACTATTTGTGTTTATTGGCTGTATTTCTTAAGTTATAAGTGCTATATTGCTAAAGTTAGTGCCTTTTTAATAAAGTACACGCATGCTGGTATCCTAGCATTACTTCGAATCATCTGCGCGACATGTAATACAGTAGAACATGATCTAATGCTCCCGCATTGATCGTTCCATTGATTTGGTTTCGAATTTGTGACCATTGTACCAGTATTATTTTCCCCATACATCAGGATATACTTTACAAATAATATATTTTATTTTGCTGCAATTTTTTGTTATATTATTTTGATTATTGGAAATATTTTTTGTCGTTAAATATTTTCGAGTACGCACAGCTGATATTAAACATCAAAATATTATACTATATTTGCATTAATCTACGAAGAGTATGGATACAATACCGTTTTAAGACCAGTGGGCCAGTAATTTTCATTTATGCACGGGTCCTCTCTTTTGCCCCTCTGGTATGACCTTGAATATGATAGATGAAGCATTTCTTCGGGAAATGTAGTCTACCGCGAATTATACCTTTACTTATATGGTCTGCAAGCTTTGACCACATTAGTTGCCATGGGGGTAACCAGTGACCAGTACCTGATTATTTTAGTAATGCTGTGGGAGTCACTGGTGACTGGTAAAGTAGACAGATCAATCCTTCTGTGCTGCTGGTAACACTCTGTAATTTTATTGCATATCGTGTTAAATATCAATTTGGAAAAAAAAAAGAAAAAAAAAACTAACACAGCTGTATCATGAGTGGGAGCCAGTATTTTATTATGTAGCCTCCACACTATGGCCAATTGTTCACCACTTCCTGATGGTGACCTTGGATGATGGTTCACGGGTTGTATCCACGCGCTGGGCCACTGAATGAGAGCTCGTGGATTCGCTCATAGGGTCTACTGCGCACTTTCGTTTCGCATCTGGCTGCCTTTGATCTTTGGAGAAAAACCGCCTCCGAAGCCATCGTCTGCCGCCTTCGACCACGATAAGCCAAACGCCCTCCAGACAGTGGTCATGGCTTGCAGTGGGCCATAGTGTGGAGGACTCGTACCCTTCAAAGTATTATTTCTGGCGGAACCCTATACTTTTACCAAAGAGTTTATGTAATTTAGATCAGGAGTGACTAAACAATGGCTCATTATATGTAATATTGCGTATTGCATTGGAATTTACGAATATATATTAAATAAATATCGCACTGCATAGAGAATATAATATTCGGTTGTTTTATTGACAACTATTATAAATATTTGACTGAACTATTCTTAATTTTTAAGTAATAAAAATAAACTATAATAATGTATTGTTTTAAATTTTCACCTAAAATTTTATACACATGAGGTCGGCAGTCTTTTGGGTTGGTTAAACAACCTACTCTAGAAGGAAGGGAGAGCAGCCGCGGTAGCTCAGTCTTCAAAGGCAACACTCTCGTAACAGGAGGGTTGCGGGTTCGGAGCCCGAAGCGACTTAAGATCCACCGTGTTCGTTAAAGGTGACTAGGGCACGTAATGTGTTCGTGGTCACAATGTCCTCCTAATCCTCAATCAATATCTCTATGGGTGGCAGGACCGAACTCGTGAACCTTTAATTCAATTTTTAAGATAGTATATTGGTCCTCATTATCGTCTTGCAATATTCCGTTATTTTTCATCACCATGCAATACAGTACTTCTGATCTACAGGGCCTGGCCCAGGAAGGTCAGAATAGAGAGCTCCTGTGAGATGGGTGGCAGGCCAAGACTGTGGTCTTCTGCTTCGAAATTACGAGGACCCACCTGAGCAAGAAGTCGTACTTTCACCCTCGAGGTTCTCGTTAAAACGAAAGGCACACCCCTTTGCCTTAATACGAATAGCGTATGGCTCAATCGTGCTTGGTTTTGTCCAAGTGACACAAGACAATAACAAGGGAGGAAGAATATATTGTATGGGAAACTTACTACTCCAAAAATTTATTTAACCTTTTGGGGGTATTAGACATTTTAATTGTTATTGCAAGATTTAAAATTTAATTCAAAATTAGAGGGATTTTAAAATTTAAGTAATTCTAAATAATTTACAATATGCATGTTATAAATTATTAAGAAAATATGTTCAAAGATACCAGCGCGTTAGCAACTGTGGCTTCGTAAGTTTTCTTTTATCTATATCATATACCATTTTTACGCCGTAGCAATCTTTATCAACATATTTCTCTAAACTTTTTCAGGGATTCACTTTACTATCTTGGAGACCTACTTAAATCGAGCATTTTTGCAACTTGTTCCGAAGTATTCCATATTATATATGGAGAGTTTCTGCTTTGTGTTTTTAAAATTGAAGGCAGTATAGAAAATGTAGTTTTAGTCGTCGTGTCTTTCGATAACGCCACACGGAAGTTCATTTATTTTTCAACGCTACGGAAAATTTGATTTTTAACGTCAGTGCGGCTTCTCTTTTAAAAGCTTCCTGTCCAATTTAGCCCTGAAGCCTTATACTGAATCTACATTTCATTCGGTGCGTGGCAAACATCTTTTGTCCTGAGAAATCGTTGCCGTGCGCAAACTTTTCAATGTTCCAATTTTAATTGCTGTGTTAGAAAATTGTTAATTTAAAAGTAAAAGCTAAATGTTAGCGTGACGACATTGGGAGGAAAAAATATCCGGCATTAAATTGTGTTATAATCACAATAAATGTTGATTTCTACTATTCACATTAAAATTGCTCATTATTTATAGTAAATGTTATTTTATTTACCCACATTAAATGTGTTCATTGTGTTATAATTGCAATAAATAAATATTAGCACTATTCTCTTAATGACATTTTAAAGGAGGGTATTATGCATAAATCAGTATTTTAATTAAAATGTCTAATAAATTGTATTTATAAAAACATAAATCAGTCTATCTATAGACTGCAATAATGTGGATTATCCCGGAGATCTTTAATTATACCATTTTCCTATCAGAAATAATAAAGATATAAAGACTTTAGAGGGGCTTGTTCCAAAAGTATAAGAACAGCAAAATGTACCATAAATTTGAAATTTATGGTAGTAGTCCCAGCTGCTACCCGTACTTATCAGAGACGCTTTGTATTTAAAAGAATAAATCGATAGAAGCTCAAAATGATTTTAGAATAGTTGTGCACACGTTACGAATGGTAACAATGTTCAAACAAGAGCAGGATGGCTTTCTACGATTTAATGTTCTTAAAATTCTAACACGGTACTTGGAGGGAAGAGGTAAAGAAATAAACTTAATTAAAATTTGCGGTCGTCTGAAATTTACTATAGAACGAAATCTATCATTGTAAACAACCGTACTGCCCGTACGGCCTAACGGTAGGGGCTTACAAAATTGATATAGGTATGTAATCGTTTTAGACAGTTTGATGATTTGAACATCCAATGTTTTGTTTTACGTAGTGTGCATATAATATATTAGATTGCATTTGACGATTCAATTTAACTTTATTTAAATAATTTAAAATGATTTGAGTATATTGAGTAAATAAGGAATTTCGATGGGTCAAAGTTAACATCGTTATAAACAGCATTGTTATACACAGCTTCACTGTATAACATGTATAACAATGTATTACAAATTATAATTTTTGCTTTAAAGATATCAGTAAGCAATGAGGATGCATATGTCCGATGTTATAAATGGCTAATTTCTGTTTACTGCAGTGAAGGAAGCGGCTACGTTGTACGTCTCCTCAGAGCCACACCTGTTTCAAAACAGATTACAGTTAAAAAAAATTAAAATTTTTTTTTATTTTTCTTTATCTTTCATGTAAAGAAAAATTATCGAAAATGGAAAATTGCTTGCATGACATTGCACTAATTCATTCCCCCCCCCAAAAAAAAAATTGTGTTTTGGTCACTATTTTGTAAAAATTGAATAAATTTTTAAAAAAGTGGATGACGTTTTTGAAGAGATGTATACTTATTGCTTTCATATACTTATGAAAATATGTGTATTTATTTTTATAAATTACCTTTATATGTTTTTTTATATTGGTGGAGTGGTGGAGTTATGTTTAAAATACTTTACCTTACATTTTTGAAAGAAAAATTTGTATGTCATATGAAAAAGTATTCAATATAATTTTATAATCGTGCTACTAGTATACCATTTTGATTTTTTTGCTCCGTGCAATTTACCACTTTTACAAACTTAGCCGTACTACTAACCGTTTACGTATTACGTGTTTTTAAAATTTAAGCTTCGGTTGGTAATTTATCTTATGCATGAGTCTTCAGTGTTGTGTTGAGAGAATACAACAGAAAAAAAAAAAAAGTCCTACATGTGTAAAATATGCAATTCAGTGGTGAAAATGTTATATAAAATTTTGAGAACGCTTTCGCTTTGGTTTACTCCTGCCTATGCAATCGTAATAACCGGAAATAACGCACGCTTAAAGCGGTGTAGTTATAAACGGAGAAATTCTTGTTTCCGTTGTGGTATCTTTTTTTGGATGTCATAAAAGAAACGATTCGGTGTATGTAGAAACAACGAATATCTCTATTAATAACTTGTAATAATTTTGTCCTGTACGAGGTATACGTTCTTTGGAGTATTCGATTCTCACAACATTGACAAGACTACGGTCTTCCACTGTTTGGTTTAGTTTAGTTTGGCAACATGACGGGGTTGATAAAATCTTGATTTGCAAAAAATAATAAATAAAAGAATCCGTCAGATTTTTCTTTACAAATTATAAACATTACAAGAGAAGTTATTTACATCAGTATTCAATTTATTATGATTAAGTTCCCATTATCCTATTCCTGGTTTTTAATAAGTAATATTATATAAATTTTCATTGTTTAAAAACGTAAACTATTTAACAAATTATTTTTTAAAGCAGAAGTATTTATATAAATGCAATAATAAGAGAAAATAATATTCATTTGATGTCAGATTAAGAGAATATCCTAAAAGGAATTTGATTTGGCAAGAAATTCCATTACTAAAAGATGGATATTATTAAACCTTCTTTGTTATTGCAAATGCTAAGTATGGGTTGTGTCTTTTTTAATGCTGCTAGTGGCGCCCTGTATTAGTGCAGTAAAAGAAAAAAAAATCATGCTGAAGTTCACAGTATGATAAAAATGTTAAATCATTTACATCAAGGTGATGTAAATTAACCAACCTTTGATTTCGGACCGGCGTTTAATAGGCCACCTCAAAATTTGTTTTTCATCCATTTAAATGTTCGAAATCATGCTTTTGGACTTTATTTCTTTCCGAGGTCAGGGCTTTTTATTTTTTGCTTTGCCAAATACTCTGTGGAGTTCTCTACCTTGACCTTGAAAAGCAATGGAATTGAACTATCGCATTAACAAACTTTTTCTATACTCATTGTACTCTCATTTTGTTGCAGGCCATATCTGGTGAGGCCTGTAATAAGTTCCTTCCTTCTCATTATTCTTTAAAATTTCACACTAGGGTGAAATTCAGCTATTTCTGATGTTAGCTTATTTAAAGGGAAACTGTTGTGCATACACACTAAAGCACATACACATTTTAACTGTTTGATTGGCTGTGTCAATCATTAAATAATTGTGTGTCTCCTATAGATCCCAATGTTACAATGTGTGGGCTTTTTGAGTGTGTAGTGGAAGACTACGATGTTGCGTATAACCATCATAATTAACCTCCCCTGAATCGATATAAATATGAAGAAGTGACTTTGATGTTTTTTAGTTTTGTAAAGTGAGAAATAATCATTTTTATTTCAAGTTTTTTCCTAATAATAATACAAACAAACCTTTTAGTTTTTTCATTTATCCATAACACAATGGCCTGTATATTAATCCATTACCACTTGCACGAAAATATGCATATAATCCAATGTAAATGCACATCGAATTGGCTTAAAGTTATGTTTAATGAAGTATATAAACTTTGGTTATCATTCTAGGGTTAAATGCATTTGTCGCCCCCTCTTTAATTTTTGTTATTAAAAAAAAAATCTTGGTCAATCACGTGATTTATTAATATTTCAGATGCTTGATTCATGTAGTTGCATATTCCTTCAGAAGTTACCCGATAACTAGTTTTCTAGCGTAAAAATTTTGGAACTAGTGATATTTTTTTTCGTTTGTGCTTACTTAGAAATAGAATCAATAATTAAACAAATTGGAGTTTTTTTTCATGGGGAGTGCAAGATAGTTATAAAAAGTGTTGCATACATTGATGAGAAGTCTGCATTTATCTAAAACAACAAAGACTCATGTAGTTACATATTTCTCCGGAAGTTGTTCGATAACTAGTTTTCTAGCGTAAAAAAATTTAGAACTACTGATATTTTCTTCGTTTGTGCTTACTTAGAAATAGAATCAATAATTAAACAAATTGGAGTTTTTTTTTTCGGGGGGGGGGTGCAAGATAGTTATAAAAAATGTTGCATAGATTGATGAGAAGTTTGCATTTATCTAAAACAACAAAGGCTATTTGATGAATCCATCAGTGCAGGTCTATTGCGAACCTTTCAGTGATTAAATCTATTCCCCTCCTCTCATTAATAAAAATAATGAATAAATAAAAGATTACAGATATAACGGTTGCAACTTTCAGTTTTATGTCAGATAGATATATGGATTGCCATATCATGTTAGATAAGAAAACTATTTTTATTTCATTAGTAATTCTGTTTGTACCGTTCTTCGCAGAATTAATAATAACGCCGCATTGTCTTTGTTCTTTACCGTTATTCACCTTGATATCATCTATGGAGACATTTTGAAACTCGGCATTGGACACCTGCCCTGCAACGCTAAGCTCGCATTACATTCAACTCACTCTCACGTGGCTCTGTGCGTGTTACGTCACTGCTAACCCATCGGGTGCTGCCCTTTTCAAAAAATCGATAGAAGTTTCCTCCGCTTCCCTCCCTCTGCCCGTTCGTGTCCTCGATCAATCAGTGGAGTTTGCCCTTGTCTGCCTAGAATTACGTGAATGGACTGGTCTTCTGATTCGTTCTTTCGGTCGCATTTCGTATGAGCTTGTTTTCTTTTCTTGGGTCGTGAGTAATTTATATTATGAGCTGTAAAATAGGGTTTTTTTCCCCCTTTTTGCCTATATGGCTAGAAATTGATATGGAACATTCTGACTAGTTTTTTACTGTATTATTAAAACAATAGTTTTTGGATTTTTATGATACGGGCGTAAACGCGAGACGTTACATTTCTTATTGCATACTATTTTTTTTTTTTATTTATTTTTTTTTATTTAAATATTTCATTTCATTTTCGGATACTTGCTCATACTAGTCATAGTCTGGTTTAGGCTTCACTGTAGCTTTAAGAATCAATAAAATATTTAATATTTATTTAGCGCAAGTAAAGGGCCACTTAGCGCATTAAATTTTATTTCTTTTCTTATTATCTATATATAATTATTATTATCGAAAACATTTAACACATTTGCAATCCTTATAATAATCTTTTTTGTTTTAGGCAAAAGCTATTTCTACTGTAAAATTTAAGTGCTTCAAGATTTTTTTTTCTCCACTTTGAATTAGCATATTTGTAAAAAACCTTGCTCTGATGTAATTGCGTTCTGAATATATACACACACACAATATAAAAACTTTCAATAGCTATTATTACAGGAGTTTAAAGGCAACAGTTTTAATTATTTGCAGAAGGTGTTAAAACTGTCTTCTGTAATAGGTTTTTAAGTAGGCTATCGAGGTGGTTCAAAATTTGGCCACTATTTACTTTATTTTCCCAGTCTCCATTACATTTTTAAATGATGGACCCAGTTTTTTACATTTTTGAGAACATTTTTGGAATCTACGAATCTGAAATTACCAGAAAAACACTAAGTTGTTCGAATCCCCCACATGTGCAAATTCCTCATTACGTATCCGAATGAGCTAAAAGGAAATAGCAATGTTCAGTGACAATTCACTTGATGTTTTTATTGTTTTTGCGTGTTGTCGATTCCGTGCCTACTGTTAGAAATCTCAAGATAATAGGGCTGGACACAGAGAATCCCTGTTGACCGATCATCCTAAGGTCCAAGGCCAGTAAAGGCCTTATCATACGTTAACATGTACATATTGAAAAGGCTGCAGATTCAGTTTGATTCCTTTTCTCGTTGAAGAATACGTGGATTTCTCGTGTGACAGCTAAGATTTTCAAACGATTTAAAGGCCTTATCACAAGTCAAACTGAGCTAAAATAAATCGGTTGAAAAATTTTCGCTGTAACACAAGAAATCTGCCACAATCTTTACCAGGTAAAGGGATTATAAACTAACGCGTACATGTTGGCGAGTGCCTTAACAGTTAAAAATGTTATTGCTCTGTGAAAAACCAAATGCCCACCTGAAGACACATGATATTCATTGCACTCGTGTAGACACATGATATTCATTGATTTTACTAGAATCGATGAAATAACACGCCATTAGATCACATCCCTTTACAGAATGTTATGTATGTTAAAGACAAGATTGTTGATTACACGACTTAACGCTAGGTGGTATGGTATGTGCTCTTGGAAACTTCAGTTATTAATTCACCATGTGGGAACATCAGATATTTAAAAGCAATTCGGTGGGACATAGTCTAAGGTTGAGATGCACTAGTTTACACGTACGCGTGTGATATTAGATTGTTATTTTGAGGCTTCTCTTTATAAGCGATTTTAGAATATTGGAAGAATATTCGCATTTTTTTTTATTATTAATATATTCTTGGGGTGGCCAGGGCCCACCCGGGGCTGTCGCGCCACTGTAGAAGAACTATATTCTGCGATTTGCTTCCTGTATGTGTATAGTCTTAATAAGAAAATGATCAAATACCCATAATTTTTTTTAAGAACATTGCTGCGTTTATTGGATGCCATATTCGATTTTTAAGCCTAGTCTCTTAAATCAAAACCATACTTAGTTGACTTTACTGTCGATATTGCAAGTACTTACAGTTATTTTAACGATACAGTTCGGTAGTTCATTTCTTTAGTGAAAATGACATTTCAATTTAAATTGAATATGTGGCACCGCATCAGAAAGTCATTTTAAGGCTTAAATTAACTGCATCTTATATTTTTGTTTCAGTGAACAGAATAACAACAATATGTTTTCTATTTGGATAACTCGCTGGTCATGGAAAAATCAAATTTACTCTGCTTATGTGTATTATTTGTATGAGAGGAAATACCTGTATGAAAGTTCGTTTGCATGTTAAAAGCATTTTATTATTCAATTTTATCAATTTCCCACTTTTCACATGATTTGCTTTATAATGTTATTTTTCATTGTGTTATGAACACCACTGTTTTATGATTGTTAACAAGAGTAAATTTGAAACTAATAATTCTATTGCTAAGTCGCTTGTCATAGTGTCATTTTGTGTCTGTTGTACTACTTTGCCCAGTTTAAGATAATTTAAATGAACACTAGACATTCAAAATTCTTTTCTTTCAGGCCAATCTACTTTAAAAATAAATAGGTTTTTAGCAATATATTTATGTAAAAATATTTGCAATTTCAAGGTAAAATCGGATTAATTGTAAAAGTTATTATTTCTAAAAGGAGTATTATTAAAAATGTTCCATGCACATTCCGTTTATGTAAAATTAGGCCATCTTTATCATTCGATATCTTTTAAACTTTATTTCTTATTTTAAATATTTGCTCGGAATATACTTAGAAAAAAAATAATAGTTAAAGCGTCATTTTTCTTGTACAAAATATGCATAAGCATTTTAATTTCAAACAGTATAACATTTTGTTACCCGAAATGATTTTTAATATTTTTAGTTTTATGCTGTATAAGGTAATTGTCTAAAAATTTCGAAAGTTTATGACGATTAGTAATGCACCCGAAAAGTTTTAAATATTTATAAAATTCGAAAATTATTGGTGCAGAAATTTAGTAAAGTTGGGGATGAACACTGCAAAACCTTCTTTGATTCTTTCTCTTAGTATTCATTGAAATAGAAATATCGAATCGTCAGTCGAATTTCATCCAACGTCCACTGTAGCTTTGTGTCCTAGTTTTGCAGCATATGAGAGTTTTAGAGAATTATTGGTAATAGTTGTTATAGTGCCTTTTTATTTATGAATGTGAAAAATAAAGAATTAGTTGACTGAAAATTCCAAGATGTTCTGTATTGTTAGTGACTGTCTTCTAAATCTTTACAAAATAGTTTTTCCTTTACATTTAATTTCGTTCGAAAGATTGAAAAGGAAAACAAAACTGCCTTCTAAATCTTTTTTTTTTAACTTGCATCAAAGTTTTGTGATCTATCATGCACAGAATTTGTTTCAAAAAGAGGAAATAACAGAAAAGGGAGTTGAGCTTAAAAGAAAATAGCAATGCTATTTGGAGTGGTGCCCATTAGTTTTTCGCGTCTGTGGCTAGATCTCACTTAAGAAAGAGGTAGGGAACCAAGGACCTTGTGAATATTTCTCAGTCGAGATTGCATCCTAGTTATAAAAAAGTTCTTTACCCCATGTGGGTTAAAAAAGATTTTTCCCCCTCCTCTCTGTATTCCCTCTGTGCTACTTATGTTCAATCCCAGCTTTTAAAATTAGTTCTATTTTGTTTAAGGTCGAGGAAAGTGAAATATGGCCCTCACATGGTTCTTTGATGGTGTAAACATGTTTATTTCTGGTGTTTCCCCACTCGGAGTTCGTGGCAGTCGAGTGATATGATGTAACCCATTTTTGGCCTTTTTTTAGTACCGCACTAGATCTATGTATGAAGGCTCGGGGAGTGGAGGGAATAACTAAGACAACCGTAAATTTTTTTTTCCTTCGAACGAGTGATAAATTTATCTTTTCGTCCTTGTTAATTTATATATATATTTCTGATGTCAGCTTTCACCTTGACTTTGAACTAGGTGAAGACACTTCGATAAACGAGATTTTTTGAAGTCGAAGAAAGTTAATTTGATAAAAACATGTCATTTTATCCCTTTAGTTTTCTCACTTCGATGTACTTTTGATTGCCTTCTAATATATTCACTAACTTTTCTACTGTGTAGAAAATAGCAGAAACAGTTTTTTTTTTATTTAAATTAACGAAATTCTTTTCGTACATCTTAATATTTTTTAAATGGCTACTTTTTAAAATTTATTATAATTATAATTAATGTATCGCATGTTATTTGCTCTAGAAGTAAGCTTTTTTTCTTTACTGCAGTATTTCCAGGCATTTCAGTATGGTCGAGAGATTTATTTGGTAATACGTATTTACTAAAATATCCTGTGCATATGTAGGCAGCTGTCACTTTTGATTTTCAACTGCGAAAGCTTTTTCAGGATTCGTACCAACAACGTTATATTCCATAATGCAAAATATATGTTAGTTCACTCCGTTTTTCTTCTTTCCCTTTTCCTTTTTTTTTTATTTAACATGAAATGCCTTTTGGGAAAATACCATATCACGCAGCTGCACTTTAAAGGGTTTTATTTTCTTTTGCCTTAAACGCAGCTGGGAAAGCTCGTGTTCTCGGGAATGAATACTACGAAAAGTTGTCATTATGATATAGCTTCTTATAAAGTTACATTGTAAATGTGTTCTTTTCAGTAATTATTCCATTTGAAATCCAAACTCTTTAATTATTTAATCCTTAAAAAGGGGACTGCCTTCTTAAAATACTGTTGCCACCTTTTTTCCCCGTTGAAATGTTATATCTTCGTTATAAAAGGATATTTAGTTTTTTCAATTCAGAATTGTGACTGTAACCGTCAGGCATGTTCTTTAATATTTTAATCCAGCTGTAGTTCTAAAGGGAAATAAAATATCCCATCCTCATCATAATATAATTTTTTGTAAAAAAGAAAAGCAAAATTATTTCTAATTGTGTTTTTTACATAACTTTTTAAATCTTGTTATTCAGGAAATTCATCTATAATATACTTGTAAAATTTGTTATAAACTACCCGTCTATGTTCCTCTACTTTTTCTATGTTATAAACTCAATGGCGTACCCAAGATGAGTGTTCAGGCACATATGCAACCCCTAACACTTTTTTCTTGAAATCGAAATATTTCTGGGTAATTAATTCTCTTATTTTTATTATAGACGTTCTAACCGTAATAAAGAAAAGAACTTAATTTCTTCATGCTGAAATTTTTATTTACTGTGAAGCTATGAAATGATTCCATCTAAATTAAATTTCGAGAAGCTAATATAAAACTTTGAGCTTCTCTGCAAAAGTTCATCTGGGTCATTGAGTGTAGACGAAGGGGGTCATTCTAATATATGCTTCCTCACCTATTGTAGCGAATGAACAAAAAATATTTGCTTGATAGAGTAATCTGTATGTATAGGATTTGTAAAAGGTTAAACACAAAACTATACCCCCCTCTTTTATTTTTATATATATTTTTAATTATTTAATTTTTTTAAACAGTTAGTGTCATTGATTTCAACATGAGAAAATCATAGTTTTGTAAGCGTTGAAATTATTAGGTTTGAATTTAATATAAAGAATCAAGAACATGAGAATTTTGCTGTTGTTCCAGTAGCATTCAAAAGGCGAAAAATACAAGATTCATAAGCCAAAATACGAGAAAAATTCTCAACAACATTATACGTACATTGCCCATCTCATTCATTTGGCTATTTTTCATTATTCTCGTATATTCTAATCATTTTTTAAGTTGTGACAGTTTTTTACCAATAATTAAATGATTTTTATCAAATTTTCATTCATGTTGGATTTATCGGTTTTTCTAAGTAGGGAGTTTAGTTCTCATGTTATCCTTATTTTTCGTAAATGATCTATTTTTTAAAAATTTTCAGCTTGATAAAGACAGTTTAAAAAAAAAAAATTATACAAAATTTTGAATAGATGTTATTTAAAAAATAAGATCAATAAAATATATTCTTGAGGTTTTACCAAGTAAAAATTCTAAACTAAACAAATTGCTTATTTCATATTAATGACGTGCTCCTCACCCCCTCTTTCATTAAAAAATTTCTGGACATATCACTATGTAAACATGTAAAATTTTATTTCCCTAGTAATTATTTTCACGACTAGATCAAATTCATGTACTAGTTTACGTCGATTTATCTGTCAAATGTTTAGCAAAATATTGCATATAACTTTCTCTCCAGAAAATTTTGTTATGTACCTTATTAATATTACATTACCGTAAATAAAAGAAGGGTTTGGGGACTAAAAAGGAAACTAAATCATTGTTTCTGGAACTCCAAAAATAGATAATACATTTATAATTTCTCATACCGAAGAAAGCTTTCTGTAAACAAAGAAATTTCCTTCTAGTATAATCTTAAAGTCAATGCATACTAGAAAAATTACTCTTGAATTACAGCACAAAGCAAGAATGGGAAATGAAAAAGTTTCAGGTGGCAGTTTTTTTTTCTTTTTATTCTGTATAATTTGATCCTTTGAATGTCTTTTCTGAATTGGTTTCCTGTTCATATTAAAATATATCTTATATTTAATCTGATGAATGTAGTATGTCTTAAAACAACTGATTTATACATGCTCCACGTTTGGCATCAGAAATTCATATACCTTAGTTTGCATTTGTCATGAGGATTTTAAATATATTTTGATGTAACCGTAATGCAGAAAGTGAAATATGAGTTTATATAGTAAAAATCATATCCCTGTTGAGATTGGCATTGTAAGGATTTTCAGGAGTGCCATTTAATAAATAATTTTTTTTTAAACTTATAAAGGCGTATTAAAAAAAAAAATCTCATTTAGAAAGCATAAATCCTTTAAACATTTTAATTTGTAACTGAAACTTTTCTAACCGGGAATCTGCACATTTCTGCTAATATACAACTGATATAAAATTTTGAACTCCTAAACCCTTAGATATTTTATGATAGTTGACTTTTTGACAGATTGTTTCACATTGTACTGTTTTCTTGTTTTCTTAGTACCTTTGTATTAAAACGCGAAATTTTAAAAAACATTAAATTATCTAGAATAAGAAAAGTAAGCTATGAACTAATATTTACATTTTTATTTCGGTGTTAATTAAAACATCTTTACTGCCTTTTGAATATAATGTACCTTTTAAAGACAAATTTATAAGTATCAATTTATTTTATAAATATTTTATTCACTTTTCTAGTCTGCATGTGTTTTAAGACATACTATACTTAACTGGTACACATAACATAATTCATCAAATTTGAATTTTCAAAGAAGAATAATACAAACAGTAGTTCTGTTAGAAAAAGGAAGAAAATGGTAGGAAGATGTTTACATTCACAAGACAAAACTGATCGCGAAAATTTTTTGCTCCTTTTGTATAACTAAATAAAATTTATATTCGAAAATTTATGCGGGGAATCAAATATATCAATAAATCAGATATAATAAATATTCCTTCGTATAAGTGTGTGTTTCGTATAACTGAATATTTGTATGCGTAAATAATTTACTACATAGACATTATGGGAGTTTCGCATGGTAATAAAATGTATTGCGTATAACTGAATATTTCGTGGTTTCGTATGAGTTACACTGTGTGTGTATGTGTATGTTTAAATGTGCTTATAAGCACACACACATACACACACATTAGAATCCTATCAAGTTTTCCAAGGGACCAAAGAATCAAAACTTTGACGTGGAAATATACTGCATTAAATGTATGAATGAAATTGGGAACGTCTTAAGCGGGAAAACTTTTCACTCACTCTCTCTCTCTCTCTCTCTCTCTCTATATATATATATATATATATATATATATATATATATATATATATATATATATATATATATATATATATATAGCTGTATCTCTCTCTCTCTCTATATATATATATATACATACATATATCGCTGTATCTCTATAGCTCTCTCTCTCTCTATATATATATATATATATATCTCGCTCCATCTCTCTTTCTCTCTATATATACATATATCGCTGTATCGCTCTCTCTCTCTCTCTCTATATATATATATATATATATATATATATATATATATATATACACACACACACATATATCGCTCTATCTCTCTCTCCTTTTCTCTCTCCCTCTATCTATCTATCTATATATATATATCTCGCTGTATCTCTATCGCTCTCTCTCTCTCTCTCTCTCTCTATATATATATATATATATATATATATATATATATATATACATATATCGCTCTATCTCTCTCTCTCTTTTTCTCTCTCCCTCTATCTATCTATCTATATATATATATATGTATATATATGTATATATATATATCGCTGTATCTCTATCGCTCTCTCTCTCTCTCTCTATATATATATATATATATATCGCTCTATCTCTCTCTCTCTCTCTCTCTATATATATATATATATATATATATATATATATATATATACACACACATACAGAGAGAGAGAGATTACTAAAATTTACCTAAAGGTTGCCTGGAAAAAAAATACATATATCCACCACTTTGACAGTTAATTTGACCTTTTAAAAAAAATCCTTTTGCTTAAATTTTGCTTATTTGTTTAATTTTTACGAAATATTTTCTGTGTCACCTTCCCCCAGCGTTCTCAATATTTTCCTGCGGGAAGTCCCGGGGGATGTTCGGAAACGGCAACCTGCTGTAACCTTTGTGAAGAAGGGAACGAGAGAAAAAGAGGGGGGGGGGAAGCATAGAGCAAAAACACGTTTTTCTCGTACATCCTTTTCCTGCAGTTTTTTTAAGTTTACCCTATGAAATGTTTTTGATACTTCGCGTCCTTCAAATGACCTCTGCGTAGCGTTTTCTATGTTTTGGTATAACTACCACCATGATATTAAATGCCTTTTAATTATTTCAATGAGGTACAGTTTAGCCTTCGTGTTGCAAAAAGTAGACCGTAGCACTCCAAAACCAAACCAAAACAATGAGGTAGAGTACAGAGATCATAGAAAATAAAATGGTACAAGAGAATTTTAAATATACACTTGTAAAAAGATTCTTAGGAATTAAACTTTTGTTGATCTATCTGTTGTAATATATAATTTTAGTAGTATTTCAAATGTAAGATTGTTCACAAATTAGATGGTATTATGAATGTTTACAGGTTTTTGTTGTAGTATCTCGAATTTGTTGTGTAGCTTAGCTAATTTTATATTATAGTTGATAATGGAACTGTTTGTGCTAAATATGTGTGCTAGACATCGACTACATAACTTTTTTCTGGAATTTTAACTACATAATTTGTTAAATGTAAGGGATTTCTTGACTAACGCTGTTAGTTTTATTAAAGTCAAACTGTGTTACTTGTTATTAACCCTTTGTACTCCAATTTAATTTAAATTTTACTACCAGCAGTTGAAATTGACTTGAGTAAAAATAATAATGCAATTTTAAATAAATAAAAAGGAAGAAAGAAACGACTTCTTACGGTATTTTTACCAAGAGATCATATAGTGTATTGTTTTAATCTTGTGCTGATTATATATATTCACTAATGGGGTAATTTTCTGTAGCAAGGCAAAGCGGACATTAAAATTAACTGGAGAAAATTTAAATATTAAGAACTTGTCTTGGTAACGTGCGCTCAACATCTATTGGTTTTGACTAGGAAAAATGTCGAGTGAGAATCAACAAGCTGTTTATATCCATTAATTTATTCATTCTAAATGCATCATATTAATTTCAGGTGTTTGTTTTAGGTTTTTTACCTCTTACTTTATAAATAACATGCATTTAATGCCTTTTAAAACGTGTATCAATATTTTCTGCGTTATTACTTATTCAAAAACTATTCAACTATATAACAGTAGTAATATATTGATGAAAGTAAAAGTGTTTTAGATGATTGTTATTTAAGAATTGCTATTCAGGGTATTGTAGTTCCGATAATTGAGCAATTTCTCGCAACGTAACGAACTACTATAATGCCCTTTTCATTCATTTTCATGTTTACAACAGCCCATAGATAAACGATAGACAGCTCTTCCATTTGAAACTAAAGCCAGAATTGTCATAAGTTGAGATGTGCCCTACTGCGTGAAATTGCCTTATTCGCAAGCATTGAAGCAGAGCAAATATAAATTTAAGAGTGGCCGATACATTCTCTTACAGTTTCTTATACTTAAATTTTTAATGAACTGTATGAAGTGTTCTTTCCATGAGTTTAAACTTTTTAAACCATATTATACGTGTAAAAATGGTGTATTTTCCATGTTAGCAGGTATTCATTAAATTGTGTTTCGTGATCCGTCAAAAAAGCTATTTGAAATTTTTGAGATATAAGAATAAAAATTTTTTGATATGTAATTTTATTTTAAAGTTTATATTACATTGTAGTATTAATTTAATATAGATTTTTTATCACGTAATTTAATAACTAAGTTGGTATCACAGATGTTTTGTTGTGGACTTTATGGAGATAAATATAAATAATTGAAAGAATGCTATTCAATTTATATTTTAAACTACTTGCTTGTGTATTTTTATCTATACATTTATGTACATATGTATCGCTTTACAGGGTTAATATATATATATATATATATATATATATATATATATATATATATATATATATATATATATATATATATATATATATATATATATACCCGCACATACACACATATTTTTAATGAAGTACGAGAATCTTTTGAATCCAAATATGTGATGCTAAATTCAAACGTGTACAGTAGAAATGTGGAGATTATTTGTAAATATAAACACACATTCTTACATACTTAACCTTCACCCTTTACAGACAGCTCAAACGGCGCGGTACATGGTATTTTTGCTCTCTATTTAGTCAGCTGGAACCAATAGCCATAGAATGACGTCATAAGCTCCGCCTTCCGAGGTGTTCTGTTCTGTGGCTCCACCCGATGCGAAAGTGTGTATCGTATGAATGGTCGGCCAAGAGAGGACATCTTCCTAATTTATACAATGAAATACATCTCTGAAAAAGAATTAAATTTATGTAATTTCTTGTAGGAACTCGGTTGACCTCGTTCTGAAAAATAAATGATTTGTTTTATGTTTGTGGGATCTTTTGCAACGTCTGTAAATAAACTTGAAAGGTGGGAGAAATCCTTAAGATTTAAGTATTCGTGGATATATATTAAAACTAGTGGAGAATCCCGTGTAACACTAGTGCAATACTTATTTCTAATTTTATGTTGATCATGCCTTGTGAAGGACAATTCGTGAGAATCTGGAAAGATTATTGTAGCATTGTTACCTCGAAATATTTTTCCGAATGCTTAGTATGGCCTTGCTCACATGGTAATGTTATTGATACTAAAACAATTTAACGTCCGATTCCATTCATATATTTATTTCTATTAAAGATGTAATAATATAATAATTTTGTATAGCTTTCGTCCAGTAATCATATTTATTAATCGTTATGTGGTAATATCTATTGTCTGAAGTGAATAGTTTTTAACTTGTCTATTTTGAGTATTTTATTTAATAAAATAATCAATTCATTTCTTGTGAGATGTTTCATGCATTTTTCTTGCATCATTATATTAACTTATAAGAAAATTGGCACCCCCTTTGAAAAGATAATTCTGTTTTTTATGTATATTTGCTTATTATACGTTACAATATATTTTGAACTAACGTTATTCTTCTTATTTTCAGTTCCCTTGGACATAAAAAGAGCGTCCATTGGTATGAATCTCATTTTTATTATTATTTTAAGTATACTTTTAACTTTTTTTGAATAAGACAGTGCAATAATGAGTAGTTATTAGAGTAAATATGTCCCGTACAATTAAATTTTGATATTTGTTTTATGATTTTAGTACTGATTTTTTTAAAAAATCGCTGAAGAATAATTTCAGCTGATCTCTTTTGATACTGTTTTTAAATCAAAAATAGATAGCTGGATTTATTTTATTAATACTGTGGCTTTTTATTTTATTCTAAATAAATGTTTATTTTATATCTTGATGTATAGCAGGAATGGCCAAACCGCGGCCTTTGGCGGAATTTACGAAATCTGCTATTAAAAAAAATATTGCATTGTTATTAATATTGTATTGATTTATTGTTATTATGTATATTTGTTATTCATGTATATTTATGAATTTTTAACTGCACTCTTTTTAATTTATGAATAATAATAAAATTGATGTATTGCTTAGTTTCCACTTCATATACATATATTAATACGGTCCGTTGGAGGTAAATAAATTTTCATTGCGGTCTTTTGGGTTTGCCAGGCCTTATATAGTATCATGTTATATACTTATGCATATCATTTAATAGTATCTTATAATATCTATCGAATGTGTTAACGTGTTGCAAAGTTGATTATATATTGCAAGATTACAAATGTGCTTTTAATAATAGTGTAAATGTAAATCTGAATTTTAAGAATTCTTTGACGTATTTTTAAAGTACAGTATTTTAAAAGGTTCTTTTAGTTTGTGTATGTGAACTGGGGGGGGGGAATAGAGAATGTTATGATTTGCTATTCAGTGATGATAACTTGAAAAGTATCGCCGTAGCAAATAAGACGTGATTATACTAGTTATGTGATAGAATAAACACATTTGAAATAATCAAAATTTATTTAGGCCTAAATCAAAGTAGTATTGAATGTATAATTTTTTTCTGTTGGGGAATTCCTCATTTCTCCACTTGCCTTTATGATTTAAATTTGCCTTTATAAGGAGGCTTATCCAAGCATCTTGGATTAGTGTTTGGTTGCGTTTCACTGATTTGGGAAGTAATGACACATTTTTTCTTCTTGAAAATTACAAGTCATTGTTTTTAATGCTTTTAGTTGTAATAAGGCGTATGAAGTTGTAATGACGTTCGATTTAGAGAAATTGATTGGTTCTGAACTTTAGTTAGGACGATCATCCCTAGCTTATTTCCCATACTATTTTATTAGGTCGTTGTTCTCGCTTCATTAGTGGAAGTGTAAAAATGGTATTCGTGGAACGAGTATCAGGCGGTATCTTTTCTTGCATTCACTGAGGAATAATTAAAATGCAGTTCGTGTTCGTTTCCTTCATTTATTAAGCAGGGACACAATTTCTATTGTTTGAATTTTCACTGGCGTTTCCGTCCATTATCTGAATCACTACCTTTAAAATGCCTTGCTACTGCAAAACAGATAATTACATTCTATGTGCAAAATCAAGTGTTCAACAGTCTCATACGTGGAGAGCGTAAAAATGCTTTGCCTTTATAAATATAAATAGCTCAGCTGTTTTTAGGTATATAGATAATTATGTAGTTGTAGATGTTTTGTAGTTAATTCATTGTGTATAGATTTTTCCTATGTAGTGATTGAAAGGATTAAACCAACAAAATCCAATCTCAGTTATTTTTTGTTCTTTAATTTCCTGCGGGGAGTCTTATCAATATAAAAACAACAAATTATTTGTTGTTATACTGTTGATCGTATTTTATTGGATAAAACTAATATAATTATTAACAAATTGAGATTATTCTTATTTTTGTCTGAAGGACAAGCTTGTAAAAAATTGAATTTGTCTCCACATTTTTGAAACTTATTTTTTATTAACTTTTTGTACCAAGTGTAGTAACAAATCGCATAATTAACAACTGTTAACGACAGTAATTTTCGTTTAAAATTCTTTGTTATATTTTAGACCTGTATATTCCATAGAAAAGAAATAGTGTAATTATTACATCATTCAGATTATTCTTGAATATTTTTTTTAAGTCGATTACAATTAACTTTTGGTTATAATTTGTGATCTGGATCTTTAGTGTCTTTAGAATTTGTAGTCTCCTTATCTTTTTTAAATTACAATATTTGTTATTTATATTTTTGATAGTTATTTTTATTTCTTTAATTTAATTGCTTATTTAATTAATTCTAACTGTGTAAAATTGAATTTTTGTAAGTTACTTTTTATGTAATTCATTATTTTATATTTCTTATTTGTAATAGTAATTAAATCAGAATTTATTTTCTTTTACATTTAGTTGAAATTTTTTTGTGTACTTTTGTGACCATTATGTAGTAACAATAAGAACATAATTAGTGTTGTTAACGCTTATTTTATTTTTTGTTTAAAATTCTTATGTTTTTTATTCTGTTAGATTGTTTTGCCATTGTACGTTAGTTTTTGTTTCACTTAATTTTTTTTTATTTTTTTTTAAGTGTTCGAAAAAAATTTTGGTAAGTTAGTACTAAATCTTTGTATATAGTTATTCCTTTTGTTCTGTCTGATTAAATGTTTGTAGTGTTTTTTATGGATTCATTAAAAGTTGAATATTTTATTTAATGATTTTTATATTTCTTTTTATTATTCATCACTAATTAAGCTTGTGAAATGTGCGTGTATCCATTTACGTGAAAACGCGGCCAAAATGTATTAGAGTTTTAAATTGTCTTAATGATTATTTTATAGAGGTGCATGATTGTTATTTTCTGCATTTTGAAAATATTTTTATGGTTTACGCTATTATTTTTGCAACATAAAATCGAAAGATCATTATTTGTTTTAACTACAGTAATTTTTATTTTTTATTTGTATACTATCGTATAGGTCATTGTTAGAATTTTTAATAAAGTACCCTATGACATTAAAAAATGGTTTGTTTTTTATGATTATGTATATATTTCATATTTTGTTGATATTGTAAAGTTTGCCGTTATTTATTAGTCATGGATCAAAAAGCAAACGAACAAAATTCTTAGTTTCAGATATATTTTAAACGAGTTAATTTGAAATACTTAATTTTTATGAAAAGAGTTTGTCAATTTTTTTTTATTTTAGCAGCCAACACACGATTTACGGTTCAAATAAGATTTTTTATTTATTTTTTACGTAATAATGTAAAGTTTTTTAATATTTAAGCAAACGAGTTTTATTTATTTGATTTTTGTAGCTTTGCAAATTAAGGTCCGTGTTAAAATTCGAATAATTTGTTAGTTAACTCCAACATGTTATTAAGATGATATGAAAATATTGTATACTATTCAGTATTGCATGATTGCTTAAATATTTATGCATAATAAAGAAAAAGTGTAGGTGTGGTTTGGTGTGGTTTTGGAGCGCTACGGTCTACTTTTTGCAACACGGGGGCTAATGAGACCGGGACCTACAGCTTAAAGCCGATTCGAAAAAGTATAGGATTTGAAATATAGTTAACTCACATGTGAATATTATGATGAATTGAAAAAAACAAGCAAAAAAACAAGAAAATTTTCTAAATAATAAACTTAAAAATGGTTTGTTTTTTATTAGTGGTGATTTTAGATTTTTTATTTTTTTTTTTTTCTTTTTTTTTTCAAATTTTTTTAAATTTTTTTTTTTTTTTTTTTTTTTTTTTTTTTTTTTTTTTTTTAAGTTTTTTTTTTTTTTTTTTTTTTTTTTTTTTTTTTTAATATTTAAGCATAAACCCGCCGTTTATTTATTTTTTTTTTTTTTTTTGCAAATTTTTTTTTTTTTTTTTTTTTTATTTTTTTTTTAAGTTTTATTTATTTTTAATTTTTTTTTTTTTTTTTTTTTTTTTTGTTTATTTTTTTTTTTTTTATTTTTTCATTTTTTTTTAAAATAAGAAAAGATTAAATGAGATGGTTAAAGGAATGACGTCATAAGTCTAGAAAAAATGTTATTTTTACCTATTTGTTATGTGATAAACTTAATAGCCTGCTCTTAACCGAGGAAAATAGGGCTTGAAATAATGGCATTAAGCGCTCGAAAAGGGGGAGGGGGGTGGATTCCAAATGTTTTAAAGACTTGCTTTGAATTTTGCTAACCCTAACTCATCAAGAATCCAATATGGATCGCCCTATCCATTCCAGGTTCTACCGCTTCATAAATTCGAGAACAATAGGGCAGGTAACCGGCTATTTATTATATAGGGGATGTGAATAACGACTCGTTTCCACTTTTGACACAACATGCAACCAATACTGTACTGTTTGAGGTTATCATGAGTTCAAGAATATTCATTTTGTTTTGCACAGAAAGCTTGTTGTTTTTCTTTCTCCTCTTACTCATCGTCTCTTAGTATGTGAATATGCGAAAAAAAAACTGCCGACAAAATAGAATTACTGATTTTGCTGAAAAATTAGAAGAAAGAGGGGTTTGTATGGGCGGCACATAGAAAAGAAAATTACCTTCTTTTACTCTTGGACGAGAGAGGGTTTGTGTATGTGGATAGAAGGAAATAAAGGAGGACGTTAATTACTCGGAGTCGGTATGATCATAAACAGCCCGAAGCCTCAAAAAAAGGGGATTTTTTTACTCTTTATTGCTAGAATATTTCTCAGAAAAGTTGTTTTACTATCATATGAATGGATATTTCATACAACTGAGTGTTCACATAAGGGAATAAATTAGTATACGAACTTTATGGTAGCTTCTCCGGGGAACGAGAAATACCTCGTATAACTGAATATTTCGTAAAGTGAGTTTCGTATAAATCCACTGTATATATTTTAGGATAATGGTAATAATGAATCAATTCATAGGTTTTTCGAAACGTGGGAAGAGTTCTTTTATTGGTGAATCTATGCTTTCATTTATTGCTGATCTACGGCTGAATGGGTAGGGGGTAGCTCTTCGATACCGTAGTTCGTGGGTTTGAATCCCACTGCTAGCATGGATGTTCATAACCGTTTAGAATCGATCGGTTTTAAGCAGTATGCCATAGCGCTCCCTATCCAAACAGTAAATTAATACTTTATATTAATTAGAAATCTCTTCTATCGGTATCGTTATCGTTTGCTATATGAAGGCTATAGCATATATTCTGGAATGTCTCTAAATTTTATATTCTAGTAATGATAATAAAAGTGTGGGCCTTAAAAATGTTTGTGGGCAACTATTACTTGTGCCATTCTTCACTCTTAAAACTGGAGAATAAGATTGTACGTCTCTCTCTCTCTTTCACTCTCTCTCTTTCTCTGTCACTCTATCTCTATCTATCTATCTATGTATATATATATATATATCATCTATCTATCTTTATATATCTATATCTATCTATCTATATATATATATCTACCCATCTTTATATATTTATATCTATCTATATATATCT
This sequence comes from Pardosa pseudoannulata, assembly GCA_032207245.1. NCBI lineage: Eukaryota > Metazoa > Arthropoda > Arachnida > Araneae > Lycosidae > Pardosa > Pardosa pseudoannulata. Next base: position 61,693,014 of record CM063506.1, on the reverse strand, counting down.
ATATATATATCTACCCATCTATATATCTATCTATCTATATATATCTATATCTATCTATCTATCTATCTATATATATATATATATATATATATATATATATATATATCGTACGTATCGCTAAAAAAATTTCGTTAGTCAGTTTTTACTTTATCATATTTAAATTCAGAAGTACGTAAATCCAAAGATATAGTTAAAGGTGGTCCGTAATTTAGAAGCCCCTAGACTAGGTATGCATGCATTTAATTAAATGGGCAAAAATAAATAATATTCATAGGTTAATTAGTGAAGTAACGACTATCAATTAAAACTCGTAATATCTCCATCAGCAAAATTTATTCAGATGCACCCAGAATTTAAATGTTACAAGGCCAGATTTGTGATTTAGTTTTAAGAATGATGAGTTGTTTGCTTATTCCGCTGTGCATTTGCTCTCGTTCTTAACTCTATAAGTAGTAATGTTTGTTTAAATTGATGTGCATTGATAATGAACGCCTGACTTGACCTTTATTTCGAACTTACAAAAGTGGGTAATTGGGTCTTAAATTTTCACCAAGTACATTTAAATTTATTAGTGCCTCAACTTTGTGTCTAAAGGTCGTCATGTATCGCCGCTTCCTTTTTTTTTTCCTTTCCCTCCCAGTGAAAGAGATAACTGATAAAGTGCGTTTTTAAAATTTCTTTTTTTGAATGATGGCAAATATAGATTATTCCCAGAATAATCAATTTGTTCAAAGGTCGTCTACGGAGATGTAAATAATGAAGTAAAACTTAACTATTTAAATTGATGTAGCTTTAATAAGAGAAATTAAAATTTTGTATTATGTTGAGAGGATTTACTCTTATTTTATTAAAAATATACAATATACATGGTTTCCGCGCACCTGGAAAGTCATGGAAAATCATGGATTTAGACAATGGATTAATTTTGTCATGGAAAGTCATGGATCCACTAAACTACCGATTAAAAAATGCATTGAATTGTTTAATTCTATATTTACTTGTCATTTGGCTGAAGTTACTGAGTTTGGTATTTATGTATTATCCCATTGTACAAGTAAAATTTGTTCACCAAGGAAACTCAAAGCAAGAAAGCTTAAAGGGTGGATAAATGTATATTATTCTGGTTTTTTCTTAAATTGTAGATTAAAATTTTATTAATATAATAAATATTTTTTAATAAATTAAGATTTTTGCACAAAATATAAGTATCTCTAGGGATACTGTATATAAACATTATAGAGTTATATTTGGCTATTATTCATGGTCACCTGGATAATACCAAATTGGAAACAACATTTTGATTGAAAAATTGCTATATAATTAAACTTAGGTATTTAGATACAATTTATTTTTATGTATGTGAGTTTATTAACACTTATAAAGTAAGTTTATAGTTTTTTTATGATAAAATTTCTGTAATTTCTCTAAAAGCATTTATTTTATTTGTATGTACGTCAGAAGTTTTTCATATATACTTTAACGAAAGCTTTTTAAAGTCATGGAAAATGATCTGCTAAATCAGGGAAAGTCATGGATTTAAAACATTTTGTTTTGGCAGATACCCTGAATATATAAGGTCTTGGTATATAATTATAAGGTATATCTGTTTAATTTGTTGTAAATATAGAAAAATAGTTGGTAGTTGTTGTTTGTTTAGTACCAGGTGTGTGAGTCTGATCCAAAAATTTGTGCGAGTCTGTTCCGAAAATTATAACTTTTTTTCCCCGAAAATTTGTAAAGAATTTTCTGAAAATTAAAAATAAGTTTTTTTAAAAACCATTTTCCGCTTCAAATAAAAAAATACAAATGAATTTTGAAGATAATCCGAAAGTTTAATTTCTATTCTCACCCTTTTTTCTTTTTTGACTCCTCCACAAATCTTTTTTTTAACCGAAGAACTGTAATAATATGTTATGTGACTTCCTTTTCTAAAGCCATATGTTAAAATTTAAATTTATGTATTCAGATTAAGATATTGCATTTCTTTTTTTGTCTACATAACCAACACACATATTGATATAAGTGTGTTTGTATTATTTATACAGAACACACTTATATTTGCAACTGTATAATAAGGTGATATATATCTATACACACATACATACATACATACATATATATATATATAATATATATATATATATATATATATATAATATATATATATATATATATATATATATATATATATTAGAACATATTGATATTTGGTAAACGATAAAACACAATATTGAAATTCAGATATCATCCATTTCAAGTTTTGACATCCAGAAATTAACCTTAATATAGTTTTTATTTTAAATTAACGTACTTTTTCAGAAAATTTTTGCTATTTTTGTAAAATACGCATTTTAGTGATAGTTAGATAAATAATTTAGTGTCTCTTAGATTAGTATTTGGAATGTTTACGTTTTTAAAAAAATTTTTAAGAATAATCTAGGAGCAGAGTACTGGATATTCGAATAGTTTTTAGATGTGATAGTAATCAGACAGCACTTACTGTTTTTAAGATTAAACTTGCAGAACGAACTTTGTCGATTTTCGACTCCGTTCTCTTATTGGTATATTTCTTGTCCGTTACAGTTCTCAAGCTTCTTGCATTGCATGTAGTATCACGTTATCACGGCAATTTGTTGAATGGTCTATTTTACCGACATCCAAATGTTGATAAAAGGAGAGAATTACATCAGCCAGGAAAAATATTTATGAAAAAACATACTACCACTGTGCATTTTAAAAACAAAACTCTTATTAACCCTGGAGCGTACTCTGGAAAGTATTCGACCTTGGTTTGACCTATTTAAACAATGCGTTATCAAAAGGCTTTCAGTAATACATTATAAATTTTATTTTAACAGTAGGAATTAGCATAACAAGGATATATTTCAGGGGCTGCCACAATTTTCCTTAGCCGCAATTAAATGCGTATCTAAAAGGTATGCAAAAAAGGTATTCAAAAATTTTTTTCATTGAATTATTTATTGAATGTCATTTGGAAGTTCTTCGTTCTTTAATTTTTCAAGGAAATTTTTGAATTGTCGATGATTTTTTGCAATGGTGCAAATGTAACTTACAATGTGTTTTACATTATTTTCATAACATCGGTATATTTTAAATATTTGTGATTCATTTTTTGTGAGATGTTCTCGGTGAATTATGCAGTCAGTCGGTATTAATTGTGGAATTTCAGAATCATCTCTTAAAAGCCCAAGAAGACCGATTCTTTTTACCCAGCATTGCCGGAGCTCCATCAGATGTATTAATTTTTTTTAAATATAATAACACAAAAATGAAAAGGTACATTTATCGAGAGCCATAAATTTTCCTTCAAAGAACCGCATGTGGTCCGCAGGTTGGTCAGTCCTGATATATTAGGTATATTATAAGCGGAATTAATGAAATTTATAGTATGATTAAACTTTAAAACAGTGATTCTCAACCTTTTTTTTTAACTCCTTCCGGTACGAATAATGAAAAACTGTGCGTGAAGTAACCATTTATTTTTTATTTAAAAAACTTATTTTACAATTCTTACATATTCTTAATTAAAATCCACTTTTTACATAGTGTTAAGTATCAGAAACGGTAAAATTAAGATAATAGTCTTCAAGCTAGTGGTACTTTTCAAAACAAAGTGCAAAGGAATTCTGAATTGTTTACATCGCCAGGGAGTATCACGTCTAATTTGATTCTTGTAACACACACGACATTTCTTAGTAGGTTTTCTTTTATTCTGACTCATCAATGTGGCAGTGACTTGTACCAAGAAACTTTAAATATTTGTGATTCATTTAAATAAACAATATGTAATAGTGACCCGGGATTTCCACAAGTAACAAAAGTGTTGCTAAATTCAGTACACTAGAAATTTTAAACTTAATTATCATATTTATCAGTAACTTTAGTCGCATGACGAGTGTAGCTCGTCATTGTGCGGTATGGAATGAAAAACCAATGACGAGCTAGACTCGTCGTTTTACCGGAAGGGGTTAAGCTACCGCCTCCCCACGAAGCCGAAATGTGTGCAACGCCTCCTTTTGTGAGAATCCCTTAAAGTGTAGGGTAGGAGAAGTATTCAGTTATAAGAGACAAAATGTTTTAATAATTTTCTCCAAATTTCAACATATTACATTTTTGTTATTAAGACATGTTCAAACAACGCTCAAACGAATGCTACAGCCGAATGGTTAAGGGGCTTACCTTCAGTTCGTGGTTAGATAATATTCGAATCCCACTAGGGCATATAGATGCTCATAGCCGTTCAGAATCGGCTTTAAGATGTAGGCCCCGGTCTCAATAGCCCTCGTGTTGCAAAAAAAGTAGACCGTAGCGCTGCAAACTAAATCAAACAAATGCTAACAGCATTTGTTTGATTTAGTTTGCAGCGCTGCAGTTTGTTAAATTTATTTTTCTGAATGTCGGACCAATTTTACGCAGGATACAAGAAATGAAAATAAGGAGTTTGGGAACCACCGCGTAAGTTTGTTTTATCTCTGGTAAAAATCGTATAAATTAAATTATCAATGAAATAAATTTATTTAGTATTGTTAAGCTTACGTTTGATAACCAAAACCTGCCGCCATACCGCCTCAAACAACCGCCCACCGCCCCCGTTGAGATCCACTGCTTTTAAACTTTTCAGTGCTCCATAGCATGGTTAAAAGAATATTTTTTACTGACACAACATGTAATTAACATCTCGTAAGGTGTTTCTCTTAGACTTACTAATGGTCATGCTTGCCACCAATCTTTTTATGTAATTAAATTTTAACTTTACACTATTTGTTTTATCAAATGCAGTTTTTCTTTTTAGTATCTTTCTGTTGTTTTTAACCTAATTTTTTTTCTAAAAATGCTTGTTAAGATTTATATTTGGTAACTGCAGAGGATGTTTAAGAACTTTTTGTTTATGAATACAAACTCTCGTATTTGGAGCTTTATGCTAATGGCCATTATCCTGCGTGAACATAAAATCTGTTAATAATAATATAGAATCAGCACTGGAATGTGAAGTTGTTTTTAACCTGTCAACATCTACCTTATAGTTCCTTATACTATTGTTCAAATAAGGTTAATGATAAATAAGTGAATCTTAGCTTTTATACCATTTTAACACTTTCTTAGTAATTTCGAGTACATAAACTGTATTTACTTAGGTTTGTTTTAGAGCTCTACGTTGAATTTTTCGTAACTTGAGTAAAGTCTATGCCAGTAATTAACTTGAAAGTAATAATAAAAATTGAGTATTACTATCTTAGTAGCCTTTGAAGATTAAGGGGGGAAAAACATGTCGGACATCTTAGTAATACGACTTGTTCTTGATATTTCATGATTAGCATTTTAGATAAGGATCTTGTTAAATCTCTTTTATGCAAAGAATGTTCGGATTAGAGTTCAGTGTATTTGTGTTACGTGTAGATAGTAAAAAGAATTATTGCAATGAGTAAGTAGTTGTTGGAAAGGGGAAGAAGTCATAAAATGTTTGATAGAATTTATTGATTTTCTTTCTAAAGAGAAATTAATTTCATTTACAGTATCTTGTCTAGCAACTAGTGAATAAGCAGTTGTCGAAGTATTTGACTGGTTTCAAGCTTCCTATTTAAATCAGATTTAAACAGTAAGAAATAAGCCTCATGATAGAGCTGTGCACGTCAAGGTGACCTTGGTCTCTCCGTGCGTTGCAATTGCGTGATTCGTCCCCTCCACCCTTCCACCGTTCATCTGTTTGCTTTTCTTTATCCCTTCTCGTCTGTCTGTATGTGTGTTTTGTGTGCGCTCTGCCGTGAATAGGAACTCTATTCACTGGGCCGTGCAACCCTTTTGATTTTTGTTTGTTTACTGTTTTCCGTGAAAGTTCGTTAGCTTATTGTGGCTTTAGGAAATAAAATGTAGGCTATGGAAGTGACATTGCTGAGTTTTTTCCTTTTTTTTTTCTTTCCTTTTTTTTTTATTATTTCTTTCTCGTTTTTTTTTTTTTTTCTTCTTCACTACGTGAGTACGCGCTTTTCCCATTTCTATGGTTTCAGAGTCTGTCACTAACAGTCTGTGATTTATTTTCTTTTTCTTTTTTTTTTTTCCCATCACATAAGTTAAACCTGTCTGAGGCAGAAGAGAAAAAAAAAATTACGAATTTCTGATTGCACTAAAATTTAGAATTGCGTTTAATTTCGGCTTGTTTCTCTTATTTGTAAGTATGTGTGGAAGGGTGTATTTTGACTTAACCGTCTATTAGCATTTACACTAATGTTGTAACATATAATGCAATGAGCTATTTTTAATGACTTTCAATTTATAGCTTGTGCAATTTTGCATCCTGGTTATTAACGCAATGAAATATAAATGACGTTTGAAATTACCGTTTGAACGAGTAACAATAGTTTTTTATGCTTTATAAAGCCCTTTTGTTTGCAGTAGTCCGAAGAATATTTATTTCCAAACCCTTATATGTATTTTATATATATATATATATATATATATATATATTATATATATATATATATATATATATATATATATATATATATATAATTACAATTATTTTGCTTTTGCGCAGAAATGATTGAAATTTCTCTTTCAAAACGATTTCAATTCTACAGACCTGTTCTAAGATTGTGTATTGTAGGATATTGAATGGAAAACTTAAATCACCTCTTTCAGGGCTTTATTGTTTTCAAGTACATGTATAATAGAACGACGTACATATCAAGGAAATCACGATTCGAAAATCTATTTTTGCCATGCCTAGTGTGCAGCGTAAATCTGCTTTGGCTCTGTAAAATTATATCTCGTCGTACAGAAAATTTCTGTTTTGAGAAGACGAGTGCGTCAGCTTTTGGTTGACAGACATGTCTGCTTTTCACACACAATCGACGGTATAGACAGCCTTGCATTTTTTAAATTTCTGTCCTTATATAGTCTGGGTTTCTGATTAAAAGTTCAAGGTCGTATGTATCTTGGAGCTAACGTAACTTTTCATGTTATTAGTCAGCCGATAGTGAACATAATATTTGAATTATTAGAATCAAAACATAACTCCCAATCATTCATCATCGATTGCATTACATTTTTATTTTTCAGCTCATTGAAATGTATAACTGCATTTTTTTTCTGCCTCTATATTTAGTTTTCGTTGGTTATGTGAGATTCTTTTCAAGGAATTCAAGAGTATCGTAAAGATTTAGTTGATTCATTTTGTACCAGTCGAAATGTTTATTTTGTATATTTCACATTTCTCGTAGTATTTATTCTCCAGTTATGGAACGTTACGTTTCTCGCCCTGCAAAAAGACAAATTAGATTGAAACAAACAGCTCAAACCCAATTCCAAATTGGTGTGAACAACATCCCTGCTTTGATTCTGACCTATTCACTCCGTACTGTGTAACCTGTTGGGCAGTCATTATGCCTAGAAAGGCAAAATTTAATATTTCTATGTAGTAGTTGTAAACAGTTTGGGAAATAAATTACTTTAATGCCAAAAGGGGGAAAAAAGTAATCAAAGCCTTGTAATTGTAGGGAATGAAATTTGTTCTTAAAGTTTTTCATGTGGCCACTTCAACAAAGCTCTTTTATTCTGTTATGTTTATTATTTCATTAATAATTCAACATATGCGTACTTTAGATCTGTTATTTCTGTTCAGTAATAACAGATCTAAAGTTGAAAGTAAACTATGTTGTTAAACTATGTTTGTAAGTTTAAAGTAAATTATGTTGCCGTTATGACCTAGTTTTAACTGACATTACAGTATTTGTAGTTATTTGATTAGCACACTGAAAACTAGTTAATTTTTCCTTAAATCTTACCTTTTTTTGTAATACCCCCAATTTACCCCTTATTTGTTTTTACAGACATTTTTCCCCTCAAAACTGTTGTTGAGCATTTAGTGTTTCTTTCTAAATTTCTTATGAGTTTTATTTCAATAGTATATCGGGTTTTAATGTATGTTCCTATTAATTTCTGAAATGTTTGTATGTATTATGAGATTATAAACTATTTTACTATTTGTTTCCCTTGTAGTCTCAATATATTCATGATATAAACGATCTCGCATATTCTTCGTAAATTCTCGCCTTCTAGGAATTTGAATGAAAAAGCAATATTTTATTAAAAATTGCAAAAGAAAAAAAATTTCATGTTTTCTATTTACTGATGCAGTATTATTACTCATCCATTGTCATATTAATCGTACATTTTATTGTGCTTTGTCATTTAACCATCTACCTACAGTTTTTTTTCCCTCCAAAATTGATTGTGATCGAGTTAACCTCCCCCCCCTTTTCCCCAAATACATATTTATTTATTTCACTCTGTCAAGTCATTCAAGAGAAAAACCTACTAACAAAATTTAGTTACCATATTTTTTTATTATTTCGTTGATATTGTGGACAATCCAAGTATTACGGCCGATTAACAGATATATTTTTATCAAAATGGTATAGGGTTTTACATCTACTTTTCAGGATTGACGTTAAATATTTTATTTTTAAATTATTCCATAATTCTGAATCGGAAAGCCTATACCAGTTTTGTTTTTAACACTAGATTGCCCAAGGTAGTCATTTTGACTGTTTTTTAATTTCAATTAGAAAAACAATTATGAAATATAATGACACAATTTCTTAGAATTTGGTGACTTTTTCTATAACATATAAATGGGTTTATGAATAATTGTAATTACTTCTGCCCTCCTTTATTATATAATATTAAAAATTAATTTTAAACAAATTTCTTTACATATTTGTTATTTTTTCACAATGCAGTCATTTTGACTGTTTTTGGGCAATATAGGTATACAAGAAATCTCGGGCAATCTAGTGTTAAATTAGGTTTTAAATATATTTACAGGGTTAGTTTTGTAAACATGTCTAAGTAAAATTCTCTCTCAGTAAAGACTAAAAGGCGTGAATTAGCTTTATACTGAATTTTTCTTTTCTACAAATTTAATATCTTAGTTGCAAACCGCTGGCGATTATTCAGTATCACACATTCCCACTCGTAATTGTTTAATTTTGCAGAGTAAAATTTATTTACAAGAAGTTGGTTGAAGTATTCTGAGGATTTATTCCGTAAATATGGCAGTTTAAAATAATGTTAAATGAATAATTGTAATTGATTTAACTGTAATTGTAATTGATTTTGATAAAAAAAAATAGTGGAAAGGTAAATTCAAGACTCCGTTCACCTTTGAATATTTGTTTAAAGCTAGAAATAGTTCTTATTTTAAAATTACTGCAATAAATATTTATTAAATATCCAGTCTATAAAAATTGTATAATTTTTTCCTCTAATATGTACAGATATTCATAAACAATTTCCCCATTTAGAAGTGCTATTAAGAGAAATTTTAGCTTTGCATGTTATAGATATTTTCATACTGTATTTACGTAAGGTGTTATCTTACTTGTTTAATATTTTAATGATTCAAATGAATTTTTTTTATTTATATAAAAAGAAAAAAACATTTGTGAGTTATACAACAGCATATTATTTTCCCCTTTATCAGCGAATTGGCTTTTTCTCGACATATCACGCATTGTCGTATCAATGCAGGTTATTGAATAAGGCTTCTAATTTTTATTTCTCTGTGTAAATATCTTAATTCAGAAAAACCTTCATAACCAAGAAGTACGTGGATATAATTGAAATGTTCAAGTTTGCAGACGAATTCAATAATTTTTTGTACAATTTGCTTATTGTGAAAATATTGCAAATGCTATATTAAGCAATTAATCTATAATTTGTGTTATATTGATGTATAACTACTTCACATTAAAAAATAAAATACATACATTTTATTCTGGGAACGACGAACTGAATCTCTATTCTGTGGCAGGTTGCATTGTGACGTCACAATGTGACCTCACATCTACTCTTTTCTCCCTCTCGTTATTGAGCTATTCCATTTTTCTCGGGCAGGGGATGTTCGTAGGATGAGTTTATTTGTGCAGTTCTCCGTTCGTAGCCAAAAGCATTATAATTTTACATTATATAATAAGATTTTTTTTTAAAACTGTTAGTTGCACGTAACTACTGCGTAAAAATGTGTAGGTATATATGTACATACATATATTAACCGAAATTTGCATAAATGATGATCAATCGTGTATATTATATAAACAATCGTAGTTCCATTGTATTTACAAACTTAATTCACTAAATATGAATATAATATTTTTATAAAATATTCAATCAGAATTACTGAAAGGATTACTTATTTAGTGGCTTTTTTTATTATGGTTCTTTCTTCTATATAAATTTATTCAAATATCCAATATTCTTGGTTTATAGCTTTATTTATATAACATAGAATGTTATCGGTTTGTATCTATACGACATACATAACATCTATTAAGGCCTTATCGCACGTCATCCTAACGTATTGAGAAAAAGCAATGAATTAAGCTTACGATTCCTTTCCAAGAAGAAAAATAAGCTGATTTCTCGTGGTATAGCCACAAATTTTCGACTGATTAAAAGTCTTATTACAGGTAAACCTAAATAAAAATTAATAGGTTGTAAGTTTTCGCTACCATACAAAGATTGTTTATTCTTCATTTGAAAGAAAAAAGAAATCGTTAACTGAATCCGTTGCTTTTTAATACGTACAAGTTGATTTGTGATAAAAACCTTTCTATGTTGTTCATTGAATCAAGTAAAATGTGGTTACTTTGCTTAACCATTTTCAGAAAGTATATTACGGTCGTATCAGAAATAGTTTTGCATGTCTATAGTTTCACGAAAGGCATAACAATTTTTTTACAGTTTTGTTACTCTTTTTTTTTTTTTAGTAGAAAATTTAATTTTTGTTTTCCATTTTTTATGGTCCTTTCCTAAAAATAAAGTCCATTGACTTACATAGTTGTTGTTTTTTCATTTTTGTTTTTATCCTAATAAGTCACAAGGTCGAATCATCCACATTATAGAGTTATCATCGATTGCTTCATCCGAGGTCGCCGAATTTCTTGGTATTGCTGCATCTGATGCACCGCGTCATCGTTTTTCATTTATCGTGTTCCAGATTCTGTGCTTCACATTTTATTTATTTCTACATCTTATCACATCTGAGGAAGTTGTATCCACAGTTTTATCTGTATGGCAATGACGCTTATTTGAAAGAGTTGAGACTGTTGATAACACTATTTTTGTATCTTTATCAGTTGTGTGTACGCCTCTGAACTACGTTTTTTCTTTTAAAAGGCAGGTTTATTGCGAGTTCCCATTAGTATTGTTATTATTTTAAATTGCTTATATGTTTATTCAATTTTCACTGTAAAGGAATTAACATTTCTTTATCTTTTGGTCCCATGAAATAATTCTGTTAGCAACTGATAAATTTAAGAATTTCCTTTTGCCAAATTTTGATACTGAAGCAATATTTATAATTTTCTCGTTTAATTGATTAATCTTCTCTTTAATTGTTTATTTTTGCAACGTATGCATAAGAACAGTTTTAAATGGATTAATTTATTTTTAGTTGATTTACTTTGCTTATAACTAATGTGCAATAATATCTTGATCTCATCTACAAATTAAAACATGCTATTATAAAATCGATAAAATTGTAAGTCGAAGAGTACTTGTTTTTAATCTGATATTTATATTTTACTTGTCAAACAGATTATTCGTAGTTAGTCAGAAATTTTTCATTGATTTCTGCGTAAAACAGTTTTTCAGTTTGGAGTACTGACCTTTATACAATGGTCTTTCTAATCTCGCTACAGGCAAGGATGTTTCATAGCCGTTCGGATTGGGCTTTAAGCAGTAGGTAGGTAGCTGTAGTCCTCGTTTAACAATAGACCATGCACGATAAATCAAACCAATCTATGTTCTTTTTTTTTAATTTAATCAATGTTCTATAATTTCATATTTTTGAAATTCTGTTTAATTCTGTTCTCAACGTATGAAATAATATTTGTAATTTAAGTGTATACTTACTATATTTTTAAATTTCGTCTATTGACAATTTTTAAGAATCGCCCACGCTAAAATTAAAATGTGTGTAATCTGATGATTATACTGATGCGTTTTTTTATACAAAGTAAGTTGTGACACCAGTATTAATTTTTACTTCCGCGTTTACATTAGTTTGTTTCTGTCGACCTTGGGTGTTATTCTGCATCTTTTTCACCAGTTGATAAATTTTAAAGAGTTTAATTTTCATTTCCGCACACAGATTCAATTAACTTTGGTAGTGCTGCTTACGTTGTTTATGATTATTAATGTATATTGTATATCGTTTCATTTTATTCGTATTAGCTTCATTTCTGTTTATCTCAGTATCGTTATCTTACTAGGTTTCAAAGTTATCAGTGGAGTTAAATTTAACTTATTAGTTAATCTTCTTTTACATACCTCTTGAAGAATTTGTTTGAATGTTTTCTGTAGCCCTGAATAAAGGCTGATTTTTAATAATTGTTTGTAGTATTTAGAACTAAAAACGATAAATATGATCAGTGTTTTATCGTTTGTGAAAAGAATGTGTATAATGGCTTTACTTTAAATAATATTTATCTTGTGTTGATATGTAATAAAAAATAATAGTGAAATATATTACTCAAATATCTTTATTTTTATCGCTGTATTTATTGTTACACGTATTATTTTCCCTTTTGCAATTTCAAATAAAATGAGCGAATTATTTTCTGTGAAATGCCGTGTATTTTCTCTGTTCAATATACAATGCTAAATGTAATCGAATTAAGAGTTTAGAAAACATGAAATTTCAGCAACATTTGATTCCTTATTCTTAATACTTGTACTCGTAAAAGGGTAGCACTTTAAAACTATAGTAGTTATTCTATATTTGATGTAAATCATGTTTTTGGAATAGAGCAAGGGTTCTTAAAATTACGTAATCCGAGGACCTCAGTATTATCATTTCTTTTTCTCTCCCCCGGGACCTTATTTCAGCTCTACTCATTTTTTACATTGTTTGTTCTCTTAACTTAATTTCTAGCTCAATAATCTCATAGGCTAGGCACTACGTTATTAATAAAATTGGTGGTAATGTATCTCTGGTTATTTTAATGAATGGTCTTGTATATTTATAAATATTGACTATTGGGATGTAGAATAAAAATTATCGCTAAAAGAATTAAAACGCCACTAATCCTAATGCATTAAGCTCACATAATCATTTCTTGGTCAAATATTTGTCAAAATCAATTTTATTAAAATGTTTTCTGCAAATAATTTTTACTTAATGAGATAGGTGGTGTTCTTTTCTTGATACCAGATCCGCATTGTCAGACTCAATGTTTAGAAACTTGTTCTGCAGTTCACTTCACCATTCAGTTTGTTTTCCGTGCTGTAATTTATGTCCATAACATAAAAATAACATTTTTACAGATTTCTGTGTTTTACTTATTGTTATGTTGATAAATATTTAAAGTATATTAACAAGTAGAAAGTTTTGACCACGTAGGATTCTTATTAAAGTGGTTATTTGAATGAAAGCGAAAATTTGGGGAATGTAAAGTTAATGCCAAAATCGTTTAACGATACCCGGTAATGACCACAGTTTGAGAACTTATGGTATAGAATAAAATATTTAATCCAGAATAAATATTGCGATTTTTTTTTTATTAACCGTTGATTTGGTATTTTCACTTTCTTACGTGTTTCCCCTTTGGTGGGAAATCAAAGTAATCTTGTAAAAAGTATTTTGTTTTTCACAATTTTTTTTCTGACGAAGAATTATTAGAAACTGTTATTTGCCCTGTCAAAAATATATCTAAAATTATAGAACATTTTATGACGAAGTCCCGCAATGTTTCGTGTGAACCCAATTTTCAGTGATTGCCGCTTTTGCGTGTCCTATTTGAAAAGCTGCTGTTTTTATTGTCTGCGTTTGTGGAATTTTCTATGAAGTTATGAAGGTCGCATTTTTGGGAGGTATTGTAGAGTTAATATGAAACAAGAAGATAGCAAATGGTATTCGTTGATATGACGTGAAGATCAAATTGCGTATTTATATTCTTCCTCTGATCCCCGATCACTTTTATTACCATACTGTTTTTCCTTAATTCTTTTTTCTTATGTTTCTTCAGCGTTTTTTTTTCAAATGAATTAAGAAATAATTTACTATTGTTTTAATTCCTTCCGTTCGCTCAGGCATAAGCAATGCCCATAATTCATGTTAGTAGTACCATGTTTTTAAATGAGTACATGGTGATTTGTAGCCCGCAGGTAGGTAGATTTGGAATTTGCAAAATTTAATATCTGATGATCATCTTGTGCTTAAGTTACGTCAGAACTTTTGTAACTACGGCAATTCCTTTTACCGTACTTAGAGATTTTCCTTCTACCTATTGAGTTTCCAACGTTTATAAAATACATTGTTTTGATATCGACCTCTTTATTCAAGTTTTAGATTATTATTAATTTATCAGATACTTTCTTTGGTGTTTATGGGGATAAGCTGTTTAAATCAAAACCTGCATAGTTGTAATTGTGGAGTAATAATAAATGTTATATACTTAGAAAATATCTCAATACACCTAACTAAGCATCTTTGTTTTCTTAAGTAAAAATTAAATATTTTGTCAGCCATAATTTGTCTGATAATGTATGTTAAGACCGCCAGTGCAGTTACTTACAGTATCTTTTCAATTTTAATACTTTTCAGTAGTTTGCCGTATTCTTTTAATGTGTTGTATACAGTATGCAGCAAGTTAATAAAGCATAGCAACAATAAAGTAAGCATTTGTATGAGCTAACTACTGCTTTTTAATATCACGATTATCGTTTGGGTGTAAAAAACTCTTTAAGAATTTTGTAAGAAAATGATTTTTATATTGATACCGTACAAACTAAAATGGACTTGATGTTTAGTTATAGCTTTTAGTAAAACATTGTGACCTACTGATATAGCCAAACAAAATTTGTATTCAGAAACTAGATGGATCGTTTGTAACATCTAATAGCAAGGTATTTTAAAATTATGTTCGATTAGAATTTGTTTCCACCGTGAAATTTAAATCTGCACACTTCCTCTTTTAATGGGAAACTATTTTTAGAAGCTCTTTATATCTCGTTTTCTACCTGGTCAAATGAACAATTCTGGGTCTAAAGAAAATCTCTTCGTCACATGTAGTTACATCCGGGTAGTGGAAGGAAGCAGACCGTGTTGAGTGACCTTTGGGTCGACGACCTGTGTCTGGTGATGCGTTATCTCGATTTTTGTTTTATTTTAGATCAGATTGCATTTGGGAAGAGGAAGGAAAGTGATTATAGCCTTTTCGAAGTACCACTGCCTCCAGATAGTAGAATTAGAATCGTCATAACATTAATAATTTCGGGTTGTTTGGAGTAAAATAACTTGTACGGCTGTTATATAAAGACGTTAAAGTGATAGCAAGCTGTCAGAAAGTTGTAAATATTGTCAGCAGATCTCATATGAATGGATCTTCTCTTCTTAGGATATATATTTCTCTTCGAAAGAGAAAGTTTTTATTTTTTACTGAAATGATTTCATGGCTATGGATCGTTATTACCAGGGCCTGATTTCCGACAGAGCAAACGGGGGAAGCACCCGGGTCCCATTATTAACTGCCTTTTCAAATTAAAAATATGATGCGTATGTCTAAAATTATCGACTACTGCTTTTAGTTTTTGACTTATTCAGTATCATTAGGAAGCTTGTTCTCAAATGGAAGTACTGGCAAAAAATGTAGAACACTCAGCTACATTCAATTTTAGGCAGGAAAATTCCTCGGGTAAGGACTTACAAAATTCAAATATGCCCTTTATCTTCCAGAAATTTCTTTTTGTAACTATTTTTATGATTTTACTTATTTCATAATTTTTCATTTTATTTTAAACTATTCTTATTTTACTAACTACATTGGTGAGTCAACTTGAAAGGCTCTGCGGGCCATAGTTTAAGCATCACTACATATAACAATCATCCCGTAGCCACCACCTATGTAGAGCAGAGCGAAGAGGGCCCCGGATGAATGGGGTTTGCCCTGGGCCCCCATTTCTGTAAGTCGGGCCCTGCCCTTGGTCTTCTGGCATAAATGTGTTTTTCATTAAGACTCCTGTATACTATTTGCCGTGAGGCAGAAGTTCCAGCGAGTGCTGCGAACTTTGAGCTTAATTGGTAAGCAGTTGACTTACTGTACACGTATTGCAGACATGCCAACTACTCCGGAGAAATGAAAAAAATTGATAACTCCAGAAACTCTCCTCAGATTGCTCCGGAAAATAACAAAATAAATTTTTTGCAAAAAATTTATGTTGAATATTATTTTTTTCACACAGTAATGCTGTATGTTAAATTTTCAGTATTGTGCGAAAAAAACCAAACTGAATTAGGTCAAATTTGAGTAAACAAACTCAAGGAATCCCTGATGATTAAAAAATGGAAATATTTTAATCAGGGTCTATGTTGCTATAAGAAAACATTGTTCTGAAAAATAAGTTGTTAAAGCTAAAAAAGCTACTCATAAATCTTTAAATGCATAAATTTAATTTACCTTCCAGAATTTGCTACTATGTAAATATTTTAATTTCAATTCAAAAACCAATAAGGTATGTACTAGGGTATAATCTGTAATTAGCATTTTAAAATATCAAACTACTCTGTTGCTCCTGACATAAGTGCCTGATTGTTGGCATGTCTGGTATTGATGTTAAACTCGTGTAGGTTATCGCAGATATATATATAATCTTTAGCCTTAGTTGTTTGATACTATTAAAACATTTAATAGCCGGTCTTCTCATCCCTCACACTTTAATTCAAAATATTTAAATCGTAAATCTTCTTGTGGATTAATTGCTATTGTATATCTCTTAACGTTGCACTAGTAAACTAAAGCAGGATTTCTAATTTTTGCAACAAGGTGGTATGCTGTAATGGAATCCTCAGTATAAATTAGAACTGAATGGTAAACAGGTGGCTATTAATTTTAAACATTTGCTTTTAAAGCAATATCAAAATTAAGTGTAGCACTTTTTTTTAACACATTTGTGTGGTTAAGGTTTGAACCAGAAATGACCGAATGGCATATAGGCAGGATTCCAGGGGTTCGTTGTTGTTAAGTACCCGAAATAATTCCCTCGTCTAAGCGTATGCTGAGTAATTCCACTAGCTATTTTGTAATTTACTTATGATGGCGACGATGGTTTTAAAAGATAATTTGAATTATGTTATTTTGTATAACAAATACTTACCTTATGTAATTTAAGTAAGAAATTTGAAGAATTATGGATATAATTAATGTTATTGTTATAGTTCGTATTAACATTTATGATATAAAAGAAAAAATAAATTTGAATTTGCCTTCAATTTTGTGCTATATGTACTCGTGATATTAATCTTGTAATTTATCACCTTAAATATTTTATTTATCTAAGAAAATTATGAGATTTTCTCATATTTTAAAACATTTGTTTACCGATTTTATTTTTGCTGCACATCTACATGGCAGGGTAATGTTTGTGTGCACAATTTCACCGATAGAGAACTACGTAATTGAGAGCGGGTACATGAATTAAGTAGGAAAAACCAAACCTTTATTATGTTTCTGTTTCCGATTTCGTTTTGAATCAGTATAGGGAGACAGTCCAAAATTCCTAGATGCCATACTTTCTGAGAACCATTGCAGATTGGCTAGCTTGAAATCTGAAAGAAATATACTAAGGATTGTTTTGTATTTAAAGTCTTTAATTGTATTATCTGCGATTGTTACTTAATGTGAATACTTAAACGTTACATGTTATTAAATTTGGATTTTTAAAATTTACTTTTGGAAGGTATCCCTCCGGTTATGTTTTGGAATGCATTACATACGTTTACAAACTGAATTTAGCATAACCTGGCGTCCTTTCAAATAGCCATGTATTACGTACCAATGACTTATTCCAGGCCATGTTGAGATAACACAACGAGTTGAGACACCAGATACAAATGAGCGGAGACGTACCGTTTTGCAGGTTTTTTTTTTTTATTTACAAATCTAATTTTGCACAATCTGGTTACGCAAATAAAATATATTCAATCTCAATATGGAGACGCCGTAAACCGCTGGAATATGGAAGCAACTCCCGCTGATGACGCTATCTTCAGATGAACAAGAAAAAGTTGAGCGTTCCTTGCCTCTGCTGAAGTTCTCTTCGCTTCGTCTTTCCTCCGAAGGGGCCTTCAAATCTGCTGAGCAAAAAATCCAAAAACTGCTGTTGCTATGGCCAAAGACGACGGACTCACGTTAGCAACTTCTCTTGTCCAGTGGGGTCGAAAAGGGGGTGTGTGTGTCCCTGACATCGCTCTCGTCCCTCGGTCAGTCTCTCGCGCTGTCGTTGTCCAGCAGTGCAATTCATTGTTACACCATGAAGGTATGAAATCCCCCCCCCATGTGGATTCTACCCTGATTTCGAAACAAGATTTTGTAAATAAGTTTGCGCAGGATTTGCGTCGACCTATATATATATATATATATATATATATATATATATATATATATATATATATATATACACACACACACACACACACACACACAGTGTCAAACCCGTCTATCTTAGATAATCTCTTGAGAGTTAAAAAAAAAAAATCGAGATACACAGGTTTTATGAAAATAGACTAAGAAAATTTCTTTACGTAATACAAAGATTGAAAATTTGAAGTACTTTTAGTTTTATTTACATGCACGGCTCTTTTTCATTGTTTTGTAGCCGTTTTCGAAGTTCTTTTGTACATCTTTGTTTTTCATGATATTGGAAAGAGTACTGGGTGGAATTCCAAATTTAGCGGCGACTACGCTTTTCTTCACAGAAGGGTTTTTCCTCAAAAATGAGACAGAATTTCCATTTTTTTTCGATGGTTAAAACATTCAATTTTCTTTTAACACCTGCCATTTTTAGGTCTAAAATTAAGACAACAAGTTGGAGATGACACTTTAGTCATTAGGCTATTGATTGAGAACCAGTTGTATTTCCAAAAAGAAATTTCTCCCGTCTCCTATTCCCCCCTCCTCAACCCTGATCCCTTATTATTCCAGAGCAGAGAATACGATTTTAGTATAATTCCCACCGAGTCCCTGACCAAATAACCGAAAACTAGAAGTGTATTTCCTGGAAATGGGAACTTGTGCGGTTATCAACCCAATAAGGCTCTAAACTGGAATGTTGTGTTTCTTACGAAAATTCGAGATAGACAGGTTTGGGAAAAAATAATTTGAGATAGGTTTGGAAAATACGTTAAATTTTTATTGAAAATGTAGGGAAATTGAAAAAATTCGACGTAGACAGGTTTTTGAGATAAGCAGGTTTCGAGATAGACAGGTTTGACTGTATATATATATATATATATATATATATATATATATATATATATATATATATATATATATATATATTTAATCATGGGTAAAACTGACATTTTTATATTCTGACGGGAGAACGCCGTCGTATACGCCGTATTTACAGTTAAATTTTACTACGAGGTGACGTTTCGAGGAAATTCCCATTCTACGATGTTTGCGCAATCGGTTCACACAGTGATTTCGAGATTAGTTAGAAGAGGAACGATAGCGCGGATTTAAAGTCCACATTTTCGGATCACTTGGAAAAATCTACCTCTGCTGTGCAAATTTATTGCGGCATATAAAATATTCAGTTATCTGAAG
This sequence comes from Pardosa pseudoannulata, assembly GCA_032207245.1. NCBI lineage: Eukaryota > Metazoa > Arthropoda > Arachnida > Araneae > Lycosidae > Pardosa > Pardosa pseudoannulata. Next base: position 61,673,386 of record CM063506.1, on the reverse strand, counting down.
CCGATGACCTTCTGCCTCTCTCACTTTGCTCTCTGCTTTATCTCTGCTTTAATGCGACTTCGTACAACCTAGTTTTGTGTGCGAAGAAATATTAGCATTTTTCTCGGAAATTGCAATCTTTTTGGAGACTAATTGTAGGCAGGACTGTACCTACCATATTGAATTCCTCTCGCGCAATATTAATTGAGCGAGTGATTGAATCTATTGGGGGAGGGGGGGTTCTCTGCGATTTTCATTGAGGCAGCTCTAATTTTAAGAATTCTTTTAAAAATTGCTTATAAATATTGCAATTGCGTAAAAATTCCTATTTGTTTTTGCAATTTAATTCATTGAATTATGTGTATAAAAGCTTTTCTTTTGCATATCTACAATTTGTTTTAAAGGGTAATATTTACCATTTCTTAAACTATGAAGCTTTAAGGTTCTTTTTTTTTTAATTGCATTTAACATTTCGCCGAACGATGGCCGAATGGTTAGGGCTCTGACCTTCGGAACCGGAGTTCGTGGGTTCAAGTTCTAGTGGGGCATGGATGTTCGTAGCCGTTCGGAATCGGCTATAAGCAGTAGGTCCCGGTCTCATTAGCCCCCGTGTTGCAAAAAAATAGACCGTAGTACTCCCAACCAACCAACCAACCATTTAACATTTACTTTCAGAATGTGGCGTGCGCAACATCAGCACGTGATTTAATAATAGTTGCAGATAACAATTCTATGTGTTCTTAGAGTTCTTGCGTGTGTGCAGGTGGATGGGTGGGTGGGGTATTTATTGAAATAGTAGCCACTTCTCGCCGTCTGGATAATTAAAGTTTGCAATTAGTTACATTTATTTATAAATAGTGTTAGGTTTTAGATATGTAATAAATCTAAACAATAGAACATGCATACTAAATTTTTTAGGTATCGAATAAAATTTCTAAGCATTTTGAGAGCTGGTTTTTCTTTAGATAAATTACATCATCTCTTTAAATTAAGAGGATAGTATACATTACTTAACCAGTGACGTTACATGGGCATTTGATAACACTTGTGGGCTATTTCAATGTCCTATAAATTATGACTTGTTAAATTGAGTTAATTATCGTTTGCGATTAAATGTGGAAGATAAAATCTATTATTAATAATCAGAGATCAGCTGCGATATATTTCTATAGTAAATATTTGCTGCTTAGTTGTAATCGATTATGGAAAAACTGGCAAATGAGAAAAATGTCAAATACTCTTCATTTTGTAAATGATCACTCTGTATCTCTTAAAAACTGAATGGATTTGACTTTTGAAAAAATAAATTGTTAATTTGGAGCCAGAAAGAAAGAAATATGCCAAATTTTAACACATTTATGTAAATTTACTTTACATTTTTATCAAAAAGCACCAAAACTTGTTATCTTATTTTGGAACGTACTTAATTGTAAGAAAAATATATATCCTGGCACATTACTACGGCTGTCAAAAGTTTTGGAGGTAAAAGAATTGTTCTATCTCCATGACCTTCAGCTCAAGCAATTTGACCTTGTCAGAAAACTTTCAAGGGTTAACCTGGAGCATTTCAAATATTTCGACAACATCGTCCGAGCAATTTCGGAATGTATATAACGAACGAAATATATTCCTACATATAAAGGATTTTATGGGAAATATGAAACGATAATTCCTATTATGGTGCGTCTGTTCTTGCTACATTGGATTCCTCTCGTTCACATAGGGAAAATAAAATTATCCCTGACCGGCTTACATTATAAGATTTTTTTTTTTTTGAAAAATTGTACCGCGACTAGAATTTATATATATATATATATATATATATAATCTTCATAGTAATCCAGTTATATTTCATTCTGATATTAATCTTTATTTAGAATTAGCTTTAAATGCTAACTCATTTTATTTATAAACAATTAAATGATTATTTTCAAGTAGATATTAATGGGATTAAGGTAATGTTTCCAATTCTCAATTAAAACTGTAATTTTAACTGACATAGTGGCAAAAAAAATACTGGATGAATTGGCTTTTAGTATAGCGTTATAAATTCTATGTTCTTCTAATTCGTATTCTTATTTCATATTCTTATGGTCTTTCGTGTGTACGGAAACGTTCAGGCTTGTTCAAACAATTGTTTTAACCGTGAATGGAAGTCGTAAACTTTCCACACCCAATCCGTCTTTCTTCTTTTCCGTTTTCAATTATTGGGATTAATGGAATTATAGTGTTTTGGTTCTGTTATATATATATATATATATATATATATATATAAAATACAGATAAAATTATACGTGGTAGAACAACAAATTCTCTACAGTGTTATTTTTTTCATTTAAAAAAAAGGGAGGGGGGAGAGTATCCTAGAGTTTTATCGCGGTACGCTGTTCTATCGCGTAGCATAATTTTATGAAAAATTCTTAATGGTTTGTGAAATGCAGCGTTTTTGTTTCAGACATTAGTTTAATTGGACTTGTATTGTGCCCATGCTATGTGTTGCATTGGCAGTTGTGATAATCGTTTCTTCCTTTTTCAGGCCTCCCCCACACGAGAGCCAGTCGAAGAGGCCGCCACACCAACCCTTTCCGTCTGCCGGGGGTGGGGGTGGTGGCCATCCGAGTCCGCCCCTGGCAGGTACCCGGGGCTACCCTTACCCCCAAGACCCCGGTTCTCGATGCACTCCATCTTCAACATCCTCATATTCAGCACCCTCTCCTCATCTTGTACATCCGGGTGGCGGAGGCAGTATCTATGCTCCTGCTAACCATGTCTACAGGGATGCCCACTTTCAGGTAACTATCTTCATTTAAAAATCGGTTGTTAACACAAGACTTCCGTCTAAGCTTATTAAATATACGCATTTTTTGTTGCACTTCAGTTAAACCTATTTTAACTGAATCGGAGATAAGATCTTCCAATGCCTTAATAACGTAAGTTATTCCACAATTGCCGAAATATTACCTACGAGTATTTACCAGCTGGAATAGTACTGCTTTTAATTCAGCTTTCGTAGCTACATATTTATAAGAAATCCTTAAAATGGAATTTTAAAACTGTAGGTTTCAGGATTGGTTTTATACCCTTTCCTCGTGTATTTCGTATAACTCATGTATGAATTTTATTTGGACTAAATAAGTAAAGCTTCCTTCTACAGTGCTTTGAGAATCACTAAGAAACAATTTTTCAAAATTTGATTCCAAAGGGGGGGGGGATTTGGGTGGTAGGGTTAAATTACAGTATTTGGTTATAAACGCATCTAATGAATAACATATAACTAATATATCGTTTACAAAGAAACATAAATATTACGTTATTTATTGCACATTTTTATAACTAAGTATTATAATTGAAGAAAAATATTAATTATTCCAAGAAATCTTTAGATATGGGAGAGCTTTCTTACAATAATTTTAAAATTAAATACATTTACATTAGTAGGAATAGTCAACACGCGTTTCTGTGGTACTTTTACCACGACCAAGAACATATTAATTTTAAATAATGATATGAAATTTTTTTTTTGTATGAATAACTGTACCTCATTTGTAGACATTACGCATATAGAAAGGATTTGTTTCAAGTATACATAAATTAATGATAGAAGGTTGATTTAGTTGAAGGTTTAAGGCTGTTAGCATGGATGTTCTTAGTTGTTTTAAAATCGGCTTTAAACAGTAGGTCCCGGTCTCATTAGCCCTCGGATAGCAAAATAGTAGACCGTAGCGCTCCAAACTAAATTCGACACCTCTGCACGTAAAGCATCTTCAGCATAGAACGATATTTAGATAAGCAACAAGCATAAAAATTGAAAAAAAAAAAAAGTGTGTTCTGATTAGTATGTGGTTTTAAGTGACCAACTGTTTCTTTAAATTTATGTATACAAATGAAATGATTGCGACCAAAGCATTCAGTTTGGGTTTCATACTCTTAGTTGAAGAAGTGCTGTCATAGTACCTAAATAAATGTATTTGGATACACTGTAGTGCGGAGGTATTGAGATCCAAAACAGGAATGCTCTTTCAGCACAAATAACATATTTTGGTGACGCAGTTGATTATACAGTCCTATCAATACGAAGCACTATTGTAGACTTAGCAGCCCCGTTATTATACAACTGTCCATTTGAAAATTACTCTGGTCTGTTATAATATATAACTGTTATCGTTTGTCGTAGCAGAACACCTGCTAAAGTTCATACACAATAAAAATTCATTCTTTCATTTGTTTTTCCTATCAAATATGCATCCTAAATTTTTGTTATGCTAAATTTTACAATGCAAGTTTTATAGTGTTTTTGAAAGAATTTTTTTTTCATATTTATTTGCAAAACCAATATTTCGTAGTTTCCTCTCTCTCTTCTCTCATCCATTATTTCTTTCCCCCTTTTCTTCTCTATATTAGTTTATTTGGATGGATGTCTTGGGCTATATTTATATTGCATGTGAATATACGTACTACTCGCCATTATTTTAAATAGGAATTAGCATATAATGCAAGTTGATCTTAATCAACCAGTATAAAATACAAATCATCAATACATCGATCTTATATTAAGAAAAAATGTTGGTTGAATTATTAATTTTGGATAATCACCAGTTCTTTAGATCCTTCAGTTGTAGTATGTTTATAAACGTGTTTTTAGGGAAAAATGCAGGAAAGGAAATCGTTTTACTTTCGATTTCCACAACTTGGTATTGGTGAAGTAAGTATTGGTTGTTATGCTCGGTTGAGGTTGCAAGGAGCAACGCCAATAAAACATTGGATTAATTCTTTGAAGCTACAGCGTGATATGTAATTTAAATTTACAGAAGTGATTTATGCTGTTCGAGAATTACGTCCTATTAAGGACCCACTTACTTCATCTCTGCTGATGTAAGATTGATAGACGACTATCTGCAATTTAAACGTATGGCGTTTAATCTACTGTTAATTCTAATCGACTAATGAAATACGCATTTTAGTTTTTGTGCTCATTTGTTCAAAATTTTTAAACCGTGAAATATGCTAATAAGATTACAACTAAACTTGATCGTCTGTCCACTTAGTCGCGACATTTTGTTTTTAATGTTTTGATAACCTTGATGATGAAATTTTTTCACGTAATCAAGTCTTTAGCAAAATTTATGAAATTTTATTTTGCACATTTAATGCAACTGAAATGTAAGCCTATATGTTTCCATTTTTACAATATTAACTTTAAGTTTTAAAACCGCGTAAATGATTTTGAAATTTGATTCCAGGATACTGAATGTCTGCTTGAATAAATTTTTCATATCTTAAGTTTTAATTGAAATTTTTCTCCAACAAATATTTGTTCGATTAATTTTTTTGTGAGATTATCTGCTATTTCAATTGATTTAAGTTCCATCGTTGATAAGAGTGATATTGTTAGTTATATCATGAGATGTAATCGAGAAGGTTAGCATATTTATTACTAATATTGAATTAAACTTTAACTATGATTGGCAAGTATATACATATATTTGTGAAATTTCATATTTAATCATTACTGAACTTCGCATTTAGTTAGTTGCTAGATAACGTTTCGTGATTTCTTTGTATCATCGGGCACATACATCAATGTTTAATTAAGACTTGGTTTTGATGTTATGAGATCTAACTTTTTAATTATAAAGTGTCTTAAGAGTGGAATAGCAAATTAACATTTTTATATGCCCTTTAGTGCTCCTTATTTTCAATCCCTGAACTCTGTTCTAATCTTAATTTTATACGAAGACTATATTTTTATATTCTATTGGGGTTCTTGTTTGGAAATTCTAGTACTGAGTAAACAGTTGAAGAAATTTCTAAGTGCTTAAACTGAAGCTATCCTAATACCTAACATACTGATATTTCTTCGTTAGTTATAAACAATATTATGACAATTTTGTTGAAAATATTACCACACATCGATCGAATTTGATTAAGAGCTAGCTCTTTTTTAGCGATTGTCGAATGATAGCCGAATGGTTAGGGTGCTGACCTTCGGTACCGGAGTTCGTGGGTTCAAATCCCACAGTGGCATGTATGTTCGTAGCTGTTCTGAATCGGCTTTAAGCAGTAGGTCCCGGTCTCATTAGCCCTCGTGTTACAAAAAGTAGACCGTAGAGCTCTAAAACCAAACCAAAACTACTTTAACGATTAGCTCAGTTCTGGTGTGTTGGGCACATATGACAACGTGTGAATCTCTTCCTTTTTTCAATTTTTTTATATTTCTTCTCACCTATGCCAGCTGCTTCTTCTAAAGGACCTCTAATTTTAAAACTATCACTCATTCATACAAATTACTAATATCAGTAACTTTTGAACTTAATTCAATGTAAAATTGTTGTGATTTTTTGTAATTACGGGTGTTTGAGGATATTGATCAGTAAGGTTTGGGCTAAAAATGAAATACAAAACAAGAAATTGTATTAAAATTTGTCAGTTATTCAGTTGTTTTTAGGATTTAATTATTACAGTTTTATATGGATGGTTTAATATAATATATAGCAGCGATTTCCATCTACAAATAAAATTTTGTATCGTAAGAATTTCGTTTAGTATCCAGTTAATGAATGTTGATTTTTCATACATTTTGATATTTAATTTGATTGTAAAATTTAATTCCTGTATAAAAATTATCCGGAAGATCGTAAATATCTCGCCTTTACAAAAACGCTAGGTTTCGGTAATGTTTGTGTATGTTTTGGCACAACGTTATTATTCTGTTAATTGTAGTTTTCGGTATTTTTTCTTTTGTGATAAAGTTAGTATTGTTTTAAATATTCCTATATTGCTAAAAATTAGGTAGTAGTAAGCATAAAGGTTGTCAACTGCTTATACAGAGTGAATTCGCCTAATCAAATCGTATTCTCCGTTTTCATAGTTTTCAGAATAGTAAAAGATTAAATTCTCTGGCTGGATTAAAAAAGTATATGCCAAAGCAAATACAATAGTCTGTGCGTGACAATCCTTAAGTTCCTCTCCCCTTTAAAATGTTTCAAATGTGAAATTTGTGTCGTTTTTACGATTGCGGTTATTGTCGATTATATTTATATAAATTGTTTAAAATTATCCTAAATGGTAGTGAAATGTTTTGTTATGAATGTATACTCTTAATGATGTATAATTTATTGGAATTTGTTTCTAAAAACGAAATTAAAATTTCTTTATAAATTTTACAGGTTGATAGCAGGCAACCAACAGACAGTCATTTAGATAGGTATGCTGATCAACATGTACATGTAAGGCGTAGGTTGTCTTTACGGCCTACTCCTGATTATAATGCCGTTATGGAGCGTGAAAGGTAATTTTTGTGCTTAGTCTTATAAATTTAAAGTGTAGAAATATGTAAAGAATAAGAGGAAATAATTGCAGTATTATTTCAGTGTATTGTAATTTTTTTGGATTATGTTTAATATGTAAAGGTAATAAGATTATAATTTTAATATAGTTTTCCTACATGCACACATTTTTGTTTGGAATCATTTATTTTTTCCCTTTTACGTTAAAAGCTTTTAGTATAATAAAAGAATTTCTACAGAGTTAAAATCTCTAATACTGTACTTTCACATGAAGTAATTCCTTGTATCTATCTGCCTTATTTTTGATTACATCTTTTTCGGTTAGAAGTAATTAATATTCTTGGGTACTGAATGTTTGCCATTTTGATTTGAAAAGATGGATTGACTGTTCTAATTAGAGATTTTACATTTAAATAATATGTATACCAATAAGAAGTAAAAGGGTACTAAGTTATATTGTTAATTCTGTTTCAAATATTAAACTATAAATCAGACTTTGATTGCTGTATAAACTTAAATTTTCTATTGGTATCATATTTCTTTATAATTTGTTTTCAGGTATGTTGAAGCCTTCAGGTATCAGTATGAACCTATCAATGTTCCCTATTCAACAACTGCCATAGCTGCTCGAACATTAAAACCTCCGGTTGTGAGTGTACATACTCCATCTGAAATGGATGTTGGGCAGCCCATGAAACGACCAAGACTGGCTGTTGAACCCAAAGCACCCGTCCATCAACCTCTTTCGATAGATACTAGAAATGTGATAAAAAAAGTAAATTTTTCAATGTTTCTTATCTTAGAATATAAGTTAATTATTTATATATATACTTGAATAGCTGTGATTTTATATTACATTTTGAGGTTTTATTATTATGAACAGAATAATTAATCTGTGTTCAGGGCCTAAGATACTTTTGTGCCCAGGGCACAATCCAATTTTTGTGCCCTCCACCCCCATGCAAATTTATAGTAACAAGTTATCATAATTACAGTCATATAAAAATTAAAACATTGAATTAGCAAACATTTAAAAAATTAGCATTAAAGTAATATTTAGAATCAAAAACACCAAATTTTTATTTTAGGTAATCATTATCTGTTTAGCCATGCTAAAAATTAAGGACTTTTAAAGATCTAGGGTGACCCCCCCCCCCTTTTTTTTATTTTTACCTTGTCACACTCACAAGCTCTGTGGTGCAGAAAATAAATAATAGAATTAAAAATAATTTAAATGGATGAGATGATTTAATGGTTTGTAGTGGTACGTTGCTAATAATCTGTCTGATAAATATGCAATAACCCATAGGATAAAAAGAGCACCAGGTTTGTTGAGGGAATTAATTTTGAGGTAAATAACAGTAAAATTAAATAGGAAACAATAGAGTTCATGACAAACAAAATTACCACATACAATAATTTATTAAAACTTAACGATGGTAGCATAAGTTTTCAATCTTTCTCACCTAATATGTGTTTCAAGCACTCGACTAAATTTTCGTGCCCAGGGCATGTGCCCCAAGTGTCCATGTGATAATCAGGCCCTGTCTGTGCTTTTTGGTTAGTTTAAGTCATTTTTATATAATCTTATAGAACTATGTTAGCAATGTAAATAACTTTTCAGTTAAGTGGAATGTCTAACACTCTCTTCCCCCCCCCCAAGTCCAGAATTATTTATTTATTTATCTTTTAGTCACAGGAAAGTTTATTTTGAATAGCCTTTCTATATATTCAGAAGTATATTTAATAGTCAAATTTTCATATTTTCTCTAAAAACTATTTATTTTTAGGAGCCAGCTTATACACCTCAAGTAGAAGCAATCTCTCCTACTTTGCCATCAGAAGAAGGTCGCTGTGACTCTCCCATGAGGATACTTAAAGAAAATATTTTAAATAATATTAATCGTCTAGACAAAGAAATTAATCAAGTTGAGTCTCAAGTCTCTAAGCTTCAGAAAAAGATGGTAAGTTTATATTCCATTACTGTACATTTTACAAACTTCTAAAATTCTGTTTGAGACTTAAAATTACATTAAGTCAGTTTACTTTATTAAACTGGATTTTAGAATTTTAAGTATGAAGAATATAAAGCAAGTAAATGTGTAAATTACACGTGGCTATAATTTTATGTACAATTCGTTATTGGGACTTACAAGTATTTATTCTAGTAATTTTTTAAATGAATAGGACCTGTAATGTTATAGAACATACAAATTAGTATTTTCTTTTTACAGTCAAAAAAGAAAAATTTTTTATAATATTAAAAACTTTAGTTTCATTTGGTATGTAATAATATATATTTTTTCTTCTCTAGCATGAGCTTGAGGTAGAAGCTAGTAAACCGTCAGTTACTAAAGAAGATGTAAAAGATGTTTGCCCTGTAGAATCAAAACAAATGAGTATAGCACAAATAATCTACTCTGAAAACAGGGTAAGTTTGTATTTCCTTTTAAAAAATTCAAAAGCTATTAAATTTTATTGTACCAGTATTTAATAATTGTATTATGCATTTTGCTATTATGACAAAGATTTGTCATTGCTAGATGTTTGCATTCATGTATTATGCTTTTATCAATTTAAAATAGAAGTAAAATTTTTTATACTTTTGCTCTTGTTTTTAAAATAAGAGTATTTTCTGATTCATTCATCTAGTCATTGAACTATTTTCTACTATATTGAGAAACCTAAAATCTTTATTTTTTATTTTTTTACAAATTTTCAGATATACTTTTCTTCTAAAATTTTTTAATTTTATTTTGTTGTTTCTTTTTTAATAGAGTAAAGCTCAGGAATCCCATGCTATTCTACAAAAGTTGGGGCCTAAAGTTGAAATAGTAAGTCAAGAAATTTACCTAAAATTTAAAGTATTTTTTACTGTTTTTCATAATGGCATAGGTATTTTGTCAAGTTAGATGTATATTTATCACATATCGAAATTTGTTATATATGTGTGTGTGTGACTATATTGCTGTAGAAATTACTTAAGATTAACCTTTATTTCCAGCCTATGTATAATCAGCCTTCAGATACTGCAGTTTATCATGAAAATAAAAGAAAGTAAGTATTGTAAAAAATTTTCTAATCTGTTTTCTTTAAATCAGCCTGACTCTTTCTGATTTCTAACCTTTATTTTTGTTTCTTTTGTAGATTCCTAATCTTCAAAAGCAGATTAGTAAAATGTTTTAAGAAAAGACATAGAGAGCGAGAACTTAGGGTAAGTTTAATAATCTGCTATGGGATAAAAATATTTATTGTCCAGTCTGTTTTATACGGAATTTTAATTTAAATATTTTTCAAATTTTTATTTACTTTTGTTGTACATAGGTATAAGCACATATACTGACTTCTATAAGAAAATATTATTTGAAAATTGTCATTAGCATTTTGTACTAATGCAATTTAATTTGTTTTTATTATTTAAAAGTACTTTTTTCTTCTGACTTCTGAAAATGTTAATGTTGAAATATCATGATTACTCTGTGAAAAAATAAGAAAAAGGCTCCAAAAGTTAAAGATATTGTATGTGTGAGGGGGGGGGGAAGAAGTAGATTAAATAGTTATAACTGTTTATTTGTACTTATTTAAATAACAGTTAATTGTAACATCCTTCCTTTTCTGCATCTCATTAGTTTTTCTTTTGGTTTCTTAGGGTTAAATAATGGATCACAGTAATTAAAAAATTTTAAGTGGTTTCTAAAATTAATTTTGGATTTATTTATTAGTTGAAAAAATTAAGTAGAGTTTTAAGGTATAGTAAAAAAAAAAAATTTCCCCCTAATATGTTTTATTAATTGACATTTTAATGTTTTTTGATCTGGAGTATTTAATACAATCTGTTTGTTATACAATTTGATTTTATCTCCATAGGAAAAACACCTAACAGAATCTTACAGTAAACTTATGCAAGAATGGCTTAAGAAAATGGAAAAGAAAGAAAATAACACTGCCAAAAAGTATGTTTTTTACTTTCACTTGATTTATTTGATTTATTTTTCACTTGATTACTAGATCTTAATATTTTTCCTTATATTTTGTTTTTACTCTTCAGTCACCGGATGTAGCATTGTCAGTAGCAATATCTGTACTAAATTTTTTTATTAAGATGATTCTTTGTTGATTGAGAAAGCAAACAATGTGGAAGAAAAATTTATTTGTATTTGTGACAAAAAATAGGAAAGAAAATCTTACCTCAAATTTAAAGTATAACAAATAAACAGGAAAATAAAGAAACATGCAAAAATTTCTCCAAATTAGCTAAAAGTTACCAAATCTGGAATGCATTCAAGTAGGGGCATGTAATACATCTGTACCCTGCAATTTAATTATATTTGTTTGAATTAAGTTGCAAGATGTTTCAATTGTATTGTTTCTTCAATATGTAAAAATTGCCTCCCCCCACACAAAAAAAGTTGAATCCACTTCCTATGAAAAAAAAAAAAAAAAAAAAAAAAAAAGAGTAGGAAGACATTTGTATAAGGAACTCAATTTCCATTAGATATGCACATATGTTAGAAAGTTAATTTTATAAATAATGCAGTTGTAATACCCCCAGGTTTACTTCTCATTTAAGTTATTTCTTGTGTTTCTGTGTTAGTTACAACATTATGCTTTCATTTTAGGGCTAAGGACCTGAAACTCAGGGAGTTTTTCGAAAAACAATTTCCTGAATTGAAGAAACAGAGAGAAGATAAAGAAAGGATATCCAGGGTGAGCCAAAGGATACGAAGTGATGCTGAGTGGGAGGAGATAATAGATGGACTCCAGGAACAAGAGGTAAATTCTCCATTTTATGTATGAAAAATTTTTGGCACTAATTAACTACAACGAGTTTTTAAAAATAAGAGTTCCACGTTTGAAAATTACCATCTATTAATTTAATCATGTAGCAGTTATTGGGCATTTATAACTCTGAAATAATGTTATCTTGTTTTTGCTGAAAATTGCTACTATTGTAATGTTTGTCTGACATCTTAGAAGTTTAAAGGAAAGGAAAGTAATACGTATGCTTTCATTAAAAAATTATTTAATGTACATTAATCTGTTATCATATAATGATGCTCTGGGATTGTCATTCATTCCATGTGCCACTGTAGATTTTACAAGTCTACTTCGTTAAGAGTTGTTTTTGGCAAATGCTGTGCAGTATTACTAGATTACTCAATTGCTTCAATCGTGTGTGAATTCTTTTTTTAAATAATTAAGATTCCCATCTTTTCAATAGTACACAAAGTTGTATTCAGTAAATTAGAAAGTAGCACATTAAAAGCAGTATTCAATATAGCAGTAATCTTGTACAGTGAATGACATACTAGACAATATTTGAAACTCCTTCTCAAATATAACAACAAATAACATAAACAACAATAGTTTGAGTCAATTAAATATTATATAACAATCTAAATTTCAAGATAAAATGTTCTCTTTTTCAGCTTGTTCATAACTGTTTTGTTGAACTAAATGAAATGCTTTACATATTTTTTTTCATCCATCAAATTCCAGTTTATTTGTTTGGCTAGGAGTTAAATTTATTTTCAAGTTACCAAAACAACTCTGAGATATAAAAATAGTGTTCTAGTTTTTCTGAAATTTTGTAATTTTTCTGAAGTATGTAACCTTACTCTTTATTTGCTGTAAAACTTTATCATTTGGATAATTTATTAGTGTTCTATTTATTTTATTAAATATTTAACATTAAGTATATTTTTTCTTAAATTTACTTCAGTAGATATTAGGTTTATTTTCTTAGTGAATTTTATTTTATTGTAGGCTTTTTTGAGTTATAATATAAAATTTTTAATAAAGAAATTTTTATTTTTCCATTAAATGTTTTTAAAAGAATTTGATATGAATCTCAGCAAAAGTTTATTAATTTGAAAAATGGTATTTTTAATTTTCAGCTTGAAGAAAAGAAAATGAGAAGCTATGCTGTGATACCCCCTATTTTATTAGATAGTCGTCAAAGGAGACTTTGGTATGTAAATAAAAATGGTTTGGTGGAAGATCTTAGTCAGGAGTACAAAGAAAAACAAATGCTTAATATATGGACTGATCACGAGAAAGATGTTTTTCGGGAAAAATACCTCCAGCATCCGAAGAATTTTGCTTTAATAGCTTCTTGTATACCAAGGAAGGTATGTATTCAATAGTTTACAAAGCTGTAATTTAGTTTAATATTGCTTGTAAAATTTGCACAAGATTAAAAGGTTTCACTGAAATTGAATATATTGTAATTGTGTTTAGAATTTCTTTGAGAGAGATTCTACTTGTAAATCTTGTTTTATAAATGATTTGTATTATAGTTTAAAATGCTTTTTATCCAATTTTTAGAGTGTAGCAGATTGTGTCCAGTATTATTACTTATCTAAAAAGGGTGAAAATTATAAGCAAATGTTAAGGAAACATAGTGTAAGAAAAAGAACAAGAGCTCTTGTAAAACCTCCTAATCAACAACAGTCTCAGGTAATTTTCTTACTCGGTCTTTAATTGTTTTTGATAACGTAAATGTCCTAATTTTTGTCTACTGTCAGTACATATTTGTATTCATTTTTACATTTATAGCTAAATTATTCTAAAGAATTTTTTTTATTTTAAACTGAAAAATAGTATTTGTAGACATAATGTGGTATGAACCTCTCAGAATGTTTGGAATCTGGCTATTAAGTCCCATTAATGATCCAAAGTCTAATAAAAGTATGCTATTGTTATTGAAGATTTTTTTTCCTCATTTGATATATAATACAGTAGGGTACAAACCTTAAACAATTTCTTTATTAAAGTAACCAGAATATTAGAACAAATCAAGGGATGTTATTTATGTAGGCCAGTTTTTATCTCATTCATGCGTGTATATATGGGGGGGGGAGGGTTACAGATTTTCTCAGGATGACTCTGAATAATTAGTTTTATAGAACCTAATTGTATTAGTAAGCATAATTTATACTAAATTATGTAACATATGCATGTATAAATAATAAAGTAAAGTTATAAAATTAAAAAAAAAAATTACTTAAGCTTGGTGCTTTTTTTGGGGGGAAATTGTATTTTCTAACCTCTTTGTTTTTTTAAATGTTTAGACTTCTGGTGTAACAACAAGACAGCAAGAAGATGCTAAAGCTTCAGCTCTTGCAGCTGCTTCGTCAAACATTGAAAATCAAACGTCTACTGAAAATAGCTCAACAACTGCTACAGTAACAAGTACAAATACCTCTACAACAAATTCTACACCACCTACCACCTCAGGGGATGTTACATCTACATTTGATGCTGCACGTTCTGCAACTGAAGGAAAAGAGTCAGCAAAAATCCAACTGCCAAACAATATTAGGTGTGTAAAATTATAATCTTAACTTTTTGCAAATACATTATTTACAGTTTATTTACTTTTACCACTACTTAATGAATTTAAAATATTTAATGGCTTATTTTGCATGATGCTTCTTTTTCCTGTTTTGAATTATTTTGTTTGGACAACAGTAGGACTAGGACTTTCATTTCAAGACATAATTTAAGAAAAATTTTGCAACTGAAACATAATTGTCTATTAATCATTACAGGAAAAAGAAAGAAGCTGTTCAAAAAGCAGAAGGGAAGGATGATGGTCGAAGTGACAGTGATACTGCTAGTGAACATCAAAGTAAGTTATTTTCATTTGATTCTCTTATTCCTCCTTCTTTTTTTTAACCCATCAACAATTCAGATAATTTCTGCTGACTACAACATATTGTTAGCGTTGGAGTAAAACAAAATACGAAATTAAAACAAATTAATATTACAAGTCTTCTTTAGTGATGAACTGTCAGTTTAAACATTTTCAAAGAAACAAAAATAAAAACCTCACATTTTTTGGTAAGAGCTAAAAAGTAAATTTATGCAAAAAGCTTGAAAAACCGTAAAATGTTGAACCAAATGACAAAGCTATAAATAATAGCAGGTACTTGAAATTTTGGGAGCTTATTCATAGGATTGCTGTTTACCTTCATTAAAAATGAATTAATGTTTCAAGATAAGATAAAAATTCTACAAACTATTTTTTGACTGTTTTTAAATCA
Source organism: Pardosa pseudoannulata (assembly GCA_032207245.1). Taxonomy (NCBI): domain Eukaryota; kingdom Metazoa; phylum Arthropoda; class Arachnida; order Araneae; family Lycosidae; genus Pardosa; species Pardosa pseudoannulata. The sequence goes on along the minus strand of CM063506.1, from coordinate 61,658,073 downwards.
GGATGCTGGGCATTAATAGATTAAACACCTAGTCATTGTTACAGTGTAGCTTTTAAGTTCTTAATTTTGACATGAACAGTATTAATTGCTGAATTTAGTACTTTAAGAAATATACAATTTTGTGCATATTTGAAAAATGAACAGCTTTAGTATGAGGTGGCCTGTTCAAAACTCTGTCCTTAGAAATCTCTGTTTTTGGTTTCTCCTAAAATTTTCCTAAAAATCTTTGATTTACATGTGTATTTGCCACATATGAGTGAAATTATTGATATTAACTTTGAAATACTCTTCAAACTCTAATTTCATGCTCTGCAATTCTTAAATTACAAATTAAAACTTAAGTCTATCCTGGATTCCCTAGTGATATTTTTATGAGTGATTTTTATAGTGACTTATTTTGGTCACTAGTATAAATGAACTCTACCCAATTTGAATTTCTACGTTTACTGTAAATGCTGTAATCCCATTTTTTTTAAAGTTTTTAGATATTTATCGGAATGTGTTGATGTGTCTTAGAAATAACTGCAATTTTTTGTGTGATAGTTTTAAACTTCAGAATTTAAATGTTTAAAATTTTTTTAAAATTTTTTGATTTTAAGTTTCTAACTTTTTTAAAGAGGGACAGAAAATATTTCTGACTTGATAAAGAATATTTTGTTAGTAATGAAAGAATTTTATCTGTGTTCAGAATTTGGTTTTACTATTATTATTATTATTATATTTTCAAAAATTGAATTTGTGAAATGATTATATTAATCACATTATGAATAATTTGAATTTTTTAAATTTTTGTATTGATAGATAGCTTTTAGTATTTTTGAAGTAGGATCATAACTTTTCTTGAAGTATATTGTGATAATTGTTAGTAGCTTACTTTTATCAAAATTTTCTGACTTGTGAAATTCATAATTTTGTTTATTTTTTAATCTCAAAATTAATAATGAACATAAAATGAGAATTGATTCTATATTATTAAACTGAAAATAATTTTGTCTAAATTTTAAAATTTATCTTTATCTTTTTTTTTTTTTTTTTTTTTTTTTTTTAAATTTACAATGTCAAAATTGCATTCTTCCCATTTTTATGTTGCTGTAATAATTCTTAATAAAATTTTAAATTGAGTGGCAAAATTTTTGCTTCTTATTCCTTGTTTTAAAAATTGTTTATTACTTTAGATGAAAACAGTGCCTCTCAACCTTGTGCTGTTTGTAAAATGGAGTTAGATAATTTCAATCAGTCAAGACCTTTAACTAAGTCAAATTGTGGTATGTTTGGTCTCAAAGAATCTGATTTAGTTGGTGATATGCGGGTTTGTGCCTCTTGTCGTTTCAAGTCTGTGAGAAAGAGGTATGTTTATTTATATTCTGTATTAATAATAAATAGACAAGTTGAAAAAAAAAATTTAAGCAGTTCTTGTAATGTTGTTATGTTGGAATTTTAAAGGTAGAGTAAATCTAAAGCAACTTTTATAACTGTTTAGATGGGATTGAAGCCATCTCTGTTAAAGCAATGGCTAAGGTAGTTTTTATTTACTATTAACGCTAGAAGAAATGCTGTAACATTTATATGTTTAAAACTTAAGCTTTCAAGAGGTGTAACATTTCTATCAATATGGTTCTTACACATGATTGAATATTTTAAAAAATTTTCTTGTTTAAAACAGCATTCATACCACTTTGAACTGTTGGCATTCTGTTAGCTCCGGAGTATTACATTTTGGTATAAGTACTTGTAGATGTATTTGGTTTGGAGCACTGTGATCTACTTTATTTTGCTACAACTTGAAGAGCTAATGAAACTTTGACCTACTGCTTTAAGCTGATTTCGAATGGCTACAAACATCCATTTCAGGAGCGGGATTCTAAACCATAGAATTGCACTCCTGGAATATAGTAACTCCACTACCTAACGATAACACTCTATCTTTGGGCCAAGCACTTGTTGGATAGTTTTTATGTAAAGAAGGGAAGAGAAATTTTTGTTAAATGGCATAGAAACCATACTGCTAGTTTTAAGCTTAGAGTAATTTCCTGTACAGAACAAATTGGAAATAGGGCAACAGTTCTTGAGTCACAATTTTGTGATTATCTTGTTTTATGGTGATGCCATGTACAATTTGATTTACTGTGGTGTTTTACCATGATGCAGCATTTTTGTGTAATTTTTCTTGAGTACAGTGTTTATGCTGCTAGCTTCTTATCTAGAAATTACAGTAGTATGTATTAGCATTAACAACGTGTTACACGCAAGTGTTCTCCCGATACTTGTGGGCTCATCTATTAAATACTTCTTATATACTGAAAAATACATTTCTTCATAAATTACTTTGGGATCCAAATTATTAAGCTGTTTTATTTGCTTTTAATTCAGTAATACTATGATGGTTTGAGTTGTAGACGTGACATTTAATCAAAAAAGTGGTTTGAATGTCACACGTAGTATTAGACAAAGATGTGTAGCATCCATTGGGTACAATAGATGAAAATAAAAATAAATCTGAATTATCAATGTATTGAATTATTAATGTATTTTAATTATTTTATGTCCTTTAAAAAACATGTCAACATTATTTTATAATTTAATTAATATTACACTGTAAAAGTTTGGTCTAAAAAGAAAGAAAAAAAATTCTGTTCTTATCATATTTACATGTCAATCCCTTATACTATAGGTGCCCAATACCTACCTGTAAAACTCCCCGCCGTAAAGTTAAAAGGTTAAGACCATTACCTGGAAAATTTGCTGAGTTATCAAAAGAAGCAAAAGATGCCATTATTGCAGAAATTCGTAAGTTAAATTTTATACCCCTTATTCTAACATTTGTCCATTGCATTTAGATTGTTATTAATACTTTTTTTTTTTTTTTTTTTTAAATGTAGAAATTCCAGCAGATGTTAACAAGTGCTGTTCAGCTTGCTTCAACAGAATTGTGAGGAAGTTAGAGAATAGCACATCTGCTGATGGAGGTATGTAATGCTTAAGTAAAAAAAGAAAAAAAAATATATATCCTTTTATTTTATTGAAAAGGGATGTAAAGAAATTAGAAATTCTGTGAGCTAGTAAGTAAATTTCTACATTTTTCTGTTCTCCAGAAACCCCAGAAAACTCTAGATGGACTGAAGAGGAAATGGAAGTTGCTAAGCAAGGACTTCGACAACATGGCTCTGATTGGGATGCAATAGCTTCTATGGTTGGCTCTAAAAATAAGGAGCAGTGCAGAAATTTTTACTTTAATTATAAACGTAAATTAGGCTTGGAAGAAATTCTTCAAGAGTATAAAAAGGTGATTTTTTTAAATTTTAAATTTGAGATGACTATGTATATGCATTTTATTATCATAATTATAAATTAGCTATTTTAAAAACATGAGTTGTTTTAAATTCATTCTATGTTTGGTTGTTTTTTGCCTATATATATGTCTTAATGCTTGTCATTAATGCTTGTTTTTCGTGAGAATCTCCCAAATTTTTATTTATAATGCATTGTATAAATTAAAATGCATTAAGAATAATAGGTATCATTTTCTGTATAATTTCTCTTTTTTAAAAATCTCTGGACTCTACAGAAAATAAAATTTTAATGTTTTCAACTCTTGTCAAATGTTTGCAAAACTGCAGTGAATTTTTCTGAGTATTGAATTGTAATTGTAAGGAATTATTCATCTCCAACATATGTATAACTGTTATATTTTCCCCATTAAATATAGTTAGTAGAATGTGAAGTTGCTTGTTGTATTTGACTCTATAGGGATAAACTACAGAATTCAATTTTGCTTATAGGTCACTTAATCTTTCTCTAATACATTTAAATTGTCAGTGTAGAAGGGAATTTTATCCTTTATGAAAATATTTCATCTAAGTGTATATTTTGATGTTTCTTTTAGCATCTTTTAATCATTTGTGTTGCATTTTTTTCTTTACTGTTATGAAAATAGTCATTTCATTTTTTTTTTCTTATTATAGTCTCAAGGTGATAAAGAAGGTAATCAACAAGATAACAAACCACCCCCAATGGTCACAGATGAAGAAGAAAGTGGCGAAACTACATCCAGCTGTGATGAGGATGATCGTGCTGATCGGTGCAGTAGTGATACAGCTAGTGCACCCAGTCCTGTAGATAAAATTTTAACTGAAGGTAAGCTTAAGCTATTTGTAGATAAGCTTCTGAAATCTAGACATACAGAAACAACTAGCATAATGTGCATTGTGTTGGAAAATATTTTTACCTAGTTTTCTTTAAAACTAAGCATAGAAGTTATATCAAGTGTTTATTATTATTCATAATGTATTCTTCCTTTAAAATTCCTAGAATTATTTATTAAAGCAGCATCTGAATATAAAAATTTTAATGTCTAAGTTGGGCTTGAAGTTTGAAAAATGATATGGTGCATAAAATTGTTTTAGAATATTAATTATAGCAAACATAAGCACTATCGAGTAAACTACTGTTTAAAATTTTTAGAAATTATCTGTTGATTATTAGAAATTTTTATTGGATCTAATGATTTTTTTGTACTGTTACTGATACATAAAATTTTCTATTGATTATAGGGTTAGCATTTACTGTTAATTTAAAAGTTGTGACTTCACTCTTTTGTCTGAATGAATTTTAGACCTGTGATACTACATTAAAAAATGTATTAGTAGGAAATCATCATTGCTAATGTGTTTAAATTATATATAATCAATTCTTGTTGATTAAAAGTCAATGTTGATTTTTCTTAATTTTTTTTTAGATAAAAGTGAAAATCAGCGACCACCTGAAATTACTGAATCAAATCAGTCTGCTCTTGTAACACCTGAAGACCCGAGAGCTAGAAATATTTCTCAGCTTGAAACTAGTCCAAAATGTCCTCCTGATTATGATAGTAGTGCCACTGTAAGTGCTGATGAAGGTCAAAATGTGGCTGATGGTGATGGTCGAGAATCTTCTCCACGTGTTGTTCATTCTACATCACATAGCTCAGGGAAAATACCTATTGGGAATGAGCCTCCCCGTAAACCTTTCCAAAGTCCTTTACCTTTATCTAAAGATATTGAAAACAGAGCTCCTGAAACATCAATACCAATTGTTAAAACCTTACTTCAAGATCCCAAAATTGGAGCAGCACAGCCTGATTGTCCATCATATATTCAGCCAAGTAAACCTGGGAAAGAAGAACCAACCTGTGTTCGTGATCTTATATATCAAGCAATTGAAATGAGTCTGCAATGGCCTGTGAAAGCTGGCAGAAACAGTAGTCCTATTCCATCAGCTGTTCCGCTTGCTCTCAAATCAGAGCCAGATGTTCCTCTTATAGAGCCGAAGAAAGAGCCTGATAGTATGAGCACACCAATTCCACCTACTGCTCACAGTGGTTCACGGCATCCATCATTGTCAAGTTCAATTCATCAGATCTTGTCACCAAAAAGAATATGAAAGTCTGTCAAGTTATTCTTCAAAAAAAAGTAATCAACTCTAGATTTTCAAAATTAGTTTTTATTAATTCATCTGTATTCATATTTTATTTGTAGATAAAGAGGAAAAATTATTTTGTTGAGAGAGAGAATCATATTAAACATCTTTTGATACAAGCACTGTACCAAAAATGCTGCTATTTAAAATGTTGTTTAGTGTTGCATCTAAACCATCTCAAATGTCTCCTAAAATGCCATTCAAAGAAAGATTAGTCTAAATATTGTCAATAACGCATAAAATATTTAATAAATCAACAGTAATTGTTACAAAATCTTATTTTAAGGATAATTAAGATATTTTAATAATTTAAGTAAATAATGAGTGAAATAAGATTTTGGTAAATAACATTAATTAATGATGACTCAGTGAAACGTCTTCCTTCTGGTAGACCAGAAACATTTGCTCAATTAACTGATGGTTTGGTTCGACAAGCTGTGCCTGCATTGTATGATCCTAGTGTAATGGAATATTACAGACAAGTTGCACCCAATAAACAGCCATATTCATTTACACCTGGTTATGCTCCTTATCCAGCAAATGTGAATCAACGTCCACCATATGCAAATGAGTCGCAACTTAGCTCGAATCAAATTATGGTTGACTTTAACACTGCTAAACAAATGCCTTTAAGAAGAGTAGGAAATACTCCATCTGAGAAAGAAATAAAAGTTTCTCCTAGGGGTTCAGAATCAAGTCCAGCAGCTATTGTACCACAGGAAAATCATCTTCATTCTATATATCCTCCTACAAATTATCAAGGAGGCAATGCATCCCACTACAGTAATCATGTTCCTGCTGGTTATCAATCTGTTGACTCAAGATATATGCATCATAGATCTCCAAATGCTCAAATTGATAGGACTCGCAGCCCATCTGGGGTAGAATCTCCTCTTGGCAGTGGTAATTATGGTCAGATGCCTGGAAAGCACAGTCCTAGCCTTTCTATACCATCTGGGCGTCAGAATGTTATTCACCGAAGCATTACCTGGGGTACAGCTAAACCATCTGTGATACAAGCTCCTCAATCAGCCTCACCTCGCACATCTGATATGAGAAGTGAAGCTGTGAGTCCTGCTAATATTCGCAAATCTACTTCATCTCCACGACAGCCTCAGCCATTATTGTATCCCTCAGTTCCACCATCTGGACATGATGCTTTTAACACCCTAGTTAATGCAGCTGTTGCACAACCAAGTCTTGTAGTACCCAAAGATGGGAAAGGCTCTCCTTCTACCACAATGCATATGAGACAAGATGTGAAATCACCAAGGGATAGACCTGTTGTTGAAGGGTTGGAGAAAACATTAATTGATATGCATCAACGTCCAAGATCTTACACAGATTCTAGTCATAATTTGGCTACCCATGATCGTATTCGAAATAGTGAAGGAAATTCCTCTGAACCTACTCAACATGTCAATGATACTCGATATTCATCCTCTACTCCTGGATCATACGATTTATCCAGAGAGCATCATAGATTGTCTGATAAACAAATGTTAATAAATGAACAATCATCAAGTTTACGCCTGGGTAACATGAGAGAACCATTCTCTCGTGAACAATTTGAACGTCAGATGAGACAAACAACTAGTGTTAGTATTCCAAGGGATCGTGCATATGAAAAGAAAGAAGAACGATCTAGATCAGGTTCTTCAGAAAATCCAACATCTAATTATCCTCCTATGTCACAGCAATCTGAATTAGATAATGAAGCATCTAAAATATTTTCTCAATCTTTTCAAAAAGATGCATCAAGTACATCTCCACGGGGTTTTACTGCTGCTAATTTAATTGATGCCATAATCACAAGACAGATAAATCAGAATGTTGAAACCCCAGCATCTAAAAGTTCTTCTGTGGATTTATTCAATCAGTATAATGCATCTTATGATGGTAATAAAACTCCTCCAAAATCTAGTTCTGGTAACAGTAAAAATTCTAGAACTGAAGTTGTAACACTTGATGATGAACCTGAGGGAGAAAAAGGTTCTGCATGGGCCGAGAGACCTAGTTCTCATGGTCGATCACCCCCTGTACCATCTAATAATCCACACAATTCTGGAGCTGGAATGCCTACAGGTTATTCTGTAGATAAAATATATACCTTGAGTGAGCATATTGCTGCCATTATTTCAAAAGATTATTGTACTTCAGAAGTAACTCAAACTCAACCTCTTTTTAGTAGTAGCCAGTCATCTGCAAATACATCCGTTTCTTCATCATCTAGAACTCCTTCTTATGGTACCAGTGGATCTCATAGTTCTAATAACAAACCACTTGAAGGAATAGCTGCTGCATTACCACCTGAAGTTGTTCTTGTGAATTCAAATGTTCCTCATGGCATTCCAGACCATAGTCCTCAGAATTGTCCAGGTAATGGGTGCTCATATCATACACATAGCTGGAAATTGAGGAGAGCACTTCAACAAGATCGAGAAAGGGAGCACAGGTCTCCAGGTTTAAATGAATCTGTACACAAACGACCATCCTCTAATCAAAGTTCTGATGCAGCTGCTTCGCAAGAAGAGAGACAGATAATTCGGGTTGCTCAGACCTCATCTCCCTCTTCCCAAGCTTCTGGTCGTGTCACTCCTCCTTTAGCACCATATGCTGTTGAACCTATATCCCCTCCTAGTCAAGTTAATGAAAACAGTGAAAGTAATGGTAGAAATGCATCATCACATAACACAGCCGGTGCTCAATTACCTGCTTGGGCTAACAATCCTAGCATAACAGGAATCCTTACTGCTCGGTATATTCATCAGGATTATCCTGAGGGTATTCCTCCTCCATCCATTGCACACTATCCCTTGCCTTCGTCAAAGCCCAATATTCCCGGAAGTTCCAGTAGACCAGCTCATCAACAGCAAATGGGATTATCACCCTTAGATTATGTTAAAAACCGAATTGAAGAAGTCATGAGGACTGCTACTGATGATGAACCTGAATCATCCGAGTCTCGTCGACCTCAGTCTGCAATGAGCCATTCTGAGGAGAGAGAACATCAGATACAACACATGTATCGCTTACAACAAAATGCTGAAGTTCCATCTGAAAGGCCTTGTAGTACAGGAAATGGGCCTCCTTTATTACAAGGACAGCGTTACAGTCCAGCTGTGTCTCGTTACAGTCCTGTGCCACCCCGACCGTCTAGTGCTGTAGAACGAGTACCCAGTCGCAATTCTACCCCTGGTGATTTATCTCGTCAACACAAAAGAGGATCTGAAGGCCACCTAGTTACAAGTGAATGGCGAGAAGGACAAAATGCTTCTAGAGCTAGTTCTCGTTCAGTGTCTCCCAGTATAGACAATCTGGATGGTGTTAGTCGAAAAAAGACTCGTTCTGAAGGCACTTTCATCCCTGAAAGCACAACAGACCGAGCCCCTGTTCTGTTGCCTCAAAATTCCATCAGTGTGCACCGTTCAGGCTCTATGTCTGAAGCACCTCGCCTCAGCTCAAGCAATCAAAGTGCTCAGGTTCTAGATTGTCAAAGTGCTTCCAAGGGCATTGTGTCTCCTCGAACTGAAACTTACCTCCAGCCCTCTCAAACTGATGGTGACTGTTACAATAAATTTCGTGTTGGTGACTCTAGACCTGAAAGCCAATGGGGCTTAGTAAATAATCATTGTCGGACTTCTGATGCTGAGCCGCTGGGACGGCTTTCTGAACCTATTAACATTGGTGCTGCTTCATCTACAACTGTAGAAACATATTCACCTTCTAGTAGAAATGACATTCCTTCATCCAAGAACTCAGATCGTAGTGATTCTGGAACTAGACATAGTCCAGTAACTAGCTCTGGTGCAGGTTCCCAGGAACCTAGCAGGAACAGTCCCAGTGCATCCTCTCAGGGTCAGAGAAGTGCTTCGTCAACTCCTATTGGTGTGAGTGCTTCACCTAGCTCAGGTCACTATTCTCCATTTGGAGCATCTAATGGAAGTGTCAGCAGCAGTACAAATACAATGTTTTCTTCTGCTGCATCACTTCCTCAACCTTCCAGCTCCCATTATTCCACTTTCTCTGCCATGGGTAATACCATTGCTTATCCATTTTCAGCATTATCCATGCGCTCATTAGCTGCCTCTTCAACACTTAGTTCAACTCTTGTTACAAACAGTTCGCCCTCTGTGACTAGTTCTCGCATTTCCCCAATGCCAGCTAGTAACTCCAGAAACTCTCCTTCACCTCTCTCAAGAAACAACCAACCTCCCCCTCTATTATCTTCTCAATATGAACCTCTGTCGGATGAGGACTGAAATAGCAGGGAAATTTTATTTGGCTGTTCATGCTCCTGCTTCTACTTAGCCCTCTGCATTCCAAAGTTGTTCAAAATGTGGTATGTGAACCTGGCTACAGCACTCATTCACTATTCATAGCAAGAGGTTTTAGACTCTGACATGAAAAATTATCCAAGCTGTGTTATTGCTCATTGTAACCTCTTTGTAAATTTTGTTCATTTTTATTTCTTACTGTGATTACCTCATGGAAAGATTACAAATTCCAAATTTATGGTGTTAGGTGTTGATTTAATGACACTGCCTCACTAATTATAGAAGGGTGGATAAGTCAGTTATAATATTTTTGATGAATAAACTTGTAATTGATATGTCATATCTGTATCTTACAAAGTATAAAATCCCAAGTAGTGAATTAACTGTGGGTTCTTAAAAGTTTTATGTTTGTATTTAGATTTAAATTTTAAATTGAATTTTTTATTAAATTTGAAATAAGATGTTTTAAATTCTTTTCTTGCCATTCATTGTCATGTGACATATTTGGCACTTCTAGTCTTGTGGATTTAAGTATGAAATCAATTTGAACTGGTTGTAACAAAAAAAGAAAAAAAAACCTCCAACACACTCCTAAAAGTGTATAGGGTAAGCAGCTGCCCCTGTCTCTTAGCTCAATGTGAACTGGGGCAATTCACTCCACATGCAAACAGCCGGTGTTCAGTGCCTTGGTCTGCTGCAGGGTACTCCAATTCATCCTAACAGACACTGTAGTTGTCACTGTCTTTTCTGGAAAAGAATGTACACACACACAACACACACTCACCCAGTGTTTCTGCCAGCATGTATGTCCATCTTATTGCCTCTAGCAGTGTCATGCCGGCATGTCCAAAAAAAATAGTGTAATGTTATTTCAGAGGGAGGTGATTTCTGTTTCTTTTTTTTTATGTATGTGCTCCAATTTGTGGCACACCAGCTATTGTGGAATATTTTGCAGCAAATTAATTTGAAATAAAATTATATATTTGTGTATTATGTACATACCATTATGTGTGTGTGTGAAAATTGTGTGCAAATGTTATGGGGACAGTTAAATTCATGTAATATTTCTTTTCGGATATGTCACGAAAATAATCATAAAAAAAAAAAAAAAATTCTGCATTTGCAGGCAAGTGCAATAAAAGTACTCAATTGTTGCTTTCTGGATTCACTTAAATTAGTTACACAAAAGCTAACCGTTTTTTTCCTAAATGTTTGATCGAAACTTTTAGATTTCCAATATTTTGATAATTAATACAATCTCATTCACAGTAATTTATATTTGCAGTTCAGTTATTGTGTTTGGGTGGAATAATTTAAAAATTTGTTGCTGTTAGAGAGGTTAGTGTAATATAATTTCAATTGATAATTGAGATATAAATAGCAAGTTAATAATACATATAATTTTAAAGCAGTGAGAATGTTTCCTCCCCCAATATCAAATAAATCCCATTAAATTAATTTTAACCTATTGAGTTGGAGTGTAATTTTACTCTGTTTTTTGTTAATACTTTGTCTACTTGTAATTTTGATAAGAATCGGTACTTCTCATCAACTTTTGTTTTTGCCCTGAGAAATAAAATTGTTCAATTGTTCATAATTATAAATTCATTTGCCTGAGTTTTTTTGAATGTATGAGAATTAGTTAGCAAAAACCAAAAATTGTGTTCATATATTATTTTTTAAATTCTTTGGAAATAAGGTTGTACATAATGCACAATCTTTTCAATTGGTTTGAGCTAACAGTATGCAATTATTTTATAGAAGGTCTTAATGTTCCTGATTAAGTTAATATGTTACCCGGTGTCCATTATGTATTGATATTTTTTTAACTGAAAATCTGGTCTGTACATTTAGTAGATGTATTGACTTAGTACTGGGACAAAATGCGATGAATGAATGAATAAACAAACATATATATATATATAAATATATATAAGGCTTTAAAAGCAATAGTAGCACAAATATGAGGCTTATTTATAGTATTTCATATTGTAAATATTGTGTTGTATATAGGTTTCACTTTCAAGAATCAATGTGCAATATATATAATAAAAGATGCATAAGAACTGAAAAATTTCAACTACATACATTCCATTATGCTGTAACATTTGTTATAGATTTTTCTGTTCAAACTGGCAAAAGAAAAAAAAAAAAAAACTTTCATAGTATTGTGTTATAGAACTGTTTTTACGTGATAAATGTTATTATGTTTCATAAAATGTATAAGTTGTTGGTGTGCCACATTTGTAAGATGATGTAAATAAATTTTAGTGATATTTTGAGGGCTGATTTTAAAATTCAGTGTCTAGTTTTTGAAAACAACTTGGAAGTGTAGAGTTTTTGAAAATAAAACTTCTGTTGCTTCTGTAAATTATAAAAAAAAAAGAAAAAAAAACCAAAAAACAAATTTCAAATCTGTATGTGTATATTTTTTTTCTCTCTTTGAAGCAGCCTGAAATTATGTTGAATGTTTTGTCAATTGTAACGGGTTAATGGGTGATGAAACTGTATAGATAATGCTCCTTTATTTGAAAGAGGAAAATTATATCCAATTTTTTTTGGATTGTAAAAGATGTATATAGCATTGCGGTTTCTTCAATAAAAGGGACTGCATTTTTCATGTGGTAAAGACTATTTCTTCACACACATTCAAGGAATTAAGAGGAAACATGTATCATATCAATGTTGAATGTTTGTACCTAAGCTGGCTGTAGTATTGAGAAACCTGTTACTTTTTTGTTGGCAAATTAAAACGAAATCTTGTTGAAACAAAGGATTGATGTTTTCTCTACCCAAAAATAAGAAGAAAAAAAAGCACCAATACACAATTTCTCTTGATTCTTTAAAAGTTCATTGAGTATTTCTTTTTAGAAATAACTAAATTTCAATAATGACTATTGGACATGTTTCTTAGCATTAATATCCAAAGAGAAAGAAAAATTGGCATTTTAAAAATTTATTTTTCAAGAAATTTCAAATTTTAGTGAAATTAATGAATGGTAACTGTTTATATTTTCTTCTCAAACTAATTAAAAAGATTAGAATAAAATAAAATCATTTGAAACATCTATATTTAGACAAGGTTATTAAATATTTCAAATAAGCTAAATTTTTAATAATAAATTTTAAAATCTATTTTATATAAATTTCAAATAAATTTACATTCAAAATTTACTACATTTATGTACTAAAAATAACAATATATTCATAAACAACTATATAGATTACATAAATTATCTATTTATAAAGTGATTATATAAAGATATATATATATATATATATATATATATATATATATATATATATATATATATATATATATATATATATATATATATATATATATATATAATTGTAGAATGCAAAAGATTTTGCTATATGATGCATAAATTTAAAAACTATATAACTTATTTTCAAAATTATATTTTTGAAATATATGAAATAGGATGAATAAAAAAATTAATTTTGGATCAGTAATCAATTCTGGAATACTTCTAGATCTTTTGCAATATTTAATCTTGGGATTTTGCAACATATTCAAACATTAAATTTGGATATAAAAATATTTTAAAAATCTGATTTTAAATTTGCTACAGAAATAAACTTTTAGAGAAGAAATCAAACATAAAATGCATTTACATATACTATGTTTCTCAGCCTACCCAACAAAAATGTAAACATATGATTTAGCTAGGAAATGCTGGGGCAGATGGTCAAAGGGTTTTTGGCAACTGTTTTATTCCATAATAAATTGCTACCTGATAGAAATATAAATATTAAGTAATGTGAAACATTACTAAGCTATATTTTGAAGAAGTTTGCTTCTATTTGAAAACAGAGTGAACTTTTATTTCCCCCAGTCTTGTCCAACAAATTATGACTTTTACTGGAGTTTGAGTTTGCTACAATGCCAAAAAAATTACTCATTTTTTTTTCTGTGTATTGAAACAACAAAATATGTAGTTTATAATACAGAAAGAATTTATTATATTTAATTTGAATCATTTAAGATTTTAAGCTACTGTAAATTTAGAATTTTTAAGGAACTTTTACATTTAGTTTTATCCAAAATATGTTTTACATTAGATTTCCCATTGGTGCAGACTTCAAAAGCACCCCAAAAGAATAAAGAATGTGTAAAATTATGCAATGTGTGGTTTCAACATGAAACCCATGAGTGCTAAAGGATTATATTCTTTTAATAATTTCCTTCCAAAATTTATTAGAAAGAAAAAATTTTAATTCTTCTTTCTCTTCCCCTCCAAATATCTTGAATTTTCCTTGGAATTTAAGCAATATCATGTATGGTTAGTATGTATTTTTACATTTCATCTAAAAATTAAGTAAAAAAGTTAACACACTTCACCCTTACAAAACACACAGGTACTTAAAAATACCATATATCTCTTTGAGAGTAATCACCTATCATTTATCATTAATATTACTGAACAATTTGTTGATGAAGAGTAAGTTCTCAGAGCAAATAGCTGTTGAATCTATGAGGAGTTAACAATATGAAGTTTTACATGTGTTTTATAGTTTAAAATGTAACATAACTTTAGAGATAAGCTGGGGTATTTGTGGGATCAAAAGAAATTCCTGGAAAATTTAATGACTTTAACATCAAGAGGGATAAGGAAAAGCAGGATTTTGAAGGGGGAGGGGATTAAATGAATTCTACAAAAATAAAATGAAAAAAAAATATTCTAAAGATATGGCAGTAGGCTAAGCATTTTTAATAGGATTAAATTTTACTCTGAAAAAAATAAAGGCAGATTTTCTAAAATTACCAATTTACTTCTTTGAATGAAGTCGAGCATTCACATTTATTTTGTTGACTTATTAGAGCTCTTTTGAGCGAGTACTTTCTTCCATAGTCAATAAAAAAGCCATCGCTTTTATGGTTTTAAACATTAACTGCTCTTATGTAGTGTCATGACTTTCATTCCTATTCACTTCTATCCTTCAAAATTGTTAAATGACTTTAGTTTTACAGTACCTTCAAGCAGTATACTGTCAAAATAACTTGCCAAGTTTTGATCTGCTATTGTAAAGATTCGGAACCTAGTAGACTGCATCCCAGTAGTTGGATTATGTAAGAGTAAGAATAGATAACATACTGTTTTAGTTGATTGGCTTGGAGTCAACAGAAAGGAGTAATGGGGAAAATGTGTAATTTTATTCTCTGCCAGTCAGTAAATAATTAGCACAAAATCCACAGAACACAAATACACTTGGATAAGGATCAAATTAACAACTGAGAGTTACAAGGTTTTTTTTTTTCTATATCCATTTCATGGTGGAACATGGATGGTTCATTTAAATATTACATAGCTTTCATGATTTAAAGCTAAGATTTAGAGGAATTTTAAAAGTTTTTAATCCAGTAATAAAATTTCTACCAAATCTTTATTAATAAATATCTTAAATCTAAGTTGTGGACTCTGGAGAGAAAAATATAAAATTTAAGTAACTCTGTTACAGCTTAGCCTCCTTATTAAATAAACTGTCATTTTAAATTTCATAGATCATTTATAAAATAGAAAACTTCATAAGTTTGGTATGTTTTGGAGTGCTACAATCTGCCTTTTTGCAATATAAGGGCTGGGACCTACTGCTTAAAAACCCACAAACTCGGGTACAAAGATCAGCGTCCAAACCATTTGGCCATTGTTCAGTATCATAAGATATTTTCTATCATATGCAGCCACTGTACAGTAAAGGTATTTTTTACAATAGATACAGCCATTTGTCATGATTTCAATACTTTCTTAAAAAGTAAATTCTCTTGAAAATTCCTAAAATTTTGATCTAAACTACAACTTTATAAGTAATAAGTAGTGGGGGCCTTGTTGCCTTCTACCTTCATTGGAAAGAAACGAAAATTTTACACATTTTCTTTAACATTCTCTAAAACAGCATTCATAGGCTAAATGAAAAAAAGAATCATTTTACAACTGAACTTGAACTACAAGTAGTATTATATTGGGTTCCTGAAAAATATTTGTTGTGCTTTTTTCGGGTGCTGTGAACTTGTTATATAGTCTCATTTTACTAATTGTAATAAGTTATATTTGTAACTAAAATAGCTTTTATCGCAACTCTTAATAATTACAAAGAAACTTCTAGCACCTAAAAATTATGAGGAACAGCACATATATATATATAAACCCTTTTCACATCATTGCAGCAATTACTTTTTTGAAGTTCAAAATTTCTTTCCAGAAATTTTTATATCAAGTCGATTGCAGAGCAAACAGTAGGCAATATTTCATTTTAGGGCTGTTGTAAACTTATGATCTATGAGTGAGACAGTGACATACGAAAGCTTTTTAAATGATGTGTTCATTTTAATAAACTTGAAAAAATTTCTAAGAGGATGTTGGTTAAATAAATTTCTACTGTATTACTGCACCTGTATATGACTCATGACAGGTCTTTTAAAGTTTAATAGAAACAAACAATTTTAGAGGATTTTGAAAGTGAGAACAAATGAACAAAAGAGTTAAGTTTTTCTGTTAACAAATTTCCACTTCTTCCAAATTATAAATATCTTTTTCAACACAAAATCTCTCCTCCCTTCTCTAAGTGACATGACTGGCTTAATGACCCATAAGTTAATATTTTAAAATAAAAAACTGGACCAAACTTTGATCCACTTGGTAAACAAAAAGGTTTACCATCACTGCTTTAAGCACTTAGGGCCTCAAGCCTTTTCCCTTGTATTAAACAAATAACTGTTAGTGCATTGATTCAGGAAATTATTTGAACTCCTCCTTCATAATTACAGGGTATCCACCAAAATAAAATTTTTCAAATCCATGACTTTCCCTGACTTTAGAAGATTATTTTCCATGACTTTAAAAATATTTTGTTAAAGTACATATGAATAAAAATTCTGATATACATACAAATAAAATATATTCTTTTAGAGAAATTACAAAAATTTATGATAAAAAATACTTTATAAATGTTTATAAACTCATATATATATATATATATATATATATATATATATATATATATATATATATATATATATATATATATATATAAATTGTTGTATCTACATACCTAAGTTTAATCATACAGCAATTTTCTGAATGCAGTCAAAAAATTTCCAATTTGAATTCAGAGTACTTAGGCATTATCGAGGTAACCAAGAATAACAGCCAAACACGATAACCCTATAACGTTTATATATAATAGCCCTAAAGATAAGCTTATATTTTGTAGAAAAATCTTAACTAATTTTTATTAAATAATTATTATTATTATATTAATAAAAATTTAAATTATAATTTAAGAAAAAACCAGAATAATATATTTATACATTTACCCACCTATTAAGCTTGCTTGTTTTGAGTTTCCTTGACGAACAGAAAGGAAATTCACTTGCAGAGGCATTTCTTGGTTTTTCTTAATTGGTAGCTCTGCAGATCCATGACTTCTACTCATTTTCCTTAAAAAATCATGAATTTCCATGACAAAATGAATCCATTGTCTAAATCCATGATTTTCCCTGACTTTCCAGGTGCGTGGAAACCGTGTAATTAGAATTGCTACATACATGGGCAATATTCAATAGAGCTTATCATATGCACATTTGGTTCAGAGCCCAATAAACAAAGTTCCCTATTCAGAACATTACATAATATGCAGAGACAATTTTGCATGTTGATGAAACCTTTTGCTGATTACAACCCTAATTTGGTTTTTATTAAAAACTAATGTGGAAGGTGTTGGTGACTATGAATGTGAGTTTTGTTCTGGTAAATCCACTGCTGATCACATTTCCAGCCTTAGACAAATTATGGAGAAATCTCACAAATCTAATATTGATCTGCATATTTTGTTTATAGAATATAAAGCAGCTTAGAATTCTATCGAACACAATGAGTTATTCAAAGCTCTGATTGATTTTGATGTTACTGAAAAGCTGGTAAATTTAGTTAAAAGAGAATAAATATGACTTTTTGCAGTTTTACTACAAGGATAACTCTCTGGTGGTTTTCTCATTGAGAAAGGAGTAAGACAAGGAGATGCCCTCTCTTGTCTTCTTATTTACAGGTGCATTAGAAAGGATCATCAGAAAATCTGGAGTACACACCAAGGGCAGCATTGTTAGAAAAACTGGGGTACAAGTACTAGCATTTACCGATGATATAGTTCTTGTCGCCAGAAGCAAAAATATCTATTGGTAGCATGATGCTATTGAGAGAGAGGCTAAAGAAATGGGTCCCATTATTAACCAAGGAAAAACGACTAATCGACTCTGACATTAATTGCTATACATACAGGTTTCGACAGAAAATGCAAAATTTTAAACTTTGGCTACAAATAAATGAACATGTGTCCCTGCAGTGTATCTTATCTGTGTAAATGGCAAGTACAGGGTATCTGCCAAAATAAAAATTTTCAAATCCATGACTTTTCATGACTCTCCCTGATTTAGCAGATCATTTTCCATGACTTTAAAAAGCTTTCGTTAAAGTATATATGAATAAAACTTCTGATGTACATTCAAATAAAATATACGCTTTTAGAGAAATTACAGGAATTTTATCATAAAAAAACTATAAACTTACTTTAAGTGTTAATAAACTCACATACATAAAAGTAAATTGTTGTATCTACATACTTAAGTTTAATCATATAGCAATTTTTCAATCAAAATGTTTCCAATTTGAATTCAGGGTACTTTGGTATTATCCAGGTGACCATAAATAATAGCCAAATATAACCCTATAATGCTTATATACAATATCCCTAGAGATAAACTTATATTTTGTGCAAAAATCTTATATTAATAAAATTTTAATCTACAATTTAAGAAAAAAACAGAATAATATACATTTACCCACCCATTAAGCTTTCTTGCTTTGAGTTTCCTTGGTGAACAAATTTTACTTGGCAATAGGGTCAATAGGATAATGACAAGTAAATATAGATGACAAGTAAATATAGAATTAAACAATTCAATGCATTTTTTTTAATCAGTAGTTTAGCAGATCCATGACTTTTACTCATTTTACTTGAAAAATCAAGACTTTCCATGACAAAATTAATCCATTGTCTAAATCCATGATTTTCCATGACTTTCCCTGAATTTCCAGGTGTGCAGAAACCATGTAAGTAAGAGAAGAAATTTTGATTCTTTTTAACAATCTTGATTTAAGAATGATATACAACAAAGTAGATCAACTAATAAAATGTTTTATTTCTGAAAAGAACAAAATAGCTCATATGGTAAAGAGAGTAACATTAATGTTCAAAATAAAAAAAATATTAACAGTTACAATCATTGTAAGATGTTAAAGTAATCACATTATTAACATTACATTGATAAACTGCTTAAAAATCAAAATTTCAAAATCACAATTACTTATCGAAAGTACAAATACAATTAAAATATTAGATTATGTACAAGATAAAAAATATACATTTAAAAGATTGCATAGTTGTTCCTGTTATAAGCATGATTCTAATAAGTAGTTAACGTAAAACTATATCATACCAATATTTAATATAATTATTATATTGTTATATATATATATATATATTTACTTACCATAATGGTACGTCTTGCAATTGCAATATGTAATGACACCTAGTATGGGATTTCTAATAAATTGTTTTAATGCAATATTTTTTAAAAAATAAGCTATTTTTATACAAATCAAAATGCAAATCTCAAACTTTACAATTTTTTTTTATTTTAAAGACTTTATAATCCTTTAATAAAAAATTTAACTAGGTGAGCTATTTATGAATAATTTTTGATAAAATATCTATAGATAAAAAAAAAAAAAGACAGAGGGTGAAATAACATGTAAAAGAACTGAAAAAATTTCAGAACAAATAAATAATAGTAACTTTTGTAACTCTGTCAAGAATGCTTTCAGATGATCTTGCCAGCAAAATTTTTATTATTTTGTGAATTTTATTCATTACTATAACCTTAATCAAAACACTTATTAACATACTGCAAATTCAACATATTACAAAAAGGAAAAAAAATCAAGGAAGTTGTTCTTGGTGAAATAATAAAAATTATTTGTTCCTGGGTTGTTAGTTTAAAAATAATTCACTCTTTAAACGAACACACACACACATATTACATACACATACAATTGTAGTGAAATCCAATTTTAACTTCATTTCAATTATAATTGCACAATATTGTTTTGTACCACTTTCATAAATTATATTAGCTTCGATCAATATATATGCAGGGTATCTGCCAAAATAAAATTGTTCAAATCCATGACTTTTCATGATTTCCCCTGATTTAGCAGATAATTTTCCATGACTTTAAAAAGCTTTCGTTAAAGTATATATGAATAAAACTGATGTACATACAAGTAAAATATATGCTTTTAGAGAAATTTCAGGAATTTTATCATAAAAAACTATAAACTTGCTTTATAAGTGTTTATAAACTCACATACATAAAAATAAATTGTTGTATCCACATACCTAAGTTTAATCATATAGCAATTTTTCAATCAAAATGTTTCCAATTTGAATTCAGGGTACTTTGGTATTATCCAGGTGACCATGAATAATAGACAAATATAACCCTATAATGTTTATATACAATATCCCTAGAGATTAACATATATTTTGTGCAAAAATCTTAACTAATTTTTATTAAAAAAATAATTATTATATTAATAAAATTTTAATCTACAAATTAAGAAAAAACCAGAATAATATACATTTGTCCACCCATTAAGCTTTCTTGCTTTGAGTTTCCTCGGTGAACAAATTTTACTTGGCAATATGGTCAGTAGGTTAATACATAAATACCAAAATCAGTAACTTCAGCCAAATGACAAGTAAAAATAGAATTAAACAATTCAATGCATTTTTTTTAATCGGTAGTTTAGCGAATCCATGACTTTCCATAACTTTTACTCATTTTACTTGAAAAATCAAGACTTTCCATGACAAAATTAATCCATTGTCTAAATCCATGATTTTCCCTGAATTTTCAAATGCACAGAAACCATGTATATGTTTATTGAATTGTGACTGAACACCAGTTTAGGTGTAAAAACTAAATCTATTGCTTATATCCTTGGCATTAGTCACCAAATTTTAGTTACCACTTTTCTAAGAACACTTGCAATTATGCTAACTTGAAAAAAAAATTTTTTTTATTAGTAAAATGTTTTATTTTTTTTAAGTATCTCTATATATAAAATGTGTAGATATGCAGAACCAAAACCAACAAAATTTTTACAATCCAGACGGCAATGGTTACAACCAGATGTAAATATTAGTGACTGTCTGTGATTTGCAACATAATATACACTGCTTTAAAAATGAATTGTAGATATCATATTGTTGAGATACAAGAAAATGAAAAGTTAAGTAATTATTAAAAGTATTTAAGCTGTTTTCTTGAACATGTTTTAACACTACTGATGCATGGCAATAACTGTATTTTTGTAATCATGATGCTTTCGAATCAACCTTATAGACTATTCAGCAATGGCTTAATTGTACCATCTGTGATTTTTTTAGTTGTGATTATTTTAAAGTTACCAGGTTATGTTATTGTTATTAGACTTAAAGACCCATTGACAAAAATTTCTATAGATTAAAATTTAAATTGTGTAGTCATAAAGAGTGATGCATTATTTAAGGCTTAAAAATAGAGAAATTCTGGTTAAATAAACATTCTTTATTAATTAAACCCTCCCCTTCTAATTTTCTATAGAATCAAACTCCTATAAATCTACTTGAAACATTTGATTACATTAAGTTTGTTAATGAATACGCTTGAAATGTGGTAATAAACTGAAGAAATATAATATATTGTAAAATATAATGCGCAAAATATTGCATAACAACATGAAATTATCAATTAAATCAATTTAAAATAACATTGTTAATAAATGAAGACTGAACAATAGAGATAAAACAATTGGGAAGAGTCATTCTTATTAAACTCTACAATGTGCATCATTTAGTAATTATCAGACAAACTAATTGCATATTTTCAAATAAATTACCAATTTGTAGTTTTCAAAGGTTATAGTAAGGAATATAATTCATAAAATAATAAAATTCTACTCTATAACCTGAAATTATTACTTAAATCAACTTAAAATACATTTTCAATGTCTAAATTCAGAGTTTGCTACAAGCTTAACTTAAAATAACTTTGTGTTGTTTTCGAAAATCACTAAGGAGTTGATTACCCCCTAAACTTAGATTTTACATTAGTGGTATACAAAAATGCTGTCTATTTATAGTTACAGAAAAACAGTGATATTTTTGGCATGGATACAAGGAAATTCCGTTAAATACTTTAATTAACACAGTATCATTGTAATGAGGCATGAGAATACAATTAGTATAAGATTAACATTACAGAAAAATTAACTACCGTAACATAATTATAAAATTTAAAGGTATATTTTCAGTATTCCTTAAACCAAATAATTGAGTTTTTGTCAGAGCAAATATAAGAAAAATTATATTGTAATTCATATTACCCACTAAAAGAGTAAAACATATTTGAAGAAAATATCTCAAAATTTCTACTACTAGTTCATTACTTTTGATTACATATTTAAATAATAAAATCACATTTTAGCCCCCCCTCTTCTAGATTTTGGTTTGTAGCATTACGGTCTACTGTTTTACTCACAAGGGTTAATGAGACCGGGACCTACTGCTTAACCCTTTGACTGCTCAATTTGTAAACCGAGATCTCTTTAAAAATTGTGTATTTTTTTTTTGTTGTATAGTTTTAAGTATATATATAAATTGGAGAACTGAAATACTCAGTTTTTTTTTTCTAGAAAAGATTTTTTATATTGACTTTTATCATGAGAAACTAAGCTTTTAGAAAAAGTAATTTCAGATGTTATCACAAGAAAATTTATTTTTTAATAAATTTTAATTGAAATACAGTTACTTTCTATTTATAACATACTATCTATAATTCTATTATCTAATATAACTATAGGTCTAGTCATATAATTCTATTTATTACCTAATTAAATGTCTAATACTGTATATAATTTATTCCAATGGTTAAACGGTGAAGAGGTGGAATGTGCTTTCTTAATACAGAAAGAAAAACACATGCCCACGAAAATCGCGGGATGAGCAAATTTTGCTGCATTTGAACTGCCTGTGGAAATCGTGGGATGAGCAGTCAGAGGGTTAAAGCCAATTCCAAACATCCCTACTAGCAACGGGATTTGAACCCATAAACTCGGTACTGTAGAGCAGTGCTGTACCATTCGGCCATCGTTCAACACCCCCATTCTAGAAGACATTAAAGTTCAATGTTAGTTAAAGGTTTTGAAACTCAAATAGAAATGTTAAAAAGGAGCACATTTATTTTACAAATGTAAAACTGAGACATAAAAGTTTTAATAACAACTTGGCTAATAAAGATAAACAATGAGAACATACTTGGCACTACTAAATAAAAAGTACATTGGCACAGGCAAAATAACTATATTACATAATTGACGTTAAACTTAGTGCAATAAAATAAGAAAGTATTTTACAACCATTTTAAGATGAGTGTATTATATATGTATCACTGGGATACACAATATACCTGCCTACTTTATAAAAAATGTTAACATTAAACAATAGTACAAAAAGTATGTTATTTATTATATTTAACTTTACAAAAGTCAGAAAATATAAAATAATGGACACTACAGACTGCCTTCTCAGTGACAAATATATGTAATAATAATCCTGAGATGGTTAAACACAAATTAATTTATATATATATACAAACTGTATACATACAAATATATATATACGTATATACAACTTTTTTTTTTTATTTCATCGAGAACTCAAAATTTTAAATTTGATTTATAATATATTTTAAGAGATGGAGAAATAAAATATTTTGCAAGCAAAACTGGTATTCTATGAACAATAATTCAAAATACATAAACTACTTTTCAACCTGTTATGTTAGGTTGGGATTGGAGTGCTACAGTCTGCTTTTTGCTGCACGTTAGTAAATGAGATTGAGACCTACTGCTTATAGCTGATTCC
This sequence comes from Pardosa pseudoannulata, assembly GCA_032207245.1. Lineage (NCBI taxonomy): Eukaryota > Metazoa > Arthropoda > Arachnida > Araneae > Lycosidae > Pardosa > Pardosa pseudoannulata. Next base: position 61,634,293 of record CM063506.1, on the reverse strand, counting down.
AAATGCTTACGAGCATTCATGCCAGCAGTGGGTTTGATTAGGTTTGGAGAGCTGCTGTCTATTTTTTTCAACATGAGGGCTAATGAGATTGGGACCTACTGTTTAAAGCTGATTCCGAATGGCTACGAACATTCAGACCACAATAGAATTCAAACCCACAAACTGTAGTACCGAAGATAAGCAACATAAAAAAGTATGAGAAGAGCTGGTTTAGTTTTATATTACTGCAATTTGATTGTACAGCGTATATACCATTTTATTTGCTTGGTGACATATTTGAATATTGCAGAACATTATTATGGGTTTTGAATTTTGGGTAACTTTTTAACGAAAAATTGCACTCTTGGCTTATACACGGATGGGCTTAAATTCAGAATTATACAATATATTTTTCTACTCAGTACTCTTTACAAAATTTTTACACAAGATGAAAGGTTGCAAATGAAAAAAGTTTGCACACTGCAAATAATTATATGATAAAAATGTACTAACCAAGGTGTGTATGTAGAATGCATTTCTCTTTGAAATAACAGATTATTTATAATCTTCAATGATGATGATAACAAGAATTTACAATGGTATATCAGTATCAAGCAATATTTACAAAAATATATTAATTATACATCAATAAAATATTCCTTAGAAGACAGTATGAAAGAAGAAATGAGACAAGAGATTCAATAAGGTTAACAATAGCATATTGTTAATAACATAAGAACAGCACAAGTGAGGGATTATAATGAAATGAATACATCCTAAAAATTAGAGAGTACATCTATCATTCAGTTGTAAGTAACATAATGTTTATAAAAATATTAGTCAATGACACTTTTATATATTTTTATGCATGTTAAACACTTATTCCCAATCACAGAGAGGAATCAAAAGCTAGGTGTAGCTTTATAAAATAAAATTTTTAAATCATGATGCAATAACTGATTACAAAATAATGGTGTAACAAATGACAAGTTTATGATCAATAATTAAATAAATGATATGACATTAATTTTATCCTCCTGTGATTTTATGACTTATAATACTGTGTCATAAAATGGGGCTCATATATTATGACACACTGCTCACAAATAACATGAATTAAAATGAGCAAATAGATCAATTAGAGGATAACACATTACAAACAACTCTAAAAGATAAGAACTCATAGATTTAATGTCTAATACTTTAGATAAAATACAATAGCATTAATGGCAATTCCTATATCTACAGTAAACAATGTTGCCTTGCAGTCAAGACTAGATGAAATATCACTTAAAAAAAATTTTTTTTTTCTCCATTTCAAGATCTGGTAACATTATTAGAATGTTCATTTCCAGGTAAATGGGTTGATGGAAGTTTTCTAATTTTTAAAGTTTTTGCAACCCACATAAAGATTATCACAGCAATTATCTGGATGGAAGCAAGGAAAAAGAAGTAATAATAGAGTTTCCCCTTGTTGATGTCACTTGAAGGATTGTTGATGAGAACTTTGAAGATTTGCTCATATCCTTTAAGTGATGCAATCCCAAGGAAACTTCCTATTCCAGTGCAAAAGTAATAAAAGCCCATTACAGCTCCTTGCATTCTACTAGGTGCCTGTGAGCAAGCAAATTCCATACCTTAAAGAAGGAAGATTAAAATTTTAAACATCATAAACAATTACAGCACAAAACAGCAGCATGTAGACAAATTCATTACTTGATAAACAAAGTTTTATATAAAACACAGTGACCTCCATTTGTATACCATATCCAATTTACATATTATCTTAGCAATCAAGAAATACTAACAAATTAAAAATGTATTTTGATTATAATCTACTGCTATCAGGGTTGGGAGAAACCTGGGTTTTTAAACAAAAACCCAGCTTAGCTGTTAAATGTAAACCATTTACCTGAATATATGTAAAATGCTTGTCTAACATTGGTTTGGTTTGGAGCACTACAGTCTACTGTTTTGCACACGAGGGCTAATGAGTCCAGGACCTACTGCTTAAAGCCGATTTCGAATGTCTACGAACATCCATGCCATAGTGGGATTTGAACCCACGAACTCCGGTATCGAAGGCCAGCACCCTAACCAATCGACCAGCCTTCAGCTTGTCTAACATTGTCTTAATTTCATGCTTTTTTATGTTTGACATATGAAAAATGCAAGTTACCTTTATTTTTAAAAAATTATAAATTAAAATAGCTTAATTTTCTTTAATAGTTTTTTTTTATGCTTTTAAGCCAAGGACATAGCCTCTGTGTTGCTGAAAAGCTTAATAAATATACATATAAACAATTAAATAATATACATATTAAAAAAAAAAAGCTAAATTACATTTATCTTGCTCATATTACTCATTACTCATTTATAATGAATTACCCATTTTACTCATTTATAATGAAACACCACTGGTAATCCCATCTTTTTAAGCCTTACTTTCATATGTTAATTTCTTCAGTAAACATTTCTATTTTATTTTTTATACCAAACATCACTTGCATGAATTGGTTATATTAATGTTCTACTGAAGATCCAGGAAAAAATGGACTAAGGTAGCAAAATGAGATAACAGATAGTATGACTGTTGCTTCACAATTAAATGAATTAGTAGTAGTAGGATGTTTCTGTGATAAACATATATGAATCATCCAGGTTGAGCAAGAGATCCCATTAGAAACACCAGTACTGAACTGAAGTGCAATTACAGTTTATAAACATTATAGTTTACCATACATTTATTGTAAATTTCTTTGACTTCACATGGTACATATTTTTTTACAAGCTATGATTTAATTTTTAATATATATAAATATTTACGATAATAATCAGTAAATCAATCAAATAATATTATATTTGGTATAATAAGTGCAATATATTTTTTTGTTTTAAATTTCGAGAATTTTGCTGGAGAACGCCGTTTGTTCACTCCTAATGTAGTCAACAGAGCTTTTCCCATTAAAATTTATTTGCTTCTTGTTTTTACCCAAAGCTACAGTTTATTATGTTAACCAAGGTCAAATATACAGTCTTCATACTAACCAATAAGGGGACTTAGCAACAGAGTTTCTTAAGGTTAAAGTGGACAAAAGAACAGAATATAACAAGTGTATGGAATGCTTTGCAAAGATACCAGAATTTTAAAGTCTTTTTCTGAGAATTTGGAATGGTTCTTTGGTTAATTCAACATGATAAGAAGACCAGATGACTGATTCTGCCCTCCTTTCTGAGATGGATGCCGAATGGCAAAAATTCACCAAGGAATTGGCAAAAAGTGATTTGCTTGGCTCTTTTAAACCACTTTCTGACTCAACCCTCTTGTTAAAAGTATCAACAAATGAATGTGTTTCAAAAGGTTTTTGTTAGCATTGTATGCGCCTATGACATACGAAGATGAAGTCCCACTCTTATACCCACTCTGTCTATTTCTCTCTCTCCATATTTTGTGTCTGTACATACATACACACAAAACAACTCACCTAAATAAAATACATTTACAATTCCTACTGCGATGATTTTTTGTACTAAACAGGTATTTTAGGATATGCATCTTTATGTAAAAGATTTTTTAGCAGCAAAAATGTCTAAAGCAAGCTCTAAAATATACACAAATGCTTACAAAGTCAAATTCTAAGTAATAACACAAAAATGAAATATTTCTGACACAGTAAAAATTAATTCTGAAATTTATAAAAACCACCTTAGCAGGCTTTTGTTGGTGGGCGAAATTTGCCAACCCTGACTCTTATTTGCTTCAAAAATAAAAGATAATACGTAATAGTTACTGGTTGAAGGGAGTAATTACTACATCATGAAATTTTGTCACGGCAGCCCCAAAATCCAAGACAAAAAGTACTGATAATTTTCCCAAAATTCTCACATATAAATATCATGTGATATTTCTCAAAAACGTGCTAAATATTGATGCAGCAGAAGTTTCGTCTAATAAGAGAGGAAGCTTGTTATTTTATACATAAGTATAATTTTAGTCACATGTCACAATTTTTCCATCAAGATGTACTTAATGATTTCATGATTCTATTTCAGTTGTAAAAATCTTAAAGTCAAAGGTGTGTCAATAAATTAAAATTTAAACTGTAATTCTGACTAAAAATGAAGGGAAACTGAAAAAAGAAAAAAAAAAAAAAACACTTTACTTTTAATTGTTACTTGTTAAATACAAGACTCATGGGGGCCAGAAACCCCAGGAAAAAAGAAGGAACCTGATAATTTTACCTGAATTCTTTGCCATAAGCATTCAACGATATATTAGAAAATGTGCTAAATTTTGATCCAGCAGAAACTGCATTCATATAGAAGGGAGGGGGGATTTGTTAATTTTTAGCATTTATAAGTAAAAATTATAATTTAACCTAAAAATGACATAGTCATTAATACATATAAATATCAGGGCTGCAACAAGATCTATAGGTTAAAAAAATTGAGTTTTCGTAGATCAATAGTGAGTGAAAAGTGAGGAGAGATGAGTGTCAAAAACAATAGTTGTTTCATTATTTACCTACATTGATTTTTTACACAAAAAAGTGTCATTTTTTTTCTTTCTACCATTTATAAACTAGTAATGAGTTATAAATTATGAAAACTAATAAAAATTTGTAAATAATTTAATATTAAAAAATAATAAAACTTAAAACATAAATAAAGCATTAAATATTTTTTGAATGTTTTTTTTAAAGGGGTATATTGAAGCCTGGAAAGGAAGTGGAGGATGCTAAACAATCATAATCAGACTGCAACATGATCATCTTCTTTAACCCTCTTTGGTTTTTTTTTTTGACATAATGAATTTTGATGGTAGCAGTTAGAAGGCTTTAATGAAATTTAGAAGAAGAGAGGTCCTGGATAATGAATAACAGTTATTTTCATATGGATACTAAGGAAAAAATTTACATATAGAGCTAAATTTCCCTCAACATTTCTTACAGAAAGGTATTTTTTCCAAATTAATGAAAATCTATAGATGTAATTTAGTTTCTAAGAGAAAAAAAAATCCCTTAAAATCACAAAAGTGAATTATTTTGAAAAAGGTGAGTCTGTGGCAACCCTATACATAAATCTTTGTGTATGTAAATACATAAAGGCATTTAATAAGTATAAAAAAATAGATAAAAAATAAAATCAGAGTTATGTTGTGTTGATTTAGGAGGGAGATAAAAACTGCGAAATCTGTATTAACGAAAGCATAATTCTGTAATTGCTTCGTATTTTCCAGAATGCCTATGAAGAATCAGCAGCAGTTAGAGAATTTGCTTTATTCACATAATTAGTTGCATAAATCATTTCCTTTAATCATATAATGATAGGGTCAACACATATTAGCAATTCCCTTTCTATCAAATTCCTATTAATGAAGATGGACTTCACAATCACACAATGGGTTAATCATTCTGTATCATAATGGTATACAGAATGATTAACCCATTCAAGATTGCAAAAAGGAGAAAGAAGTGCTTCAACAGTCTGGGCAATTTTTCCTGTTAAGCTAAGTTCACTTAAAAATTCATAAAAAATCATACCTCCAATTCAATAAGCTGAAAAAAAATTAAAAATTTTAAAATCTGACCTAATTACTAGCAAAACTTAACCATTTGTATCTTCAGGCAAATTTTATGAATTTAAAAAATTAAACAATTCCTGGAATGTCAATTATTTCATACACATTTGTCAGTCATTTGCATTTTAATTATTCTCATTATTTTCCACATAATCAAATATTTTAATGTCATCTGAATAGTCTGATTTATCATTATTTGTATTAGAAAAACTATTTTTCTACACTCCACTATCTGATTTGTTCCCTAATTTAAAAATCTTGCTCTCAAAACTTTTTTTCCCCATTATGGCTAAAATAAAACTGACCCAGATATACAAAACACTATCTAACAAACAATAATTTTACCCCCACTGCTCACAAATAAACATTCTATTCTTTCCTCATTTAGTTAAAATATAAACTAGTGCACAATGAATTGCAGCCCTTCAGAGGATTTGAACCCATTTTGTTTCTTACATGTTCTGACTATCAAAACATTAGAATAAAAGCATATATTAAGGTAAAATATTTTTGGAATGTTATTTGAAAATCTAATGGACTTCAACTGCCATATAGTGCGATTTAAAATTTGAAAAAATAGCAAACTAACATGTTCCGACTCCTGATTACATATATAGTAGAACTTCGGTTAACTGAGCTTCGATTAATCAAGGTTTCTGTTAACCGAGTCAATAAGGAAATCTAATTTTTTTATTCTTTCCCAAATGAGCTTGGAAAAATTTACACACATTTTAGTTCATTGTCCATGTTACAGGCACTTCTTCGCCACAAAAGCACTCACCTTCCAAGAAATATTACACCCTTTTTAAATCTTTTTAGCTGTAAAACATAAGTTCATATATGCTTCTTTTTATCATTTACAGAATGTTCTATTGTTTTTTACTTTAAAAGTTAGTTAAATTCACAAGAACGGAAAGTTTTCATACATGGTTTCTATTAACCGAGATTTCCAATATCCAAGGTACTAGTGGTCCCAATTAGCTCGGATAATCAAGGTTCTACTATAAGACACCATGGGTTCTACAGGGAGAATTTTATGATTACAAACCTGAATTGGTTAAATGACTGAATAACAGGATATAAATAATTTTTGAATAATAAGAATAAGAATAAATATTGAATTATTTTCGAGCTATACAAAAATATATTTTTATTTCAAAACACTGGAAAAATAAATTACCCATACCACTAACACTGGCAAAGACTTCACTGATACCAATTAAAGAATACTGAGGAATTTGCCACAAAATAGATAAATCAGCAGCAACAAAGGTTGTATTTTCTATGGTTTGATTAACAACTTTGTGCCTGAAAGAAAAATTAATATTTTGGTTTAATATAAAACATTTTAATGGATTTAATGAGAAAAAAATTAATAAAATTTCTATTTCAATACAAGAAATGCATTTTACTTTAACAAAAATACTGGCTTTGCCATAAAAATTTTAAAATTGCTTATAATAATAATACAAAGTGAAATATATTCAAATCCATCAATCAAATAAAATAATTAAAAATGGCACACAGAAAAACACACATGTAATTCATGAACTTGACAAAAATGTTTTCAACTCAAACTTTGATTTTACAACATCATAGAATAATATTACACGTATTGAAAGAGGAAGAATACTAAAATACAGAAAATGTTTCAGGGTGCAATGTTTTTTCTAAACATAACTTGTTTCATCAGAAATTTCCTCCAAAACATCCCTATATTTTTATTCTATTTAAGTGACTATTAGAGTGCAATGTTTATGATTAAGAATTATGATTAAAACTATTACTTACAAATTTAAAAAACAAACTAATATTTATTCCAATATAAAAAATATTGATGGATTATATTAGTTGTCACCAAGAAATGGCAGCTGCATTTGCCATAGAATACTTACTTGTCATTGGATGGCTTAAAAATTTGATATAGGCTCAACAACACCTAGTGATGATGCTGTTGCTAATGCCATTTAGATGAGTCAAGTATGTGAGCCAGAGGCTACTCAAATTAAGATGAAGAGATGTCTTTCATTTTGAAGGGCACTATTAGGGTAGGGTGAAAGAACACAGCTCAAGTAGATCCTCATCATTTAGATGCAGGGACCAGGCAGAAAACCCACAGGCTTGGCCTGCCACCTCCACAGATATTGTTTTAGAACATGGAGGAGAGTGCAAACACGGACTTATTTTATGCATCTCAGCTGCCATTAATGAACATGACATATCTCTGGCTAGAACCCTCGATCTCATAACCCTCCAGTTATGAGATAGCTGCCTTTGCAGACTGAGCTACCATGGCTCATATCTAATGACTTCCATTTAGCAGAAGAGGACATGTTCTTTTCCCCCAGATGTGTGATGTGTAGTAAGAATGGGAGATAAAAGAGGGGGCATATAAGTATAGTCACTGGTCAAAATATTTGTTTTTCATTAACAACATCATATTTTTTAATAACTCGAGCAAAAATTTGCCTATAGCTGCCTCAATTTACTCCTACATTTTGTTTGTGCATTCAGACACCCCTTCAAAAATAAGTAAATTTTCATTTACAATAAGTTAAAAGTTTATATTTGTATATTAGAGGGGCAGAATGATACATTTTTCCAATAAAAATTTATTAAAAATTTATTATTAAATGTATATTTTTAATGCATAATTTAGTAATTACTTCATTTTTTTTTTTGGAATGAGTAGGGAAAATTCACAGCAGTTTGCAGGGTACATCTACGGTGTTAATAAAGAAATGCATAACTTTTATTACCCGATATTAATAAAAAATCCTTAACAAATACTAACTCATTAATGAAATGAAGCCTGCATAGTTCAAGACAGCCAGCCATAATCATAGAGGAAGCAGCACATATCATTCCAATCCCAATTCGAGTTAGCATGCTAATTTCTATTCCCCGTCGTTTTAAACATGGGTAGATCAAATGATTCAGCAATGGAATAAAAATGATCAAAAATATAACATTGAATAACATCAGCCAGGCAGCAGGTATCTGAAAATAATAATTATACAATTTAAGTAATCCTTACAAAAATCTTTTGAAATAACTATCACACTGTATAATATAAAAAATATCCATAATGTCTAACAAATAATTATTACAGTAACAAATTTTGTTTTAAGACATCAAATCTTGTGTTTATCTTATATCCAAATAACTTTATAATAGATTAATAAAAGAAATAACCAATTTTTGTTATTTGAGTATTCATACAAGTTTTTGAAAGTGAAAATAAAAGAGATTTAAAAGAACTTTATAACTTTTTAAGGGATTTCTATGAGAAAAGAATTATGATTTCCAAAAGGTTATTCATATTTATAATTTGCCCCCATTAATTACAAAATTTTACAGTAGTTGCTTAATTTTTAATATCGTCTAGATTCGTTTTTCCTTATAGGAGAATATCTACATAACCAATTTAGTCTGATTAACACCTGAAGCATAACACAATCAGTAGATAATGCCTCTGGTTATGTAGACATGTTTCAAATAATGCTTTAAAAAATCATTATTTAAAACATGGAAAACACAACTAACAATGGATGCATAGTACTAATTCCTTTTTAAATCATTTATGCTTTTACTTCTTAAGCAGTTTGCCTGTACAGTGTATATGCTATCCGAAAATTGGCTTCAACTGGTTTGCCCATATGGCGTACGGGCATCAATATTTTCTCCTTTCCTTTTCTGGTTTTCCTGTATTTTTCATTATTGTAAAGAGACAATTTAGCATCAATATTTTTCGACATTGTTGCATGGAACTCATATATTGTCGACCGTAAAAATGGAGGAAAAAAACACGCAACTAGAATTTAGACTTGTTGATTGTATAATCAAAAAATATCATTCGAGAATAAATTTCCGACGTGAATGACTAGGTTTGGAGCCAAATTCTGAGACTGAGAGAGAGACATTCTTTGGAAATAATTGCTCCCACAGATAAGAAACAGAGACCTGCCAGACACTGTGTAGTGTGCTGTTAGAAAAGAAATAAGAAAGGAGAGAGAATCCTAAAAGAAACACAGTACGCATTTCTGCCCTGATTGGGACGTAGGACTTTGCATTACACCATGTTTCAAATAGTATCATACAAAAAAAGACTTCTGAACTGTTTGGAAAAGTGTAAGCTTAAAAATTCACAGTAAGTAAGAGAGAATTTTTTGCAGCATTTGTAAACCATTTATCACTGCATGCAGAATGTACTTGAGAAACGCAAACATTTAGGGGGTTTGGGGTTCCAAAATTGTAAAATAAAAAATGTTGTAAAAGCTATTAAAAGTGAAAAATAAAATAAATTCTTATTCTACTAAGTATGGTACTTAATTATATTCAATAAAATAATATGCTTTTTTGGAAGCATTTCTGGTAAAAAAGAAATTGACCACTTAGAGGCTCCCTAAAAGCTCTAATTTCTAGATGGAGCATTCACAGACACATAAAAAAGCTTAGAAAAAATTAATAACTTGATCTTCACATAAAATTCTTAGAGATATCTTCTGCAATAGAATGTCCTAAAAATGCATAATCAAAATATCTTGTTGAAACTTCATATTGTGATGAGTTATTTGTAATTTCATGGTAAAAGTCAGTTTAGCAATTTACTTCAAATTAGACTGCATTTAAAAATTATTAATTGGTTCCAAAATTTAAAACTCAACATGAAAATTAAGGGCCCTTTATAAGGAGCCTGTCAAATAAAGGAAATTTTAAGGAGCATATAAACCATGTATTTATATATTATTATATAGTTATAATTTTTGATGCTGACTTAAAAAAAGAAAAACTGATCATATAATGTAGATGAATCCTAAAAATAAAATCAGTACACAGTATCTCCCCCCCCATATTATAAAGAATATTATAAATTTACATTTACTAGCATCAATAGAAAGGTTAGGTTAAGAGTATATGATGTACTATTTTGCTACATCTGGACTAATGAGATTAGGAACCATTGCTAAAAGCTATTTTTTTTTCCTCCCAATGCAGCTGGGAATGCAGACAGATATCTTTATGTCAAAGACAGTTGCGAAGCTGTTACTCATTTAGCACCACCTAAGCAGCATACATAGCTTAAGGATTTCTATGGCTGCAAATAACATTGCTTCTGCTAGGTCCTCGCAATTTAGAAAATGGGACCAAGCAGAAGATCCCCAGGCTTGGCCTGCAGCAAATAGCTGTAGCGTTTCAACTTAGGACTTTGCAACCACAAACCTATTTTATGTGTTCCATCGCCATTAATGGACAAGACAGATCTTTAGCCAGTTCAAGTCTTGAATTTACAACCCTCTGGTTATGAGATTGATGCACCTCTCAACTCTAGTATTGAGAAGCAGAAACTGTATTCATCCAAATGAACAGAAAGGAATTAGTTGGGATAACCAAATTTTTTTCATTAATCATAAAAAGCTTTCATTCATTGAGAATAAGGATGAATTAATAGTGAAATAGATAATTACATTATTATATTAAATAAAATTTAATATTATCCAGGAGAAAGAAATATAAAATAATGAATAACAAATATTCTAAAGACATTAATTTACACAAAGTTTCTCTGCAGTCTCCAAACATTGGATATATGTAATCCATTTTTCATAAAACTCCTTGAAAAGGAGAAAGCTCAACAGCTAGCAGTAATAAAAATGCAGGCAGGCCGAAATTGAAGAGAACGGCACAAGTCTAACTGAAACTTTATTCCAGAGCAGCTACAATGCACATCTATTCTACTTAACAACAGACAAAGGAAAAGCCACAGAGATCACTCTGATCAAACAGAGGTGCACTCAAGAAGGAAGACAGAAAGAATTTTTCCACACTAAGAAGAAAAAAAAAAAAAAAAAAAAAAAAAACATAATAAGCGAATTAAATTCAATATCAGCAAAAATGCGAAACCATTTGCTGCCGATAGCTGGGAAACAGGCTGAATAGACAGAAAGTTTAAATTTTTAGGACAGAAAGCTTTGGAAAGAACGTTAAGTGGAAATTCTCCTTTGATTAAACTATTTAGAGGCTGGGAAAAAGATTTAAAGGAATTATAATGGGAGAGAGGAGGTTTTTAAGGAAATATTCAAGTTAAATAATTTTGATATATTACATAGTACCGGGTGACCGAGCTCCGCTCGGAGAAAACAGGTATCGAAGCTAACTCGAAGATTTAAATTTTCAATTGATATTTATCAAAACAATACATGCCATCATTATATATATAGACGGTATCATTATTTTTTTTTACTATATCGTTTATGTGTTATATATACTTTGCTACATTAATTTAATATTTAGAGTTGATAGTAATTTTGCATTATTATGTTTAATTATTATTTTGCTTCAACATCTAGAAATAGAAGTAATAATTCAACAATGCCAATATCTGTATATTGTGCTTATTATTTGTAAATGTTTTCAGTATTGTTTCATAAATGGAATAAATGAATATATATGAACGGTATTCCGTTTTATTCCTTTTAAACTGCTATTTTATGCAATATACCAGTAATTTCTGAGAATATTCATCAGACGCGCTGGAGCGTCAGTAGCACTCTAGAATATTATTACTACTATTAAAATAAAAATGGAAACCGATATCAAGGAATAAAGACAAATCAATAAAGACTTTTATTATTATTATTATTAATTCGTCAGAACTACAGCCAATCGATTCCTCGTGGTCGAAAACCCCCGGGTACCAATTTTCACTTGGTTTGGACGCATGAGAAAAAAGTTTGCCCGCACCGGGGTTCGAACCCGGCCCTATCTGTAGCGTCGAACTACGTGACCTTAGCTCGTCAAAACCGATGCCAATCGATTCCTCGTGACCAAAAACCCCAGATCCCCAAGTTTACTACAGTTTATTAATTCTGGGGCGATTTTCGACTTGACAACCATTCCTCGTATTATAGTATAGGATATATATGTAAAGAAAATTATCAGGGGTTTTCAAAACTTAAATCAAGGGCTTAAAAATTCCTGCATCCTTTTAATCCTACATGGCCCTAGCGGACAATTTACGAAATTTCCAAATAAAACGGAGATACACACTGTCTGATACTTGTCAATTTTTTTATATATATATATATATATATATATATTCTGCCATATATTTTAGATGATGAGTGTAGAATCATTTAAAATGTTATGCATAAGAAAAAAGATTAGAAAGTCCTTTAAATTAAAATATACTGCAACATACAAATAGATGAACAAAAAATTTATTCAAAAGCAATATCATAAAAATTTAACAAATGTAATTGCTTCCCACCAAAATTAAAATAGAAAAATTAAATGAAGATAATGCAAGAAGACTAACCATTACAGACTTAAAAGTTAGAACAAGATTAATTTCATATATTTTTGATTAAATTAATAACTTATAAAAATTTGCTACATTGAATTACAAGAACTAAGTTTCAAGAAAATTTATTTAGAGAAGATAGTTGCTTGACAAAATATTCATATGGTTAGTTAAAAATTTTGAGATGGAATCATAAAATTTTAAAGGTTTAAATTTAATAAAAACTAAAGCTTAAAAATTGCACAATATAAAATGTGCAGTTAATCAAAATTGATTAAACAAAGATTGATATTTACAGTGAATTTTTGCCCTTCTCCATGATAGATACTTGAGTTGGATGGTACAAGGCTCAAACGCATTTGTAAACCTTGAGCAAGAAATGTACTTTGCATCTAGAAGAGTGAAAATATATAAAATTAAAAACTTTCTAAGGTTCATTAAGTAAATCAACTTTGACATTACAACTAAAATAAAAAACTGAAATTTGGTACACAGAAGACAAAGGAGTTAGATGCGTATTTTATTGAAAAGGCTAAATAATTTATTTTCAAAATATGAAAATAATGTAGCAAACACTAACTAAATTTAAAAAGAAAGATGTTAAAATGCCTCTTTAATAACAATAATTATTGAAAAACATACTTTAATAGTTTAAAATAATTATAAATATGGCTGTTAAAACAATTGTTATAACTTACTTGGAAATACAAAATCCAGTATGGGATTAGGATAATGAAAACTTTAATTATGGCAGAAAGAGATTTAACATCTTCAACTACTGCTTCATGAAATATACCCCCATAGCGTACTTTTGCCATATCAAGCCAATCAGGTCTATTCACTGTTCTGGAGCTATAAATCAGTAAACCATAAATATATTTTAAATTTATGCTTCAACAGTTTTTATGCAGTTGAACAATTTTATAAAAATTTCTTTCTAACAAATTAAATTCTTTTATGACAAAATATATAAATAAAAATGAACCTTTTACAATATCACATTTTGGTGATGACAAAAGTAAATATGATTATTTGTAAAAGTTTAAGGACAAGATGCATAAAAGTAAGCAAATAAATTTTTTTATTATTACTTAATAAGCATGAAATTACATATATACATTCAGCTTAATAAATCAGTACATATGTATTTTCATTTGTAGAGAAATTTCATCAATCAATATATACTACCAAACATGCACAAAATTATCAAATTTTTATAAGGGTAGTAGACAAACACTGTGATTTTCATATAAAATCATTGCATCAATTATTTATATTAAGTTTTCTGTTCAACAAGAAATATGTTATTCCTTCTTAATATTATTATATGTATTTATACTTAAGATCAAGGTAAATTCATTCATTCAGTAACATCATATGGTAGTTTATATTTTAATCCAGCTTTTATAATCTTAATGTAAAAATACACACCTTTTAAACTATTATTAAAATTATATAAATTTTAGAATCCTTTAAAAATTTTTAAAACTTGAGTTACAGTGAATTTACAGAGGTAACTTGTGAGAATATTCCTACAATAAGGTAAGACTAGAATGTAATGATAATCATTAAAAGGAAAGTCTTTTTTTATTATTATTATAAAAGTGATAATATGATAGTCTAGTGAATTTGTTATACTGTACAATAAAATCATATATAAGTCATTTGTGATTGACAAATGACTTCCATTTTACAATATCAATCAAACTCCATGACTTTAAATTTTTCCACCATCATGTTCGGCATTTGCTGCATATCCATTTAATCAGACCTGACTACCAATGTAGGTAGAAAGTCAAGGGGTCTAAATTACATTTTGGAAATTTAATGAATTACCATGTTTTGAAAATTTTATATTAAAAATTTCCCGGGGGCATGTTAGTAATATAGATTTAAAAAAAGAAAAAAAAAAAGAATAAGATTTGATGGACGGTTTAGAGACTTTTTGGTTTTGAAATTGTCTGAAACTAAACCCAGCAAAGGATGGAAAGCAGTCTTTAATAAATCTAATCCATAGTAATCATAGACACCTGGAAAACAATTATCCATCTTGGGCAAATAGTCTACTCTTTCATGAATTTCTGCAATTGAAAGCCCCACCCAGAGACATACACCACTACCACAGGAAAAAGTCTTATAAAATTTTAATATGCTACAATGTACATCTTTCAGCTAGCCTTCCCTGACTATACAAACCAAAAATTCTGCATCTGTCCTTGAGGAGAACTGCAATCTTACAGGGACCAGGGAGCATAGCCTACCCTGATATATATATCCCTATTTCAATTTTTATTTTTAATCTAATCATTGGGATTTTAAAAGGTGGCATCCTGTAAGTATGGTGTTTCTGTGTTGTTTGAGATGCTTTTATTTTTCACTTGAATCCACTTTTAATACATATTCAATATATATAATTAATATACATTATATAAAAATATAATTTTAATGAAAACATTAATCCATAGGGAAAAATGTTAAAATTTTATTTTTATATGGCAAAAATAATTCTACAAATTCACTATATAGTTATGCTTAAATTTGAAATGGCTTATTAAATAAAACTACAGTTTTCTTTTCTTGAAAAAAGAAAGTTTATAATTTTTCCTTTTAACATGAAAAGTGTATATTAATATGCAACTTAATAATTTAATGTATACTAATTCATACAAATACAAATTAAACATATGAAAATAATCATTTTGTTATGAATATTTAAAGTTAATAATTATTTCTCTTATTAAACTTCAAAAGTATTTTAACTCAGAATAAATCTGTAATTTAATATGTTAATACATATATGTGTGTAACACACATATATATATTAATATATTAAATTACAGATTCTGCCAGTTACAGTAAAAATTTTGCTCCTATTATATTTATTTGCCCTGGCTTGCTGGGCAAGGAGAAAATTATGCAACCAGTAGTAATGATTTCACAGTCAGACTATTCCATAAAAAGAAGCAACGAAATATGGCGTGGAACTTAAACTTTCATTTTAGAGCTACGAAAATGACATGTAACTCTGTCAAAGGCAGAAGATAGAATGATAGACATCTTTCTTTTGCGAGATCAGAATAATAAATCATTACACTTTGTTATTAAAAAAGTCGGCCTCACAGTGAGACACAGGACGAAATCTTCTCAGAGAGAGGAGCTTAGTCAGCATTATTAGAAATCACACCAGAACTTAGATCATTTTGGGAATGAGCTATTTTATTGAGCCACCTGAAAAATGTGGTGAATGCACAGAAAATTAGCATACATTTTCTATTTCAGAGTTTGCTTTGGGAAATGAAATCAAAGAATTCAAGTCATGAACACTCCTTTTAAATAAAATATTAGATGGCTGAGGAAATAGATTTGAAGGAATAAGAACTGGAAAGAAATTTTTAAGGGCTATTTTGAGCATAATAATTTTGATATATATATATATATATATATATATATATATATATATATATATAGGGAGAGAGATTAATATATATGGTACATAAACCTATCTTTTTTTAAAAAAATACTCTTCAACCAGCTTCTTTTATGCTAGTAGTGTACAAGCATAATATGTACAACGTGTTTGTCATTTATTATTTAGAAATACATATAAAATAAGCACAAAGGTAACTAAAAATATAATTAATATTGGATATCTATTAATGAACTCTGAATAAATGAAATCAGACCAGATAAGTATCTTTTTTATTTCTAATTCTGTTCTAAATCAAGCTAGAAAACTAATATTATAACTTCCTCTATTATTTATTCAAAATCATTTACTAACTTATCTCCATTGGTAACTTTATCCCTTGAATTCCAGGCTTCCTTTATAACATAATATATTCGTGATATAGGACTTCCTGATGGCTTTTGATGAGCATATAAGGGGTAAGATATCCAAAAAAGTAATGTAGCACCAGTTAACAAACCTGCAGGTATCATGTAACCTTTTATAAATCCTTGTTCTTGTTGAACGTATGTTATACCAAGAATGGCAATAAATGCGCCAATATTAACACACCAATAAAGCCAATTGAGATAAATTTTTAATCCATCTGGTCCTGTATGTCGTACCTAAAAATAAATAAATTAAAGAGAGAAAATTATATACTTATATTGAGAGACAAAAACAAACATTAGTTAAGGTTAAAAGATAAATTATATTCTAATATAGAAGTCAAAGCTTCTTGGCATTTTATATTGGAATATAAAATATGCTTGGACTGAGTATCCCCTACATAATAATAGCCTAAGTTATCTGTCCATCTGTTATGAAGCAGTTGGACCTGGAATGGATAGAGGCATCCATATTGGATTCTTGATGAGTTAGGGTTAGCAATGTTCAAAATCCACCCCTCCCCCCTTTTCTAGCATTTAATGCTATTAATTCAAGCCCTATTTTCCCCAGCTACGAGCAGGCGATTAAATTTATCAATTTGTCACATAATAGGTAAAAATTTCATTTCTAGCATTATGACATCATTCCTTTAACCATCTCATTTAATTATTTCTTATTTTAAATTATTTAAATATTGTCTGCATTATTTTTATATGTTTTATCACTGAACTTAGATATGAAATGAATAATTTTCTTTAATATTTGGATTAAATAATAGATTACTGACTTTTATTAACAACAAATTCTAACTCCAGGGTGTAGTGGAAATGATAGTTTCATTCCTTTTCTTCCATTAATTACTGCAGACAAAAAAAAAATTGAGAAGAACTTAGTCGAAATTATCGTAAATATTTTCGACGTAGGAAAAAAACTTTGAATTAATATTTCTAAATGAATTCAATGTGATTCTAAACTGCATTCACAGTATCGGGAGACTTTAGAGGAATATGGAGATAAACACATTATTGAGCGTGTACCAGATCATTCTCAGCCAAAACACAAACAATTTTTTTTATCTGACTCATAGGGTACTTTCTACAATTCTGAGAAATTAAAAATTTTAATGATCATGTCAAATGGCGGGCTATATGCTAGTATTTAATAACCATGAGAATACACTGATAATTTAACTACATAGAATTTTATAATTCTAACATACATTACATTAAGCTGGCTTGCAACTGCTGAGGTACTTTCAAAAAGGTGAGAAAAGTGACAAATAATACAGAATAAGTGACTAAAAAGTGACTAAACATTAAAAAAAAAAAAAGCGATTTCTTTCTCCTCTTGAGTACAGATGCTATTATTAAGATTCTTCTATTTGTTTTAACTATAAATCAAATGATTCATGCAAGATATAATTTTAGCGTCAAATACAAAAGAGGTTAAAAATTTTGTTTAACACAACTCAACATTGCTTTTTATTCAAGAAAATCTATAAATTAGATTTAAATACATACAATACATTAATTTTATAATCACAATTTTCTGAATATATTAATGATGTTTTGAAATATGTACATAGCTAGATTAGAGTATCTAAACAAAAATTGTGAAGAAAAAGAAAAAGAGAAATGTATGCTCTGACCTAAATTACTTTAATGTAATAAATGTAGATTTCAGTACAAATGCAGATTTCAGGAACTTCTTTACAACTTTTTAAAATCACTAAATTCTCGAAACCATATGACTAATTACATTTTAAGAAGAAAAATAAGATTAAAGCATCATATTTTTGGTCTTTTATTAAAATATTTTGTTATTAATTTAGATTTTCTTTTTTCAACAACAGACTTTTGCTGTGATACACCATGAAAAAAGTGACAGAATTGCAAGCCTGCATTAAGCAAATAATTAAGACATTAATAAATTCTAAGATACTTTTTTAGCAATGTTTAGTATTTAGAAACTTATTTGTTATGCAAAATAATTCTTATGAAGTATACAATACTGTTTATAAGTTTAAGTCACAGCAAAATCTTTACATTAAATAATTCTATGTAATCAAATGCTGAAATTAGAGTTTATAAACATACTTGTGCCTTGTTCATTTAAAAAGATGAGTCAAATCTATATATTAACAACTAGGAAGCTATTAATTTCAACTTATCAATACTATTTTCAACAAAGATTTATGCAGACAACGACAGTGCTTTTAAGTACTCAATTCTGTGGGTTAGAATCAATCTATTAGAATCAAACTACTTGTATGTCCATAGGCATTTGAAATTAGATTTTAGCAGTAGATTCCAATCTAATTAGTCTTTTATAGTAAAATATTGAATGTAAAGCTCCAAATCAGCTAAGATTTATATTCATAATAAAATAGTATTATTTAATAAGTTATAAACGATTCCAAATATGATACAAAGATTGAGAATCTTGAGGCATCATTAGAAATATCAAATTTAATAATTTTAGTACAATTTAAATACTATAATTTACTGATAAAACATTAAATTTCATTGATTAACAAAACACAGTATAGTAAAAAATAGCAGCATATATTCTCAAGCTTTTCTGTTTTATAATAAATTCCCTTAATTTCATATATAAGATATTTTAATGAAAAATAGATAACAATGATTACTTGTTCAGCTCCAAAGGGAGTTATGTTGGCTTTCACTACTCCTGTTCCAATTGCTGCAAATATAAGAATGGCCATAACACTCCAGCAACAATTTTCTTCAAACAAAGATATATCTCCATCAGGGCAAGAAGGACAAGTTATGTTCATCCATGGCTTAAATGGACAAAAACTTTCCACAAATGTTAAAGATGACAAAAACCAATAGGCACCAGAAAAAAGAATAAAAGCAAATCCAATAGTTTTAAAACGGCCAAAATATGCATCAGATAGCCAACCTCCTAGTAAAGAGGCCAAATATGAAATTCCAGTGAAAAGCAGAAGAGCACTAATAGCATTGTAGTAAAGCCAGTGAAACTTATTCTCGTGTAAGAAAAGATACAAATTTCCGGTAAGAGAATAATAAGCAATTCGTTCTATTAGTACAAGTAATAATATCATAACTCCTGGTAATATATGAAGAGAGTTTCTATTCGATTGCAAGAATAACCGAGGAGGAGTAAGGTCTTGATTTGTTCTGTAATTATAGCTAGCTTCATTGTTCAGAATAGAATTTGAATTAATAGACTGCAACAATGGTTCTCTTTCCCCATTCGACGACATTTTAGAAAATAAATATGAGTTTTAGATCACTAACAAAATATTTCTTATAAAAACATCTCACTACTAAACGAACGAATTAGTCATAATCACTTGAGGTAAAATGGTCAGTTTTATTACTGAAATAAGACTATAACTCGTGAAATTAAAAACAACATATTTATCATAACATAAACAACATATTATAAGTAAATCGAAATCAGAGAATTAATTGTAAGAAAAACAATCAACATATTCCACAGTTACATGACAGCAGCAGATAATTTCATTTAGAATTACTTATAAACACGCGCAATACAGAAACTGAACACTCATAACAAATACGGAATACGCGTGAAATGTCATACACAAATGAATCAAATATTCAAAATAACATCTTTATTTGAATACGACAAAATAAAAAAAGTAATAAATATTTTTAATTTTTAAAATAATAAATATTTATAGTCGGGACAAGAAGCATAATTTAAAAATTATGTACAACAAATTTTCTTAAGTAACCGGATGTAGAAGACTCGTGTTCAATGTTTGGCAACTGAAAATTTCAAAACATAACAGTGCGACATGGATGATATAAATCTACGTTTTCAGATTGTAATTGATGTAGATGACAACGATTTTTTTTCAGGTAGTTCTGCAGGTAATTTTATTATTTAACTATCTACACAAGTAAATTTAATATTGCGAATTTTGATCATTTTATTTATTGCTATTAGTTGAAGTGTGTGCACCAGCACATAGTTACAAACGCTGACAGCTTAGTGTATAATACTTTTAGCGTCAATTCAGAATTGATAATAGTGTCATGCATAGACTAAACACAGTATCTAGTCTGTAACATGTATGTGAGTGTCATGTATAACTATAACAAAAATAGAACATCGTGATAATTTTTGTGGTATGTGACGTTTCAAAAATTGACTGGGCATCAAAGAATTATAAATTTGTGTGAAATAATGTGTTCGTTTGGAAAAAAATTCATGGCCAATTTCCTTGTTAAAATCTTCAGAAAGAAGAAAGGTATGTAAATTTCTAATTTAATTTGAAACTTAACACATTTGCATGCTAGAGAAGAGAAAATTTAAAAGGAAAATTTAAAAGACTTGCACAGGATTGAAGAAACTAGTAGTTTTAACATGCACTTAGTTTTTAGAGTTCTAAGTGAACTTATTCTGTGAAATTTACGTCTGTAAATTAATTATTAAATACTTTAAAAAAAAAATAGAAATTCTATTGCCATCTGACATTTTTACCAGTTAAATGCGAATTAAACTTTATTTCACTTATAACTGTATAACTTTGTATAGTTATTTTTTTCTTACTATATCTTAGAGTTACTTTGAACCCTCCTTTAATATTTATTACTATTTAAGCATTTGATTTTCATGATACTTTTAGAAACCAAATCATTAAATACCAACATGTCAATGAAAATACAATTTTGGTTGTTTCTTGTTTTATATACGATAATTTTTGGTGCCAGCATACCATTTCAGATGGTAGTGATAAACATTTCTAAAGGCCCTTCTACACTGTGGTTCACTACAAGCCATTACCACCATCTGGAGAGGTAAGCCTTATCAAGGTCGGCGAAGGCAGATGATACAATGACATAAGTTGACAGGGTTCTCATGATTCTTAAAAGTCCTTAATTTTAGCTTTCATTTTTAAGGGCCCTTAAAACTACTTAATTTTTGTCAACAGACCTTAAAAACTCCTTAATTTTTAAATTGGAAAGCGATTAATTTCACCATCGATGAGATCCACAGTCTCATGTGATTTCCTATCAGTTTTCTTATATGACAAATAAATAATCTTTTGTATATTTAAAAGGTTTAAAGTATAAAGTCAGCTGCCCTTTCCTAATAGCTAACAGTCATGCATATTTTAATTAAATGAAGCATGGACATTGGGGATTTGTAGATATTTCAGTTACTTATGGAAGTTTAATTTTCCTTGCAATGAATATAATAGAAAAGTCTAAAACTTCCTTCTTTCCCAGCCAATGTCAGGTATAATCAGCTAGTATATATATATATATATATATATATATATATATACACTGTTTATAATATTGTTTTTATTCACAATTTATTTTTAATTTGATCACTCAAACTTTAGATGTACATTTTTCAAAATTAGGTTTTCTCAAATAGGTTTTGTCAATCTTATATTAATTTTTAGGCACTTTTAAAAACTTGAAATTCTGAAATATTGTAGGGCATTTATTGAACATCCCCTGTCTTCTATATATATATAAATGAATTTGTGTCTGTATGCACTCGATGGACTCAAAAACCATACATCCAATCACCATGAAAATTTGGGAAATTTTTAGGTACATTCCTGGGAATGTTTTTGTAAATTTTTAACGTTCGAAATCCATTCCTTCCCCCTTTTTCGAGCACTTTATGTCATTATTCCAAGCATTATTTTCCCGGTTAAATGGAAACGATTGATTTTTTAATTTATCACATCATAACTAAGTGAAAGAAGCAATATTTCTAGCAATGTGACGTCATCCCAAGTAATTGTTTTAAACGCAGTTTTCTTTGGTCAAAGCAAGAGATTAAAATGTTCAATTTATCACATAATAAATAGGTGAAAATGATATTTTTCTATCATTATGACGTCATTACTTTAAGTATCTGATTTATTCATTTCTTATTTTATATTATTTAAACATCGTCTGCGTAGAATCAGTCCGATTTGACCTGGAAATTGAGATATAAAGTGATTAACTTTCATTTCTATGTAATGCAAATTATAGCATTTTTATATGAGAACTTATTTTAAATTTAATTATGTTCTATCAAATTTGTTTTTATTTCACAAGTGCCATTTTTTAAAGAAAAAGTTTTCGTTATAGGTTTTGTTGTTTAGAATTTAATTTTTATGTATGTAAAACATTAGTACTAAAAGACATCCAATCTCAGAAATGAATCATCCCATTCAGAACAGTACATATATATTATTCTCCACAGTATTTCGAAATTTGACTCCTACATTAAAAAAAGTCGTTAAATTGGGAATTATTATGCAGCTGCTCACAGGCAACACAGAGCACTTACTGGACATTCTGCTATTAATAAACTGTTATAATTGTCAACGATCTGAAACATAGATTTATTCAGCATTTCTATCAATACATCTTATTATCTTTAATAGTGGTTCTAAATCTTTCATCGAAATATTTTAAACCCAGACCAAAGGCTGGGTGCGAAGCAGCTAGTCTGGTTCATAATCATTAAAATATGTGCCTCAGGAGATAGGGTTTATGCTATTATGTCGTGTATTTCAAGTAGGTCTTTATAAAAAGTTACTTTGGTCCTTAGAAAGTCCTTAAAAAGTCCTTACTTTTTGTTCTGGAAAAAGAGTGGGAACCCTGGTTGACTTCAGAAGTGATGTTTCTCCAAACATAAAAGACAGCTACTTAAGTGCCCTGTAGACTCTATGGATGTATCTATGCGCTTGGCTCATTTAGTAGCCCAATGTGGAATGCAACCTGTGAATTATCATCCAAGGTCACCATTAGGGCCAGTACCGCAGTGGTGAGCAATTGGCCATAGTATAGAAGAGGCATAAGAGCAATACAAAAACTTTAAAAATTGTAAAAAAGTATAGATAAAATTTATATTCAGATTGTACCAAATTTTTAAATTTGCAAATATATGGAGAACAATTTTAAAATTTCTCTAAATCATACAGAGATTTATGGAAAAATATGGGTACATACTTTATAAAAGTAATAAAATGAAACAAAAAGCATAAACTATCAGTATTCAAATATTTAAACTGTATAGAAAAATTTTATACACAATTGCAGTCAGAAAAACCTTGCATCGCCATATATAAAAAAACTTGCTTGCTTGGTGACGATAAATATAGATAAAGAATCAAAATCAAGGGGCACCCTAAACTGAAGTGAAGCCCAACATGTGTTTGGAATTAAATGCAAAGTAATTGTTTCTTGCTCATATATTGGTTTTTATATATATTTTAAAGATATAATTTAAGTGCACTGGTAAAAAAAAAAAATTAATTTTGGTTTTAAAATGTTTTTTTTTTCTGAATGTCAGTATTTCTTTCCATAATTTCTGGTTTCAACAGCATTTAACTGTTTAACTGTTGACTCAACAATGTATATATATGGCTTCAGTCAATGTTGCTCCATTTTTTGTAGATAAATGCCTAAGATTAAGTTATCCAAAATAAGAAGTGCAATATATGTTTAATGTATCAGTGTGAAGGGGAAATTAATCTTTGTTGAGGGCTTTGGAAATCAGCTGTTTTTTGCAGCCTTTATTATTATTAAAGATATTTTGATAGAAAGCTATGTATTTCATTAATATTAAATTGAGCCATGTCTCTGATATATCTGGTTTAAACTGCCAGTATTTTCATCTTTTATATAGTTTTTGCTTATTGTTAATAGGTTTTATTATATTTTGTTTAACAATTTTTAGTTTAATTATTAACTTAGCAAAAATTTATTGAAAAACTGTTATTTTAAAGGTTTTAGTGATTCTAATAATGAAATTTCTTTACAGAGGAACAAGAACTTTCATCAGAAGATGATTCGAATGCAACAAGTAGAAATTCTGAAATTAATCAATCTTATGATTTACCAGTTTTACGTCCTGTATGTAATGTTGTTCCATAATTCTTTTCTTTTTCCCTTTTTTGTTTGCATATGTATATACAAGGTACATAGCAAAGTCCTTAACAAGCTCCTCAGGGGATTTACCTACTTTAGGTAAACAAGGATGTCACAATCCTGAGGTACCCCAGTTATCTGTTTCTCCTTTTCCTTTCTTTTATTTTCTTCTTTTCTGTTTCTTGGGTTTGGGTACAAGAGACCTTCGGTTGCAGTGTTCTGCTCTTGTTGACTCCCCCCCCCAGGAGCTGTCCTAAAGACAATTTCATTTCATAACCAGCCTCTTTTTCTGAAATTATCGGTCATAGGCATAACCAATTAAAACATTGAAATATTGTTTCAAATAAGAGAAGCATTTGCTTTATGGTATTTTTAAATTTAAAAATTCAATTTTGTAGAAATTACAAAATCTAGATTTTTATAAGTTTCCCATTCTTTATCATTATGTCTTGTAAAATTTAAAACTTGTCCTAAGTACCTTAACACAAAAAATTCTACTTCTCATGATGGAAATTGACCAAGATATTTAAATTCAAAGTCTGTGAAAATTTAAAGATTTTTTTCTCCTTCTTTAGGGGATCAGTTAAAGATTAACTACCATAATTCAAAGTTGAAATTAAGCTTCAATGTCCCTTTTTAAACAAAATGGGGGGAAGGTTTCTAGATCATAAACAGTATATATTTGTTGGGGGGTAATCCACAGTAAAGTGGATATGCATTGCATTTCCCAGTGAAATAAGCTTTTAATCGCACCCTTCCCCTTTCATCATGAAAGGTTTTTGTAATAGGAAAGTGAAATGCTTTACGTTATTTTTTGAATTAGCTTCAATTTTTATTAAATAAAATGAAAAAGAATGGGAAATGTATAAAAATTTAGATATCGTAATTTATTAATTAATTTTATGAAAATTGTTATTTTTATATTTTATTTTCATCTTTCAACATTATTAAAGGGAAGTTTAGCTCCACAACTTTCTCTATGTACTTTCTTTAAAATTATTCTTAGTAAATTGAAATTAACTTCTGTGTTCTGTTTTCCAGTGTTTTATGTTTTCGAGTTAAAGATTTTAGAAATGTTTAATCTTTTGATTTCTTTTTTTCAGTATCTGGGAAATGCTTTAGTGGAATTGAGTGGGCGAACAATTCATGATGAAGACAGCTGTCAAATGATGCCTCTCCTGACACTTCCAGGAATAGTATTAATCCCTGGGCACTCTTTGCCGTTGTTGTTTTATGATCATGCAACAATTTCTATGATGACAAACCTAATCAATGGTGACAGGACCTTTGGATTAATAAATTCTAGGTATTACTATTAACCTATTTATATATATTTGTATTTTTATAGTGTTTTGATTGACTGAAGCAGGAAAAAGCAAACTCAAAAAACATAAAAACTTTTGCTGAGTAATGCCTTTAAGTAAAAAAGAATAATAACTTCTGATTTAGAAAAACTGTATTGTAGCCTCCACACTATGGCCAGTTGTTAACCACTTCCTGATGGTGACCTCGAACGATGGTTCACTGGTCGCATCCACACGCTGGGCCACTGAATTAGCTGAACGTATTGATTCGTCCATAGGGTCTATTGCGCACTTTAGTTGCGCATCAGGCTGCCTTTGATCTTTAAGGCGCCTCCACACTATGGTCCACTGCAAGCCATCACCACCGTCTGGACGGGGTTTGGCTTATCGTGGTCGATGGCGGCAGACGATAAAATAGCCTTGGCGAATGATGGCTTCGGAGGCGGTTTTTGTCCAAAGATCAAAGGCAGCGAGATGCGCAATTCAAGTGCGCGGTAGACCCTATGGACGAATCAATGCGCTCGAGTCATTTAGTGGCCCAGCGTGTGGATGCAACCCCTGAACCATCGTTGAAGGTCACCATCAGGTAGTGGGGAACAATTGGCCATAGTGTGGAGGCTACATTAAAGGCGCCTCCACACTATGGTCCACTGCAAGCCATCACCACCGTCTGGAGGGGCTTTGGCTTATCGTGGCCGATGGCGGCAGACGATAAAATAGCCTTGTCGGACGATGGCTTCGGAGGCGGTTTTTCTCCAAAGATCAAAGGCAGCTAGATGCGCAACTTAAGTGCGCAGTAGACCCTATGGACGAATCAATGCGTTCAGCTCATTCAGTGGCCCAGCGTGTGGATGTGACCCGTGAACAATCGTTCGAGGTCACCATCAGGAAGTGGTGAACAACTGGCCATAGTGTGGAGGCTACATAAGGCGTCTCCACACTATGGTCCACTGCAAGCCATCATCACCGTCTGGAGGGGCTTTGGCTTATCGTGGCCGATGGCGGCAGACGATAAAATAGCCTTGGCGGACGATGGCTTCGGAGGCGGTTTTTCTCTAAAGATCAAAGGCAGCCAGATGCGCAACTTCAGTGCGCAGTAGACACTATGGACGAATCAATGCACTCATCTCATTAAGTGGCCCAGCGTGTGGATGCGACCCGTGAACCATCGTTCGAGGTCACCATCAGGAAGTGGTGAACAACTGGCCATAGTGTGGAGGCTACATTAGAGAAAAACCGCCTCCGAAGCCATCGTCCGCCAAGGCTATTTTATCGTCTGCCGCCATGGGCCACGATAAGCCAAAGCCCCTCCAGACGGTGGTGATGGCTTGCAGTGGACCATAGTGTGGAGGCGCCTTATAAGTTCCTGTTATTAAAAATGTTTTCTTTTGAAAAAGAGAAAATTTTTTCTGCTAAAAAAATGAAAAACAGTACAGTATTGTTTTTATGTTTCCATTGGCAAAAACGACTACTATTCACCTATATGTATTCATTTATAGGAAACATTCTTTGTTACCCCTTGTCTTCTTATAGTTGAGGTTCCAATGTAGTTCTTTAATTTAAAGTTCATTGGAAGATGCAGCTGATCAGTTTCTAAATTGTTTTTATATATGTAATATTTGTCAAATTTATCAATGTGTGTAAATTAATCATTTGATCTTCATTAGATAATTTTATTTTAGTCTAAAAGGAAATAAGATAGATTCAACCTGTGTTCTTTCGCATTTAGTCTGTAGTACATAGGGTTACAAGTTTTTTTTTTTTTTTTCCAGATGATTGTTCTTGTCAACTTATCTACCTTAATTTCGCACGTACAGTCCGCGGGCACGATTTTTTATTTAAAAAATGTCATAAATCATAAAATAGGCCGCACCACTAGATAATCCGCGGACTATACGTGCGAAAATATGGGTTTTTAGTATGAAAATATTAAGTTATTTTAAGAATAAAAACGTAAGTACAATAGAGGGCCGAAAAATCTGAATTAGACTCAATTAATTCCACCTTTAAAGTTTGAAATCATTTCTTCTGACATAGCCTCGGAGACGAATTTTAACGGAAGAAACAGAGCGACCTATATTTCTCTGTTCAAGAACCCAGCTGTGTAAATCGTCTTCTAATGCAAGCCGTTGTATTTTTCCACGACGAATGGATTTTTTTCATCTCATATTTTTAATGTTTCATTTGGTATTTTCAGAATTTTAAGTTTAAAATAGAAATTGTCATGAGTCTGTTTACCTGCCAACTTAATTTTCTTAAAAACATTTATTTCCCGTCCGTATATTTATATTAATTTCCCGCCGATCCCCGGAAACGTCTCTTTCGATATATTAGGACGCACCTTCCGATCACTGACGTAATTTTAACTGTAAATTTAGTAGATGTAAAAGTTACGGAACACTACGCTGAAGCAGTTACTTCCCCAGAGGCAGGAAATTGGCAGAAAGCAATGGATGATGAAATCAGAGTAATAACAGATAGAGGTGTATGGAAACTAGTAGATCCACCTAAAGATGAAAAAATCATAGGCTGCAAATGGGTATTGTAACGTCGCAACATACATATACCTCTGTGTTTGTAGGGGCTTAGTAAAAACAATCGCTTAAAGTCCTAGACTTTATTATCTCGACTACCTACAATATATACATGATATAAAACAACATCGTTTGGGAGAGAGAAACAACCTTCTCTTCCCTCAAACCCCCGACAACCAACTACCTTCCTCTTGAAAAGACCCCTCGCAAAAGGAGGGGAGATAAAAAGGGCTGAGAGCAAGGGAGTGGTCAGTGGACCGGACTCCTCAATGGCCGGCATTCCACACAGATGTATGCAGAGACATAAAAATCCGAAACCCCTCTGGGTTTGGAACTCCTGCTTTTTCAGGGGAATAAATTCCCACGGGTCCTGAGAATGACCGACCCTCGTGACCAGCTGCCACAGTATATTGTAACGATCCGTTACATGACCCCAAAACGAACAAGGAGCCCAAAAGGTGACCTTTCGTCGTGGACTCACGATTAGCCTATAATAGACCCAGGTGGTCTAAACACCGTAATTGAAACGGTGCGTCGCCGGCTCCGAACCGTCTGGCCATTGTAACCTGTTGAATGGACCTTTACTGTGTACATAATTGAGTGCACCTTGCCGCCATTTAGCGGTTACAAAAAGACCATTAAGTTGGTTAAGTTAATGAATCTGAGAACTGCTACATCTGGAAAACAGGACAGCTGATCGGAGACTTGGGAGTGACCGCAAGATTGCGTCACCCTGGCTCGGGAAGTTTCTCGAAGGACCGAGAAGTGTATTAGTGTGGGTATAAAAGAAAAAGACGGACTAGAACGGGGGCTTTTGCTGTGTTTCTTCTCTCGAGGCTTCTACCTGCTAGAGCCTGGTCGATCGAGGACCGCTCGTATCTCCGTGTCTGGAGTTGTTTTTTTTAGAGACCGCCAGCGTCTCCGTTGCTAGATAGTCGAACATTCGACTTGGGAATTCCTTCCCGTTATTGCTGATTGATAGTTAACTTCTTGCATAGAAGTAGTCAGCCGAGAGTGACTTTGCACTCTAATTTTGGATCGACTTGCATCCTGTGTTTTCTTCACGAATCCCAGCGTGATACGCACTCGGAACCTCCGAACCTGCTGTGAAAGCCAACCGCGCTAATCGACTGACGGAGTGATCGAGTCAACCTTAGTCCCGGCACTAATTAGTTTCCAGCTATTGTGTTTTAAAGCCCTAGCCATACTGTTCCGGTATCCCACGCATCCTTGTATGTGCATATTATCTCTGTACGAGATCCCTGAATGTTATCGTTTATTGAATTTGTACATATCTGTACATAGTTTATTCTAGTGAATAAAATATTTAGTCAAGAATACCTAAATTTCTAGCCTGTATCATTGAAGGCCTCGCCTACTTTACTTCCAGTACGTTACAGGCTAGTGGTATTCTAAATATTGGTGGCAGCGGTGGGATGGTAAACAGTGAAGGCTAGGTGAAGAAATTTTCGCGGGTGAAATTGTGCAGCCAGACATCAGATGAGAAATTTTGCGTTCCGAATCTGAACCTGCATTAGTGAAATGTTTGTGTGATCCTGTGATATTGAGAGTCAACTGTGAGACTTTTTGTGTGATCCTGTGATATTGAGAGTCAACTGTGAGACTTTTTGTGTGACCCTGTGATTTGAGAGTCAACAGTGAGATTTGGTGTTCAACCGTAAGACGACGACTAGAGACTGATGAAGCAAGCATCAAAAATCGTGAGTAACCAATTCTGTTCTCTTGTATCGAACCAACAGTACATTGAGTATAGGTTGTGCTAGGAATTTAGATAGATCAGAGTATAGTAAATTGTGTTGCATTGTGTTTAAATTAAATGTATATCAATTGAAAGAAATCTTAAATTGGTATGCAAATATTTTGTAGAGTGATAGAAATAATTTCAAAGATAAGAATTATTGACTAAGGTATATTAAAGTTTTGAATTAAGAGTAAAGTTGAATTAAGGAATTTTGTGTAATAGTATTGTGCATAAATTTGAATTTTAAAAGTGTGTATAAATTATAATTGTAATTGAATATTAATTGGAATTTAACTGTTCATAAGTAAGATTTTTAAAACTGTGTATAAATCAGAATATTTTATAATGAATATAATTTTGAAATTTGAAATTGCATAAATTGAAAATTTAAATTGTGTACGATGGTGTTTGATTTAAATTGTTAATAAGATAAGAAAAATTAGTGTGTTGAGAACATTGCTTAAATTGAATATATTAGTTCATTAATAATCATAAGTTTGAACTTAAGAAAACTGTTAGCACATTATAAGAGAATATTGCAAGTATTTATTTTGTATTGTGTGCATTTGTGCTAGGAAAATTCATATTGTTTATTGTTTTGGTTTTCAAGTGATTATTATTGTGTTAATTTGAAATTTTGGAAATTGGGTTAAACGTTCTAATATCGAGTAGTATTTGTATTGTGTTAGTATTGTATTTCACGAATTGGTTGAGTAGTCGTAAGTTAATATTGTGAAAATTGAGTAGTAAGTTATTAAGGATATTATCTCATCATGAGTTATTTAAGTAAAGGGCGTAAGGCAGATCTCGTCGAGTTAGCCAAGGAAATTATAGGTGGAATAGACGAAACCTTAACAATGAATCAAATAAGGAAATTAATTGAGACATCGGAGGATTACGATCCAGCTTTTGTAGAAGGATGTCTAGATACTATTATTGAGGCCCGGTTAGAGAAAGAACGCATAGAAAGGGCGGAGCGCGAAATTGAGAGAGAAAGAGAGAACAGGCAAATAGAATTAGAGAGAGAAGAGAAGGAGAGGGAGAGACAAGAGAGGGATAATGAGAGAGCGTTCGAATTAGAAAAATTAAGATTAACCCAGGAATGTAGGAGCGCTAATGAACTGTTAGAGGTGCCAAGACCCTCAGGGGCATCTTTGCGGAACCGGATGCCACAATTTAATCCGGATGAGACGGACATAAATTTGTACCTTTGTCTATTCGAAAGACAAGCTGAATACTTGAAAGTACCTGAAATTGAGATGGCAGGGGAACTTATTTCATTATTACCGCTTTCAGTGTCCAATATTATTTTAAGGGAAAAGGCAGAAGAAACGCGGGATTATAAATTTGTAAAGAAACTCCTCTTAGAACGCTATAAATTATCGGCGGAAGCCCTGAGGCAAAAATTTGTACAACATGTACGGAAATCAGGAAATCTATGGAAAGATTACCTTTTTGAGATACGCACCTATTTAGAAGGTTGGGTATCCAGCTTAGGAGTTACAACATATGAAGGTCTACTGGATTTAATGCTAGTAGACCAGCTTAAACGGAAAATGGGGAGCGAATTCAAGGAATTCCATCTCAAAGAATGGGAAAGTTTTGTTTCACCCGACACCGTAGCGGACTTAGGAGACAAGTATGAATTACTTAAAAGACCCGGGAAGTCCCAAACGCAAGGAAAAAAATTTCCGGATTCTCGCACCCCTGATTTTCACAAATATTCAGTACCATTCAAGGCAGAAAATATCAGACCCCCTCCCCGGGAAAGGGTTGAAGTTAAGAATGAAAGGCCAAAAACGCCGAGCGTAAATGAACTTAAACATCGGGATTGGCGAAATGATCGGGAGTTTGAAAGGAAAAGGCACAGAGACATTATTTGTTTCCAGTGTGGAGTCTCTGGGCACATTAGACCTGATTGCCCGGAATTAAAACGTAAGGAGGAATTAAATGCTATCCATACGGAAAGTGAGGTAGTAGATCTGCTAGCACCGTACGTTAGTTTGGGCACTGTAAACAATAAACCGTCTGAAATTTTAAGAGACAGTGGAGCTAGCTATGACTTCATCTGTAGGCGATATGTTAGGCCGCAAGATTTTACAGGTGACGCGGTATGGGTAACTCAGCCCTTAGATACTCACGCTATAAAATTACCTGTAGCAAGAGTTTCGCTATGTACTACATATGGGAATATCGATACGAAGGCTTGCGTCATTTCTGATTTTTCGAATCAACAACGATATATTCTGGGAAATTTGACGGCTGCATTATTAGAAGAACAAAGCCGAAAAATACAGGTAACTGAGCAAATTAACACTCAAGCGAAGTTACAAACCCGAACTACTCTAGGGAACGGGAATTCCAGTCCGACGAAGGAAAAATCCAGTGCAGGTGGGGGAAAGGTAAATAAACATACCTGGGAACAAACGGCCGTTTCCACGAATCGCCCCCCTCCCCTCGTTGCAACCAAAACCAGTCTGGGAATAAGTTCATGCGAATGTATGACCCGAAGTACAATAGGGAGATTTTGTCGCGTAACGGACACTCCGGTTTTAAGTCAGAGAGATGAAGCGCGAACCGGGGAAAAACAAACTGAGGGTTTCGAAATTCCCGCGCTTGGAAAAGGATCCTCTGATTCTGACTATAATGAAGTGGTGCGCGAGAATGAAGTAATATCTCGTCTAACTACTGACCAACAGTCGACATTAAAGAGACCATTATGTAAAAATGCGATTACTAGGTTGCAGTCGAAAGCCCTCGAGGTAAACGGGAACTCAAATGGGAACGAATTTAACAACCCCCTAAGCGCAGAGGAGGGACCCGCATTGTTACAAGACACGAGCGAAGAAACTGAATATGAGCTTCCCATTGTCAACTTGACCGACGCAGAACGGGGTCTTTTGAATATAACCCCAGAGGAATTTGCGGTCAGCCAAGATAATTGCTCTGAGACTAGGGAATTGAATGAACTATTAGTCAATGTGCCCGATGGGGTTGCGCATAAGGGATTTGTGCGGAAAAACGGATTGTTATGCAAAATTCAGGTAAACCATTTAGGAGAGGAAAAATGTGTTTTGGTTGTACCGGAAAAGTTACGGGAGAGAATTTTGGCTCTCTGTCACGAAGATGCTGGAGCTCACGCAGGCGTAACTAAATCGAAACAACGCCTCGCTAGATTGTTTTATTGGCCGAAGTGTTATCAAGATATGGAAACGCATGTTAAGTCGTGCCATCCTTGTCAACTAGTAGGGAATGCTATTGATACAAAGAAGGCGCCTATGCGATTAACTCCGATAATTAGTGAACCTTTCACTAAAATTAATATAGATGCTTGTGGGCCGTTACCCGAATCTGAAAATGGGAACCGGTATATAATCACCGCGATAGGCCTGGCTTCTAAATACCCGGAAGCGGTGCCAGTGCCAAATATAGGATCTGTAGCGGTCACTGATGCGCTTTTACAGATTCTCAGGCATCTAGGTTTTCCGCGCGAAGTTCAATGGGATAATGGCTTTTCGTTTACAAGCCACCTCACAACGGAATTTTTCAAACGGTTTGAAATGACAGCTGGTGCTGCAACAGATAGCTACTGTGTGGTTCACAAACCCGGCACAGATAGTACTAATGCAGATGCATTAAGCCGCTGCATCATGTAAAATGTAGTAAGAAATGTACTTGTATATACTTGCATATTGTCTTTTGTGTTGTAATTATTTAATATTATAATTTAGATATAGTTAGTGTTATTTTGTAGTATAATGTATATTAAGTATTTGAGTGACTGTTGGTTCCTTACGAGGAAGATCAGAGTTGCAGTTCTCCACGAGAATTGTCTGCATAATCGAGATCCACCCTGTGGAAAATTCTTATGCGAGGGGGGGTGTAACGATCCGTTACATGACCCCAAAACGAACAAGGAGCCCAAAAGGTGACCTTTCGTCGTGGACTCACGATTAGCCTATAATAGACCCAGGTGGTCTAAACACCGTAATTGAAACGGTGCGTCGCCGGCTCCGAACCGTCTGGCCATTGTAACCTGTTGAATGGACCTTTACTGTGTACATAATTGAGTGCACCTTGCCGCCATTTAGCGGTTACAAAAAGACCATTAAGTTGGTTAAGTTAATGAATCTGAGAACTGCTACATCTGGAAAACAGGACAGCTGATCGGAGACTTGGGAGTGACCGCAAGATTGCGTCACCCTGGCTCGGGAAGTTTCTCGAAGGACCGAGAAGTGTATTAGTGTGGGTATAAAAGAAAAAGAACGGACTAGAACGGGGGCTTTTGCTGTGTTTCTTCTCTCGAGGCTTCTACCTGCTAGAGCCTGGTCGATCGAGGACCGCTCGTATCTCCGTGTCTGGAGTTGTTTTTTTTAGAGACCGCCAGCGTCTCCGTTGCTAGATAGTCGAACATTCGACTTGGGAATTCCTTCCCGTTATTGCTGATTGATAGTTAACTTCTTGCATAGAAGTAGTCAGCCGAGAGTGACTTTGCACTCTAATTTTGGATCGACTTGCATCCTGTGTTTTCTTCACGAATCCCAGCGTGATACGCACTCGGAACCTCCGAACCTGCTGTGAAAGCCAACCGCGCTAATCGACTGACGGAGTGATCGAGTCAACCTTAGTCCCGGCACTAATTAGTTTCCAGCTATTGTGTTTTAAAGCCCTAGCCATACTGTTCCGGTATCCCACGCATCCTTGTATGTGCATATTATCTCTGTACGAGATCCCTGAATGTTATCGTTTATTGAATTTGTACATATCTGTACATAGTTTATTCTAGTGAATAAAATATTTAGTCAAGAATACCTAAATTTCTAGCCTGTATCATTGAAGGCCTCGCCTACTTAACTTCCAGTACGTTACAATATAAT
Organism: Pardosa pseudoannulata; assembly: GCA_032207245.1. Taxonomy (NCBI): domain Eukaryota; kingdom Metazoa; phylum Arthropoda; class Arachnida; order Araneae; family Lycosidae; genus Pardosa; species Pardosa pseudoannulata. The sequence continues at coordinate 61,599,214 of CM063506.1, read as the reverse complement.
GTAAAATGAAATGAAAAAGATGAGATAGTTAGGTACAAAGCAAGAGTAGTTGCTCAGGGTTTTTCTCAGATAAGAGGTGTACATTATGATGAGACTTTCAGTCCACTCGTGAATTTTTCATTTATAAGGTTATTTTTCTGTATTTTCGTATGCATGTGTAAGTGGTATAATTTACAGCTGGATATAAATAATGCTTACTTGTATGCTGATCTGGATAAAACCATATATATGAAGCAACCTTTGGGATATGAAAGTGATTGTTTCAAGGTATGCAAGCTTAATAAAGCACTGTATGGTCTTCATCAAAGTGGGAAACAGTGATTTATGGAGTTAGAAGATAGTTTGTTTCAAATTGGTTTTATAAAACTAGATTGGTGTAATTGTGTTTATGATTTAAAAATGATTTGATTTTGTTATGTTACATAGACGATGCATTTTTATTAGGACGAGAACAAAGACATGTTAATTTTATTCTGAATAAGTTAAAAGAGAAATTTAATATGAAATTTTTAGGAAGAACTAAAAAGTTGTTGGGTATAGAATTTGAATATAACGAATACAAAATAGTAATTCATTAAAAATCATACACTCAAGAGCCAAAACATTATTACCACTTGTCAATAACGAGTTGTCCCACCTTTGGTGGGCGACACAGCTTTACCCCGCCTCGGCATGGATGCCACAAGTCCTTGGTAGATGGCCGGAGACAGATTGTAACAGATGTTTAAGCAACGGTTACGCAAATCCGAGATATTGCGAACTGGTGGTCTTTAAACTCTGAGCTGCCGTCCCATGACATCCCAAATGTGTTTTACCGGATTGAGATTCGTTGAGTTAGGCGGACAGGAAATTAACTGGAATTCAGCAACATGTTCCTGGAAGCATTCCAACACAATGTTTGCCTTGTGACATGTTGCGTTGTCCTGTTAGAACATTCCATTTTCAGCTGGAAAAACAGAGGCCATGTAAGGGTGCAACTGGTCCGCAATGATGTTTAGATAACCTGTAGCATTCATGGTCTGTTCTACCACAACCACGTGTCCCAGAGACGCTCAAGAAAACGTCCCCCAAAGCATAATACCGCCACCACCGGCTTGTGTATGACCTACTGTACATTTAGGGACTAACTGTTCATCTAAGACTGCGTATCTTGACACGGCCATGGGCGTGATGAATGACAAACCGTGATTCATCTGATCAGGCAACTCTCTCCTACTGATCCATGGACCAGTTGCGATGTTCCCGTTCCCAGCAGAGGCGCAGTTGGCGATGACGCTTGGTCAGCAAAGACACATGAGTGGGACGTTTGCTGCGTAGCCCCATATCTAACAGTGTCCGCCGAACAGTGTGCTCCGATACTATTCTACTTGGACCTGCGTTGTATTGGGTTGTCAACTGACCCCTGTCTGGCTCCGGTTTTGCTTCACCATGCGAGACAGTCTCCGACGACCTTTTTCTTTGATAGCGTGTGGACGTCCAACACCATGTCGTCTACTGCTGGTTTCACCGCCATTCATCCACTTTGCATAAGTACTAATAACTGTAGATCGCGAACAACCCACGAATCGTGAAGTTTGGGAAATACTTGTTCAGAGCCTTCGAGCCATTACGATCTGCCCTCTATCAAAATCACACAGATCCGCAGCCTTTCCCATCGCACACAGAAGTAAGTGAAAGAATGATTCCTCAGACTCTCCAGCAGCAGTTAAATACCACTTCCACCTGATCACGTGCCTTCCACGTCATCCAGGCAAGTTCATTGCAAAATGTAAGGGTGGCCATAATGTTTTGGGTCTTGAGTGTATATTGAGAAGATCTGTAAACATTATGATGATTACCAATATCCATTATCTTCAGTACCAATACCAAAAGGACTTGTTTTATCTAAATTGGATGCACCCCAAAACGAATTAGAAATCGATGAAATGACAGATATACCATACAGAAGCTTAATTGGAAGTTTAATGTTCATTTCTGGCAGAACCAGACCGGATATTCAGTATCCAGTAAATGTTTATTCACAGTTCCAGACAAATCCGGGAATAAAGCATTGGCATGGATTGCTGAAGTTATTCGGTTATCTTAAACTTACGAACTATAAATTAGGTATTTCAGATGTAGAAAATCTAAACTTACATATGTTTACCGATGCCGATTTTGCATCAAATAGTACAACAGAGTATCCATGGGTGGTTATATTTTGTTTTTGGATAACGCCCTTATATCGTGGAGATCGTTCAAACAGAAATGTGTATAGTTTGTCAACCATGGAATCTAAATTTGATTCTATGACGGATGCGGCAAAAGAACTTTTATGGATAAAGAATGCTCTAGAAAATAAAGAATTATGTTTGAATGAAATACATAGTACTCTACACTGCGATATATTTTTCCAGATCCTCAGTTGAGAATGCTGAAACTAAACATATTGATGTTAAATTACACTTTATAAAAAATTTAATTGACAAAATGTTTGAGGTTGAGTTTGTTAGAAGTAATAAAACCCAGCTGATATATTCACTAAGCCACAAGTTAGTTAAAGGAGATACGTTGAATTTTTGTAAAGAAAATTTTTTGGACGTTAAAGTTTAAAATAGTTTTGAGTTAATGAAAATTGTTAAGGGGGTCAGAAGTTATTTTTGAAACTTGGGAGTATAAATTTAATCCTTTATATAATAATAGCCTAAATTATCTGTCCGTCTGTCCTCGATTTTATGAAGCGGTTGGACCTGGAATAGACAGAGGCATCCATAGTAAGCAAAATTCAAAGCGGGTAATGTTTATCTTCCCCTAAACTATTGATTCAATTCTAAAATAAAATGGTATAAATATGCTTCATATCACAGCAAAAAATACTGTTGTCTTTAAAACATTCGAAATCCAACCCTTCCCCCCTTTCCCAGCTTTTAATGGCATTATTTCAACTCCTATTTTCCCCGGTTAAGAGCAGGCGATTAAATTTATCACATTATACTGCGAGTAGATGAAAATAACCCTTTTTTTTTCGAGCATTATGACGTCATTCCTTTAACCATCTCATTGAATCATTTCTTATTTTAAATTATTTAAATTATGCCTTATTTTTATATGTTTTATCAGTGAACTTAGATATTACTTAAATAATTTTCTTTTATAGAGCAATATATCGGAACGTCACAAACTACTATAATGCCCTTCCCATTCATCTTCATGTTTAAAACAGCCAATAGACAAACAATAAACTGCCCTTCCGTTTGAAACTAAAGGCAAAACTGTCAAAAGTTGAGATGTGCCCTGCTGTGTGAAATCGCCTTATATTTGGCTTCAATAATAGATTAGGTACATATATGATAATTTTAAATTGAACCATCGATTATATTTTGTTGCAATGACCATTTTATCACCGGTATTAACAAGTTATTTTCCTAAAAGTCTAGGAGTCTATTTAATGCACTAATAAATATCAAGCGTTTAAGTTATATATGTTTGAAACTTAAAAGGTTTGTTCATTTGTGTGTTTGTTTTTCATTCATAATCATACTGTTTGACTCAAGGAATTCAACGTGATTCTAAACTGCATTCACAGTACCGGGACACTTTAGAGGAGTGTGAAGATAAACAAATTATTGATCGTGTGTCAGATCATTCTCAGCCAAAGCACAAACCATTTTTTTTACCTGCCTCATTGAGTACTTTACAATTCTGGAAAATTAAAAATTTTATTGATCCCGTGATATGACGGGGTATATGCTAGTCAGTATAAGACTGATCTATTGAATGTTTTATAGTTACGTAATTTTGGAGTGTTTGTTGCAATTGCCAGTACTTTGTTCAATCTAAAACATTTGAAAGTTGTTTTTCATTGTAGATGTAAGGAGGCTGGGATTCGTACGTTCCAGTTTATTAGACCCGTTTTTCCCGCCTGGTTTTGCTCAATGTCGTATTCAGTGAGCACGTGCTACTTGGTGAACCTTTCCAGCAAATGTGAAATGCAAGGTGCTGGAGTGTTCATAGAACGTGACTCAATATGTCATAGGAGCCGTTTGTTGGTTCTGTTTTAGTTTGTATTTGAAAACTTTTTCCTTACGTGGAGCTGCACGGATCCGATACTCTGATTGAACAAGAAAAAAAAAAAAAAAAAAAAAAAAAAAAAAATTGTTGAAATAAAATTGTGAAATTGTTTATAAATTGTGAACAGTGTGTGAAGACTCCCCTTTGTCCGAGCACCCGCCAAAACAGCTGATCATAGTACACCTGTACCTGGACAATAGCGTGGCGTCGCAGAGTCGGGGATCTTGACAATCGGACTGAATAGACGAATACGCCCCTGATGAATCTCGT